>VZRJ01011030.1:302368-512836 GCA_013397565.1 Ptilonorhynchus violaceus | reverse complement strand
CCTCCCTGCATGAAGCCACCTGCAAGGTTACCCGCACCCCAACTTTGCATCCTGTCTCCAGTGCCATAAGCCTTCCCTCTGCCGGGTGTTTCCCCCCGGCACTTCCCTGACTTGCCCCAGCCCGGGCTCGCTGCTCTGGCCTCCGGAGACACCGTCGAAGACTGGGAAGGAAAGGGGAAGGGGGAAGCGGGGGTTTATCTTACGCAACTGCAGACTCTCCACTTCCCCGCGCCTGGAGGAGCCTATTCAGGGGCTTTTCGGAGGTGGGACGGGGCTCTCCGCCTTCCTCGGGCGAGGGGCAGCTTGAGCCGGGGCGGGCGAAGCTCCTGCCGCTGCCGGGGGTACCGCGCTCCCAAATTCCGCACAGCCCGGAGCAGTGCGGCACGGCGGGCAGGGGGCTTACCTGCCCCGCCAGGCTTTTCGGCTGAGAAGGAGAGGTGCAGATAGCAGGGTGATGAAAACATCTGCCCTTTTCATTAAAATTGAAAGGACTTGGACGTTAGAGCCTCGGCCAATTATCAAAAGGGCAAATGTATGAATAAATTCCGTGTTCTTGTACAGAAGATGTTAATGTAACAGATGGGTTTAAGAGATACAGGTACTTCTCCTAACAATTCTGCTGGCAAAATATTTTTAGCAATATTTTGTTACTAGTGTGCCTGTGTACAGGCATTCTCTTCTTTCATATACTGGAAGTTCAGATCTCAGAGGTATCATGACCTCTTTATGAAGAATAAAAAGGTGTACATATTTTGTAACCAGAATATCTCTTTCACAGAGAAAAATAAGTGTATGAGGAAGCTCAGTCTTTGTAAAATACATAATCACTGGCCCTTTCAGAATACGTGCTTACTAGTAGTTGTTTCTGTGACACATTTTCAGAGTCATTAGTTTTCACTACTACCCTATTACATGACAGAATGCCTTTCCTTTTTAAAGAACATAGTTCATTTAAGAGCATCAGTTTGCTTGAAAGATCTTCCAGTACAGTGTTCAAACAGCACAATCCATTTCAGGTTTGTGGACTGCAATCAATTCTAATTAAAACTTTAATTATGTTTTTCTCCATTCAAACAAAGCATGAAGTAGTCTGGGCTAATATTGCTGTCAAGGAAAACTAAGGAAACTTGTTCTTCATCTTGGTTATGTGTTATTCCTGCCTTTTCATTAAGGACTGAATCCTTATCTGGTTATTTATCCACAAACTTTTATGACAGAGCTGCAATATTTAACCAGTTTTCTAGGTTGCCCTATCTTCTTGCCCCATACAAAGGTATACCTACCTGCACACAGAATTACACCACTGATTTTTCAACATGCTTCTTGTTCTGGAACGTCCAGCTATTGCCAGCACATCAGCTGTGTCGTCAAGCGACATCGACTCCGGAGTATCACAGCGTTATGTAACTCACAACAGAGCAAACGCCAGAGATGTCTCCGCCGCTGCCGGTCCCGTTGTGCGGTTCCCTGTGTGCTCTCCCCTGATGTATCATACCAGAAGAGTCATAGCCGATACCACACTGCAGCACCAGCCAGAGGGAAAATTGTGCTCTGGCCAGAACGATAAGGCAAAGTTTAATGGGGATGTGATGGGGCAGGGTAGGGCAGAGCAGAGCAGAAGAAATCAGGCTGGCTGTGTAGGATGGACGCAGCGCAATGCTGCTGGCTTTGGTGCTGTTTGGAAAAGGCGCCACATGTGCGTCCCAGGGTGCGGTATCCTGCTAACTGCAGCATGTCTGGGGCGTGGGGGATCGCGACATGCCTTCCAGCAGGGTCCTGCTCGAGGGCTGCAGCACTGTGCTCCTGCGGCTTCTCTTTTCAGTGTGTTGTGGTGCTACAGGCCCCTTGACTTTTCTGTCCATCTATATACTCAATAGAGCTGCAGGAAGGATCTAGATCCAAGAATATAGATTCCTTTAACAAACACGTGAACATGGTGAACTTTGTTGTGGATGATTCCATAACTGTGTACATTTCAAACTGTTGTCCTGGTTGTTTTTCAGTTTTGGAATTCTAATGTTATGTCTGCTGCACCATGGATTCCTAAGTTTTTTTGTATTGTATCTATGCCTCACGCTCCTATATTAGGTATTCAGTTCTGTCAACTTTTGCAGATTCCCATAGATTTCCAGAATTTTATGGCACTTGGTCAAATAGTGCTGGCTCATCCTCTAATTGTGAATCAAGCAGCAATGTACACTAATTGAAGATAGAGTTAGAAAATTTAAAATATGGTAGACAAATTTGTTTTTGAAGTACTAGGAATTAAACACATAGCACTTACCTTGAGCAACTGTGCTCCTTGTCTGTGATGTTAAACAATGTCACTACTGGTCGCGACACTGGTCTTCATCCTTTTGTTTTTAATAAGTACTTTTTTACTGGTGTGCACTGGGACTAAACACTCTTTGTTGTTCAAAGTCTGTAAAGAAGCTTGTTTCCATGTGGGTTTGATTGCCCATGGATTCTATGCTTTTCTTTAGTTTTGTCCTACATTAACAGAGAAAAGCAACTGTGTGATGTTCCTGCATTATTTCTCGTGCCTGATTTACTGAGACTTCACTGTAACGAGCTTAGACCATTTCATCTGTCCCCATTTTCTTGTGGGTCGCTATTACCTGCATTTGCACACCTTTTGCCGTTCTCTACATCCTTGGGCTTTTTATTTCTTCCTTCAGAGTGCAATTTTGTTTCTTCTTTTTGTGCGTGTTCGTTGCATCTTTGGATCACTTTCCTCCTCACCAATTACCTTCTTCACTGTTTATTTCTTTTCTTTATTTATAACTATAGTTAACTCCACAGCTTCTCTCCATGGCCTCATTGAAAGTGCAGGATAGGGAACGCTGTGAGCATATGCACTGCTGGAAGATGTAAGGATCCAGATGGGCTCCCATCACAGGGCGGCGCTTTCTTACCTCAGCTCCAACTCTTGTCTTTGTTCATAGAGAGAGAGAATCTTATCTTTTGAATTTTATACTATTGCTCTGAGAGTAACAACTATAAACCTTTTCAGAGAAAATAAAACAGATGATAAAAAGGATACTTGTTCATGGAATACAAATTCTCAGGGTAGTGCTACAAATCCATATTGTTTTTTAAGTTATAAATTGCTAAGAATATATATGTACTTCTCCTTTTTAAATTTTTTTCTGTAACTATGTGGATGTTATCCACAGGGTCTCTGCTTTCAAGAGTTTTTCCACATTTGGGCGTGAATGTGACTCAAAGGACAATAATACATGTAGGAAATTAAGGCAGATTATTAGAGATGGTCTCATAGGTGAAAGTTGTAAAAAGTAAGTAAGTTTCAAGGAGACAGTTGAAGGAGAAAAAGATAAAAATCACTTGATAGTTAAATTCACTGATGTGTTTATAAAAATGTCAAGCTGTTTTTCTTTGTGATTATTCCCCTGAGGAAGGTAAGGAGCAGAATATGTTCTGTAAAATAACTTGTAAAACCACAGCTAATTGAAATAAACGGTGCTCATTGGGAGTGAAAGGACAACTGCATCTTTTGTTGAACTAAGCATGATATATTCTAAAATTATGATATCAAGGACAAAGGAATAGGCATTACAGATATTATTGAAGATTTTCTTCCTGAAATAAACCCCATGAAGTCACATTTTCAATCCCAGACTGTAAAAATTTAATGGAACATAGTATAACCTTCCCAGTTTCACTGTTTTGAAAAAGCAAGCGTTTGCTACCTTTTTGAGTTTGTCAACCACCTACGAGTTTCGAAGTAATGAGAAGTGATAGTTTGGGTTTACCAAGTGGATCTTTTAAGATAATTATAATAATTTTTTATTAGGAAGATAAATAATTTTAAAATCACTTTACCATCACAAAGCCATTTGAGGAAGATTACACAATCAGCATTACAAGAGTCTGAATTGATGTGTAGGAAAATAGCAAGCTGTAATGGTGATTTTTATAGCTATGTGTGAGATACTAAACCTTTTGGTTAAAATGACCTTTAATCACTTTTGGCTTAAAGCAGATTTAATGTTAAATAATTGATGATTCCAGAGAAGCATCATGGTTTTTATATAACACTAGTAAATACCAGAAAGAATTATTTTACTTATTTCTTGTTCATTAACTTAGACTTTCTCAAAGTTAATTTATGAAAAGATGTAAAAACTGAGATCCATAATGGTAAGACTTAAAAGTGGTGTTGAAAATGTTTTTTTTTGGTCCTATCGAGGTATTTTCACACAGTAGTTAGGCATAAAAAATAGTATTTTTTTTTTAACTCTTAGTGAGTTAAATCAACCAATATAGTAACAACCAATGGGATTACCTTGATTGTTCAAACTTGGACTGTACAAGTTAAAATGTATACTCACGAAGAAAACAAGTGACAGTAATTTACAGAGTTTTTAGACTAATAAATATAAGGGTCTAAAAATTTTGATGAAAATTATTTGTATTAGTTTTATCTTGTAGCTAAACAGAGAGTTGTATTTTAGAGATGAAAGCTTTTAGATTCGTAAATGTTTAGCTCTGCAAGGGAGATAAATGAACATTTTAACCGTGTCTGTCACAGTCCATAGCACTTGACTCAGCGACGCCTCTACTCTCCTATTTGTGAAACACATTTTTTTGGGAAAAAAAGAAAATCAGTCTTGATTTAAAGACCATGGAGAATGGAAAATGTATTTCTGTTTCTCTAAGCTTTTTTAGTAATTAATTATCCTTAGTGTTAAAATGTCTTGGTTCTGGACTTCATTATGAGTTCTTAAACCAATCAATCCCCAAAGTAGGGAAAAAAACCTAGTCTCAAATAGATCAGCTGTTGAGCCAGGTATGTGTAGAGTACCTATGACTTGATTTGAATATCTAAAAATAAATTCACAAAGATAATCTGTTGCTGAAATGTATTTTTTTTTAATGAGAGTTTGGTGTTCCACTTCATAGAAAACATTTTTGCTCAAAAGTAGGTATTAAATCATTCACTGTAAGATGGAATCAAATAGCAGTTAGGAGAGCTGAATATTATTCTTTTTGTGGGCTGTATTTGAGAGTATATGTGATTTAATTAGACTTTATTCAGAATACAGTAGTCTAAAATTAGAAAATCTTGTTTATAAAAGCTCTTACAATACAGCATATTTCTCTGTACTCTTATCTGCTATATTTAGAAATACAAAGTAACTGCAGACTCTTAGAGAATGAAATCTGAGATATCAGTTAGTAGTTAGAATTAAAATGATTTTGTTTTTTAGTAGAAGTTGGTATACGTAGAGAAATAGTTAAGGTTTTCTAAAGTTAGTGAAAGTGAACATTTTTACTAGGTTTTAGCACTGAAAATAAAATCAGCTTATATAATGAATAGTGCTGTAAAAAGTTATTTGTGCAAGTATTGTTAACATCCAGTACATATCCAGTCAATATCATTATAATTGATGCTCTTTCATTATACCAGAATATATACTGTATTTTTAAAGCATTTTTCCTTTTAAATATACGTTTTTTTTAAAACCATACAAATGAGTACCAACATTCAGGAATGGTCTTGAAATGAGTTTTTGAATGGCATAAAAGGCTTTCAGTTTGGAAGTATGATAGCCTGAAAAGGGATTTTAGTTTGATGCATGAAACAGCTGATGATACTGATGATTTTTGCAAACCAGACTGATTTCTACAAAAGGACTGTATTTCCAGAAGTCTGAAAAAGTTAAACCTGTGTTTTTCACCTCTTTTTTTGTTGGTTTTTTTTTTTTTTGGGATTTTTGTTGGGCTTTTGTTTTTGTTTTGTTGGTTTAGGGTTTTTTTTAATCCGACTTGGATATGTTGCATCAACCACGTTGTAAGGTTGAACGATGCTTTACAAAGAGCTCCAGTTGACTTGGAATCTGATCCCTGCCATCCATGCTGAATGAGAAAATTTAGATTAGTATGAAATCAGTATGTTATGTATTTAACCTTGTTAAAACTTTATATCATGCATCCTTAAATAAAGTCAAATAATCACAAACTGTTTTTTCCATATGCATAAAAGTATATAAAATATTCTCGCCTCCTTCTGTCAGTGAAATCCTAACAATACAACTGTGTTACTGAAATGCCAAAGTGCTTAAGAGAAGTAGCTTCTAAGACTCCATTTCCCTCCTCAGGTATGGTAAGAAGATCACAAAGTAGCCTTGATCATTCTTCATAAATAGTTTTTGTTTGCAAGAGTTGTTCCCCACACTGGGTGAGTTCTTAGCTATTTAGTTCAATGGCTATTGTTTATTCATTTTAGTTCTTGTTTGGGAAAATGGGATGATTGGAAGGGATTGTGATATTTTTACATTTTTCTCAAATGTCTGCCACAAAGAGGTGCTACTGGAACACAAATCAGTAAGTAATGCTTGTTTCTATGTGGTTTAGGAGGTGAACATTACTCAATCAGGCATCCCACTCTGTTATATGAGAATGTAATCCTGAAGTGTCAGCAGGTACTAACTGCCTCATGTCTTATCTCATCCTTAGCTTTTACTGATCCCTTTTTTCCTCCCTCTCTGGCTCTGCTTCCTGTCTTTGATTCTGCTCCAAAGGTCTCCTGTTGCCTAAGAGTCTCCCTCTCCCTGACGATACTGGCTGTGCCTGTTTCACCATGGTGGATGTCTCCTTCATCTTGCATTTTAGCTGTGGTTTTGTGTTTGTTTTTTAAACTGTGAGTTTTATAAAACAAGGATCCGGCCTTTGCATATGTTCTAGAAAGTGCAGCTGTATGTACAGTGCTATAAGGGTAAATACTTTTAATAAAAATTCTAACAACACATGAGATATGTACTGTACCTGTAATCTGTGCAGAAAGATAAGGTGCATGTACAGGGATTTCATGGAGTGACTTTGAACCAATCCATGCCTGATAGCAGCGGCTGAGTTTGTCTCCTGCAGAGCTAATTAGGATACATGCATACTGCAGTCACTAGGTTGTGAAAGAAGTATGCTGACATACTCAGAGTAGCTCTAAACCTAATCTAAATATGATGTACCTGCAGCAAGGCAGACGTAGCAGTGCAGTGCTTAGCATGGCTGATATACTCAGGTCTTCATCCTGCTCTTGAGCAGGTTACACCATGCTCTGCTTCACCCTCGTGGGACTGTTCCCAGTGGCAAAGCCAGAGAGTTGGAAGCTGGCTGAGGCACACACTGTTCTCCAGCTGTTGGGCTGTAGTGTAGATACACCCTAGAATATGTCCTAAACAGCTGGGTTTGTATCCAGATATCTGTAAGATATGTACCAGGTGTCTGGTATTTCCAGAGAGAAGTCTGTAAGAAGTCGCAGTACTGTGTGAACAGATGTTGAGTACAGCTGTGTTCTTTCTGTGTGTCTGTCTGCTTTTTCTGTTGAATTGCTCTCTTCAGAGCCTTAACTCTGTCTTGTAGTGCAAGACCCAAGATATTCTTGTAAATCTGCATAGTAGAAACACAACCTCTTTATTTATTTTTCTTTTTTTTTTTTTTCCTGTGTTGTGGAATGTCAGGGTAGGAAGATTCAATATAGGAGACTGAAAATGTTACAATAATTTAGCAAAGGTACTCTGTGGTTTTTATTCCTGCATACTGTTATAAGTGGTTCTCCTATTGGTATGTACCTACCATCTCATGCCATAACATCTATGTTGACAATTAGCTTAACAAAATCTATCAATACAAGTGCTTCAGTTTGCTTTCTTTAGACAAGAATGAGCTAGAGAACTGTTTGCTAGTTACTTGCTATTGTTTGTGAGATACATTTTTTAGATTACTACCTCCTTCAAATATTTGTAACTGAATGTAGATTTTTCATAATGTGCAACTGTAAATAAATGAAAATAATGTAACAAGGTTCTGAATTGCTGCATGAGAAATCCATGGTAAAAATAAAATGTAAGAGTAATTTTTATTTCAGTATCAAACAGTCCTACCATTACTTTGTATTGCTGTTTTAATATTGATTAAATACAACTAGTTCAATTTAAAATAAAAAAAAATAACCCTGCAGCTTCATGTGCTTCAAATATATAAAAAATAACTGTCTGACTATGACTTTGAGTTTTAGTGGGTGTCTTGCATTGCACAGTCGGCTGAGGAGGAGACAGAGATATTTTTAAAATTGCACTTTCTTCCATATAAATTGCGAGGTCTTGCAGTATGTGACTCATTTCAGCTGCGAGCATCTCCCTGTTGCCAAAGGAGTGTATTAGTGAAGACCAATAACAATATATCAATGTCAGCTCATCTCCAGATAAAAGAAAGAGTTCATGAAATGTTCAAGGTTGTTCTGGTGTTATATGTAACAGAGATAGCTGGAGATTGTAATTCTCAGTATTGCCCAGTAAACCCAACCATTTAGTGTTGACAACACTGATATATTCAGAAGGGCTTCAACATCTGAAGCTGTGTGAGACAACTAACATATTCCTTTATTTTTACAACTCTGCATTTTGTCACTCAGTAATTTATGAGATTCTCAATTCTACACAGCAGCTTGCAGCCATTTCAGTCTTGTACTGCTGTTTTCTTTTGAAAATATCTTCAAGAAGCCTGCATAAACTAGCATTTTTGGTTGGCTCTGAATGAACAAAGTTTGTGGCATCAGTCTGGACACTTGACTAACGAGATACTCTTCTATAAACATTCAGTCTGGGAGAATAAACAAAAAGTAGCAAATTCACACAAGTTATAGGGGCAAAGTTACCATCTCACAACTGTGCTATGCTAGTTTGTCATGCTTTAAAAATTCAAATTACAGTAAAAGTGAGTTAGATGTGGTTGTACAGTGAAAAGAAATATATGCCATCAGTGGGCAGTGGCATTAGCAGCACTATTGACAAATACATCAGGAATTCTTTAGGAACACATGGAAGGATGGCTCGATGGTGCTTTGTTATTAAAAACGCCCATAGAGTTAAATGTGGAGATTTCTGAACCAATCCCATCCTGAAGTAGCTGGACCAAAGTCTGAGGCCATACAAATGTGAGGACTCATTCTGTGAGCTGATCTATCTGATCACTACTGGAAAAAGTTGGATCAAGGAATGGATTTGAATAGTGCAAAGTACATGCTGAACCACCAAAACACTTCTGCGAGTGATTCGATTTAAATACATGGGGAAATCTGTTGCCTTGAACACAGAGTTGACTAGAAGTGTAGGTGTAAGTGTTCAGCAAGCTCATAGCCTAAAGAAGATGATACTCGGGGAAAAGGAGAAGGTGTGATCATGAATCATGTCAGAGATGTAGGCAGGATCAGATCTGTGAGGATTTCAGTGCTAGGGAGATTCATTTTAAATGAATCAAAAAGGAAAGGGGGAGTGAAGAAAAGGAGTAGGGTAATATTGGAAAGTAGCAGAAGGCAAAAGTGTCAACATCTAGGAAAGACTGAGGAGATGGAATGTCTCTCACAAAAAGGGTGATTAATATGAAAAGTACTAACAGATTCAGCACTTTTCATGATTTTTTAGGTGTTGTGAGAAAACTTCGCAGGGAAAATTTGAAGGAAATATTGAATTTAGTGATAAATCCAGCTGATTCTTGCCACTTTTGTTGGAACTACTTCTTCAGATGGAATGATAGACAAGCTCTATCAGAAAGGTACTAGGGCAGAAGCATCTTAGTTAGGTGCTCAGTGGAAGCCTTACTGAGATGCCAATAACTAGGTGAGCCGTGATAACTTTTCTTATTTTGTGTGTCAGATGGGTGATAGATGTAGCTGTTGGGGAGGAGAAAGGAGAATTTAGATGTTTTTAAGTCACATACAAATAAGTCCTAAAAATGACCAGAGAAACACCCCCAGTACAGTCTCTCTCTGGCAGTGAGCTCTGTGTGGGTGGAGGGGAATTTGCTCATGTAGAGGCATTTGGGACATGAAACTAAGTGGGGAGAAGGATTGAAAAATAAAATGTGAAGTATTTGCATAAGACTTTATATGTTCTCTCATCATATGATTCATTTATCTTATGACTGAACAGCTGCTCTTAAAAATTCTGCTTTTCTGAAGTAAAAACCTGTTTAGAGAGCTGATTTTGAAGTCTTTATGTTGCAAGTTGCTCATTGTTTTGCATTTATATTTATGTTCCATGTAGTTTTTCCCTGTTGATGTCAGTTTTGAATGGGATATGTCAATTACAGTACTGGCAAATTTATAGAATTTAACATGATTTCTTTCACATATTATTATGTGATGATGCAGAAGGCAGAAACATACCTTGTCCAAGATCTTTTAGAAAATTGATGGCAAAGCAGAGGATAGAATCCAAAATCCTGATTCTCAAAGAGAGTTGTAGACCCTATTTTACCCACGTGCTTGATTACAGTGCTATAATGAAGTTCTTATGGGAGGAGCTCAGTTAGCACTGATAAATTGAAAGAGGCTGCACAAAACCTCAACAATTTTCTAGTTGTTACAAGTCAAGGTGGAAAAACATTTGGTAATTGTGTAAACTTTTCATCTATAAGCCACAAGTATTTCAGTGCTGTACATCAGTAAAAGCCAATCTCTTCCTTGAAGGAATTGCTCATACAGTTCAGGTATGAACTAATGGCTGTCTTCTGTCAGTGAGACAAGTACAAGATTTGCTGGTGGAGTGACCACATCTGGGGTTTTAAAAGAATGAAGATGCAGAACGAGAAATTTGGATGAAAGCAGTGCCCCACTGGATTTTTTTGTGTGACACTGGTCTGCCCTGAGTGAAAGTGGTGTTGTAATAATGATGATCCACTTGGACTAAAGCTGATGAGGAGTGAGCTGCAGAGCATGGATTGGGCTCTTTAAGTAGATAGTGAGGAGGTGCATATCTCCGTTATCTCTGGGTTTTAATTACATTGGAGTAGTTACATCATTATATTGCTTTTACATACAATTCTTATGTCAGTTTTATCTTGACATATTTTTCCTTCTTAGGCTTTTGCCTAAATAAATACTAAATAAATAATAAAGGTGTCAGCATGCTCACTGCACATGCACACAAGGTTGTCAAAGTACTATGAAAAACTAAGGTCAGACCAGTTTCTCACTTGGATTTGAAGTTATCCTTTGGAATGAAGCATGAGACTGACCCATGTGCTTTGTACCATACAGGTAAATGGTAGAGCTCTCTTATGATGTACAGCCAAATTCCATTTGAGACACGCTTTGTCTTTCCCCCTTGGACATGTGAAACATTACCTGGAAATCAGTTTGACTGTGAATGAACAGAAATGTGAGGATTTCTCAGTACAATGCAGTGAACAGGCATAACCAGTTACATTCTGCTAATCCATGGGTTGTGCCCGAGATTTGCCACTGCAGTAAGAGCTGGCAGGAGTGGCTGTTATCTGTTCTTGCTTGTTTCAGAGGGGAATGGGTGTGACAATGTAAAGACCAAGACCTGGTAAAAATAAGGTTTTTTAAAAGTACTAGAGCAGAAGAAAATGAAAGGTATGTATTTTATGTGGAATGGTCCAGAAGTTGTGTGCTCCCCGTTTTTCCTTTGAAAAATCTCTTACTTCTTTGGCCGACTGGGGGTTATCATTACTTCCCATTTATTATTATGGCAAAATATTTAAAAATGGAGTCCTTTGAGTACCAATCACACTGGATATAAGCCAATTCAACCCCATCAGGCTCCATTAAGTTGTTATCAAGTGCTGTCAGCCAAGTCCCCATTATGAAAGACAAAAGAAGGAAATCTGTCATATGTAAGAGTTGGTTGTACAATTTTTTTCAGCACATCAAGACTCAGGAGCTTGTACAGCAAACTTTCCAGCTTAGTTGTGTATTCTAAAAGTAGAACTGTAGAGTCTGGTTGTTTTTCAACACAAGAATTTGCCAGCTTTATTCTGCTTCTGTAGCTTCAGACAGTTCAATGGGACTTTTTATCACTCTAAACGGAAAATTTAAATGTATGCTTCAGCTCTAGAGGGACTTTGCTTTGACTGGAACAGGCCTGCATCCCATGGCTTGCTGAAAGGGCTCAGTCACTTGATACTTCACTTATTTTTTCTGCCAGAAGCACTTTGACAGCACATGCCTTAATGTGTCACTGCAGTATAACTTCTTCCCAGGGGAGCAGATGAACAAGCAGGGAGGAAATGATCATCCTGCCTCTTCCCGGGCAGCTTGCATCGATTAGTAGGCAAGGCAGCTCCCTGCACTCTGCCATTACTGCAAGGATTTCCCATATCTATCTTCCAGTCAGCTGAAATCAAAACAAGTTGCAAGTAGTGGAAAGGCAGAATGTGGCTGGTGGGAAGTGGCAAGCAGCCCTTCATGTGGTGAGCAGACAAAGTAGCTGTTCAAAAAGATTACGATAGGAGCATGCTAGCTTCACTAGCATGAAGCTTACTCAACCTGTCTCAATTTTTTCTCTTAAGTTTATCAGATGGTTTCTTCTGGACTTGTGTCAGGTAATAATCTCCTGTGCATCTGCATTGCATATATTACCTTATGGCTAGACTGCTTTGGACTCAAATAAATATTTTCTTGGGTGGGGAATGAGTGGTGTGAAGTGAAGCACAGAGAATGCTGCTGAGGTCCTGCTTCTGCACCTGGTGTGGGCACAGCCAGCCAGGATCATGGGTCTGCCTTGGGCAGACTGGGGAGAGCCATCCTGGGGACAAGCCCAGGAACAGGGGCAGTCCCGAACTCCAGTGCACGACTGACCTCAGCATCCACCTGTTTAGGGACAACTGGCACCTGCCATGAATGTTCTCCAAGATAATAGACACCTGAACACTGCACAGACAGCTTGAATGATAACCCATTTTGCCTTAAGATATAAACATCCCTCATCAGTTATGCCCAGGTCACAAGTTTAACCTTGCCTGTGTGAAGCTTGGAGGAAAAGTTTCGTGCTCATCTGGGTCACACACAGACTCAGGATATTGTGCCATTACCTCTGCTCTGTAAGTTGTCTCTGGAAGAGCCTAATTTATATTTACTTACACTATTCATGAAGAAATTTGCAAATCTACCTCCTAGATCTGTGCAGAACCTCCATATGGTATAGTATGGAGTATATAAAGTTTATAAAGTATTCAGCACCAGTGTGCATAGTTTGTGCAGGGATTTAGGGATCTGTGGGGATTCATTTAAAGTAGATTTAATTTAATTTAATTTAAATATTTAAAAAAGGATTCTACAGCTCACTGCAGAATCTTTAACTATTTTGGTTATTTTAATGTGGTAATTCTCCTTTCAGTGTAGAATGGTTTGGATTGGAACAGACCTTTTGACTAGACCAGGTTACTCAAAGCCCCATCCAGCCTGGTCTTCTATGGATGGGGCATCCACAGCTTCTCTGAGCAACCTGTTTCAGTGCTTAACCACCCTCACAGTAAAGAATTCTACTATTGATTATCCATTATAGTAATTAATAAATAATATGACATTTATTTCTGTTAGTATCTAGGTCCATGAATCTTATACCTTCTATGTACCAGGCTCTAGGGAGACCTTATAGCAGCCTTCCAGTACCAACAGGGGTAAAGCTGGAGAGGGAGTTTTTACAAGAGCAAGGAGTGACAAGACAAGGGTAATGGCTTTAAACTGCAAGAGTGCTGGTTTAGAATAGATATTAGGAAGAAGTTTTTCACTATGAACATGGTAAGGCATGGGAGCAGGTTGCCCAGAGAAGTTGTAGATGCCACATCCCAGTAAATGTTCAAGACCAGATTGGATGGAGCTTTGAGCAACCTGGTCTAGTGAAAGGTGTCCCTGCCCATGGTGGGGAGGTTGGAACTGAATGATCTTTAAGGTCTCTTCCAACCCAAATTATATGATTCCTCACAAAATGACAGGCCACATTTTTGTTATAAAGTGAATAGCAAAGAGAAGTTCTGTTCCTGATGTACTTTGGGAAAAGCTATGTCAAAATAGTTCTGTGTATAAGTACTCTTACCCTAGGGAATTATTATTCATTGGAAACATAACTGTATTAATAAGATGCTTTTCTGAAGAATAAGGAAAAAATGACAATGTTGTCATCTTGAATTTCTCAGGAATACTTTTTGTAGTTCATATCCACTACCAATTTTAAATTGAACTATTGTTCAAGTATAGGCATGTTCATCGCGATTGAATCATTAGAAGTGTTTGGAGGAATTACAGAAACTTGAAAAATGCCAGTTACCGAGGCAGTAAAAGTAGTTCTGTAATATGTAAGAACAGAAAGCTAAGCCTGAGACTGAAACCACACCTCCATAAATGGTCTTGCTGCACATCATGTTCCCACCCACAAAATCAAGGAGGCAATTACCTGGCTTTATTAGGCACAAAAGGAGGGCTGTCCCAGGAAGAAATTACCTCATCCTGAGGTTGGAACTAGGACAAAACTCCCTGATCCTGAGAAAGGTGTATTTACTTTTCTCAGGGTTTCTGTGCTGTGACAACACGCTCCTGAGGCAATTCGCGGTTAATTGGTGGTTAACATCTCCATTTTGCCTCAGTGGCGCAATCAGCCTCAGTTCTTTTTCCAAAAGCTCAGCTTTGTCTGAAATGCCACCGTGTGACTTGTGGAGTTTGCTGCTTGGTAAGTGAAGCTTGACGGACGGCCTACGCTGTTTCCAGGGTGTAAGAAACATTAGGAAAAACTGACAAGATCAGTGTGATGAAATAAATAGTATTCTCCAGCTGCTCTTCGTCTTACTTTGAAAACATTACTTTTTATGGCCACAGATTTTCCAGTGGGAAACACTGAATACAGTTCAGGACCAGCTTTATCTAGGGTTCCACTGGTCCTAACTCCAAGAAACTATTTGGCTTCATGCACTGTAACGGTGCTAGAATTAATTCTGTTTTCTGACAGAAAATCACCTCTGAGTTAGTGCCTAAGGCTGCTAATGTTAGTGCCACATTAGAGATCCACATCAGCATTTTTGATACATAAATAACTGTTGCATTACGTCTGTATCTAATATCCTAACTCAAGTATAGCATTTGTGGCACATTTAATGGTATTTGGTTATCTAAAAAGTGCTCTGTCAGAGCATACCACAGGTATCTAGGTGGTGGATGTAGTGTTGCTATTTATATCATAGTGCTCTACAAATATTAATAATGCTGTGCTTCAGAGTGAGCTATAGCCATAAACCTGTAAAATAACTCCCAACAGTTCATCTTGATAGTCTGTTGAAATTGGACTGCTCTGACTATACCCCCTTCAGGCTCACTGCCAATCTCATATTTTATCCTGAAATTCCACAAGGAGACACTCAAAATAAACACTACACTAGCAACTGCTTGAATTATACTTAAGGCAGTAGCAAGCATTGGTTTCACTTTAGCCTCTCTGTGGCTTTCTTGAAAATCCATGAAGTTTGACCTTTTGAATACATTTTGCTCTTATTTATTCCCCCTGTTGACTGCAGTAGGAACTGAATGAGCATAGCTGGGAAGAGAATGGGTATATCATAGATGCTAACCTGTTATGACTAAATTATCCCTGTTAGTCCCACGTTGCCCAGCACCAGGAAGTTTATACAGTGCATATGGCCTCACTGGCTTGCTTTCAGAGTAGAAAAATACAGCTATTAGATTTGCTTTTCAGTTTTCTTGGGAGGAAAAAAACCAAAAAAAAAAGCAACCTAGAAGTTACACTGTTATTCCAGGTACCATTTCAGAGATGTTCAGCTTTTTGTTCTGCAAATGCTTTTTCTTTGCTTCTTTTGAAAAGAACTGATCTTGTAATTCACTATTAAGGCCTAAAGATGATCAAAATAGCCCATCATCAAGGTCAGTATACCCTTGAATCAGACAGGTTTGCTAATTTTAAACGTCAGTATTTTTCAGAAAGCAGCGTGTTTAGCAGAAATAGAAGAGGTAGAATGTGGGATTGGGACAATACGAATGTTCACACATGGCTGCCAATGAAAGCAAAGCTTACAGGTCTAATTTTAGGCTTTTCAGCCTTGGTATTGTTCCTTACAGCACTGTTATTTTCCATATGATACAAAGCAGTCCTTTTTTTTCAAGTTTTATAAACTGCTTTAGAGGAAAAAAGCAAGGACAAAGTGAGTATATGTCATGGTTGAAAGCAAATCAAAGAAGCTTAAGGCTGAAGTTAGTGATGATTGCATGCCAGCTCTGTATTCAGAGGGCAATTCTTTAAGAAAAACAAGAATCTAGAGAAACATGTCACGAGACCTGAAAGTAGAGTTACATGGTATCTGAACTGGGACCCTTGGCTGTGAGTGTATTTGCTTCAACCCATTTAATTAATTTATGCTGTGTTCAGATGCCTAGTAAGTTAGTCCTCTTAAAAAATGTCAAAATGACCTGTGCTGTTTGGAGAAGTAGGATTTTCAGGATACCTACCTATCTCTTGGTGCTCCAAACTAAGCATTGTAGATGCAGTGGGGATGTTGCAACTAATTCTTTATGTAACACCAGATAGATGATATTTTCTAAAGTTAACTTTTACTGATGCTTTAGTACAAAATTATTTTTTAGAATGATAGAAATATAATACTGTAGAAATGTTTGTATTCTTTCGTGTATATTAATTACCAAGGACTGGAGTCAGTTGACACTAAGTTATTCCCCATGGAAGTGTTAGCAATGGTATTAACCTGTCAAGACTGTCAAGAAGACCTTTAAAAATAATTAAGTTAACATAGTCCCCATTTTTCATCTAAGAGAAGCTTATTAACTGAATGAATATATGACAAGGTTCAGAGAAATCAGAGAACATAAAGCTGTGTGATTTTTGTTAGTAAATCTGCTGTTTCAAACTGGTTGGTAACCGGCTGTATTGGCAGAAAGAGTTTCTTGAGAAGACTCTGTGCAGGGGCTGCTGTAACATCCAGCTGGTATTTTGTCCCACAAGTTCAACAGAGGTTTTCTGCCTCCTTACTGGGCTTCACCAACCAGGCTGTGCTGAGGTTTGGGTCACAAGGCTTGAAGCACAGTTTCGCTGAAGGCTCTGCAGTTGTCCCCAGACTGGGAGAGGCATCTCAGTCTGAGCTCTGGGAGTAGAATATATTTTCATGCCATTCTAGCTGTCTAGGAGTTAAACGTTTAGTCTAAACTAGTTGTGAAGGCTTTTTTTGTTAGTCAAACAATAGTAGGCATTTCCAGGGAGCAATTAATCCCAGTTATCCTGTATATATACTTTTAGCATGAAATGAATTGCCTCTTGGTGAATTGGGTGCCTGTTTCTCTCCATTGCACATGGAGCCTTGATGACTAGCTTAGATTAGATATCCAATCTCTAATGGCTACCACCCAGGTAGAAATAACCTGGATTAATCAAGTTCCCTGCTACTGACTATAATATAACTTCCCTGTTATTATTCTGTGTATGATTTGTGGATGCTGTGTTAGAGGAGAAGAGTCTTGTTTTTCTTTGCAGTAATTTCAAATGGTTTGTCATTAATAGTGCAGTTGCTGAGTTTTCTGTTGTTCTTGGTCATATGAAAGTTTTAAAAATTGTGACATTTTTGTTGTTTACTGTAATCATGAATAATATTTAAAAAAACGGCTTTAATTCATTTTCATGATGGAACAGGTTCAGTTAAAGGCTGGCAGTTGGATTGGTTTCTGGATTCTGGCCAGGTTCTTGGAGTCATAAATCAATGTGGCTCCTTTCAAGTTAAAGAAGAAAATGTTTCTAAGAAAGTTTGGAGCACAGATACCGGAATAGGGTGGGAGCATGACAGTAGCGAAGAATAAGCCGACTGTCAAATGCCTTTATTTGGAGGCAGGCACTAATTTGATGGAAACTTCAAGATGGTAATTATTTGGATATTCGGGAAATTTCAGCTCCTCAGGGCTTTACCATGCTTGTCAGATTTAAGGGTTTTTTTCTCCCTCTTTTTTTTGGAGGTGGGTAACAGACCTATATGGCAAGCAGAGCAGAGGAATAAATTGAGTGCTCCTCTTAACCTTAAAAAACGTTTTCCCTAGATGTTCTGAAAAGGTTTTTTTGAGAAGTATTGCTAGTTTTTAAAAGAGAAACCACAAATGCTAGTGGCATGACATCTCTGACCCCAGTGACTTTTCCATTTTCATTATATGCTTTGATCAGAGGCAGACTGGCAGCAGCAACAGTCAGGTTCATTTCTTCATTTGTTCTGGGAAAAACAAACTAACAAAAACAGTTTAACGCCTCTACTGAGAAGCCTGGGCTTCTCCAAGAGTGTTTTCTCCTCTGCACAGTCTGTGGTGATTTAGGGTAGGTGGAGATTGTTTGCCCACGTGTGAGGGAAACATTTGTATCAGTCTTGTCCTCCCCCCTGCATCTGCACTTCCCATCTGTAAATTGTGATGTTCCTTTGGTGGCTGCTTTGGGTTGTTTAGGCTTTACACAACATAATTATAACCTGCATAATTCACTTAGCTTTTTTTTTAACATAAACGGCTCTCCAATATTTTAAAGTTTTCAGCATCATTTAAACATGCTGTGTCCTGCTGCTGTCCGGCCCAGTCAGCCTCTGCCTCTCTGAACGATGCTGGCAGCCCTGCTGGCAGCCTGGGCATCCATCCCTCTCTGCTCTTTGGGAGTGGTTGTGCTATCTTTGTGCCTGAAAATGCCAAGACTGTTTAAATGTCAATAAGATGTTGCCCAGATTAATTCCTCTGTAGCTTAAACAAGCATACTTCTGGGTTTTTTTCCCTTATGCATCCACCTTGCATGCTGTGAGCATTGCTGCTCTCACTGCTTTTGCTGATGAAAAGCCAGAAAAGGAAAAAACAAAATACAGATAAAACACCAGTGGTGATGAGAACTGGCATTGGGTAGGGATAAGGACCAGGTAGGAATGAAGGAGGGAAGGAAAGTGGGAGAAAGAGCCAGGATGGGTGGTACAGGTTTGGTGGGACTGGGTTGGCAAGCGTGCTGCCAGGGAGCCAAAAGTACAGGCGGAGAAGAAGAGGGACAACATGGGCCTGAGATTTACAATCGATTTGCTGTTACCTAAGTATCTGTCTCACAGCAGAGCCATGGTAATGCTGTGTAGGCATTCTTAATGCTAAGCACATCTGCATAATAAAACCAGCTTAGCCTATATTTATTGTGTGTGTACATCTATATATGTGTTGTTGTTTCTCAGCAACACTTACAAGCTGTCATTTCACTGGGCTGCTCAGGCATGTGCTGTACCCCACTCTTTAATGTGCACTCACAGCTTGGCACTCCCAGTTACCCAGGACTAACACTGATGTGAAATAGGATTATTCATGTGCCTGGCTATTTTTATGAAGAATCAAATGCCAACCTGAATATTTCACAGTGGCAATGTGTGAGAAATTGGGACCTTCAACATATTAAGAGGTGGTACCACATAAGACAAGGCATGGATTCACAGCCTTGTGAAGTTCGGTGTCTGGCCTGCTTTGTATGCTGGTGTCGTATTCTTAGAAAGTAAAGGTGACAGAGTTTAAGTTGCATTTTGAGCAGGGAACGAAGCAACTAAATACTTGAGATGAGATTTGCATAGCTATTTAGGTACCTGGTGAGATTTCTTAAGAGCACTCAAGCTGCTGGAGGGATGCTTGATACATTTGTACTGAACATCACCTTGATTTACTTGAATAGAAATGAACCAAGGCAATTAGACAACGGTATCTACATTAGCCAGTAGTCCAGACTCATAGAAGCACTTACATGTTTTCATAAAACTGGCTCCTTATACTACTTGCCTTGATGTCTGCATTTTTCCTTTCCAAGATATGCACATTTTCCCACAAAAAAAAATACAGATTTTTATAAGTGAGAAAAGAGATTTTTGATCCTTTTTCTTGAGTCTATTTCTTGACACACTCTCCCCTCCCTTTTTGCTTGGTCTTAGCAACAGGGCTACTCTGATCAGGAAAGAAAAAAAGATTGTTTTTCACCATGAAAAAGCAGATTTCCTGAATACTCTTTGTTCTCTAGTCCCTTTTGTCTTGGAGATCGAAAAATATGGCTACCAGAATCCCATCACTTGGAGTTTTGTTCATTTCCAGAGGGCATTCTGTAACAGGTTCTTTTTTATACTGAGTCTTTTGGGAATAGTTCGGGGGAAAACAAGAAAAAAATGAAAGAAAGGAAAAAAAAACCCCACCCTGCTACAAGTATAACTATCTCAAACAGTTCTTTGCCTTCTGGCAGGGAACAGTTCTTATATTACATCCTCTGATTTGATTCAGTTGATGTTCCAAACTTTTTTCCTGATGCTGGATTCTGATGATGTGGGGATTTTTTGTTATTGTTATATTTTATTCCAGTGTTTATATTTTTCCTAAACTGCAGCCTTAATTTCCTTTAACTTTTCTCCTGTGTTGTCACACCAGAGAGAATTAACAGCTCTACCCGTGCACCGTTTAGCGTAAGCAGGGTCTGATCCAGCTACAGACCTGGTAGATCATCTGTTGCTTTCAAACTTTGGATCAAGACCATGTGCCTGTCCAAAAACTGTACTCTTGTTCAATTACAGAGATTGGAGATGAACCAGGAATTTGTGTGTGAAATCATACTTTTTCTGCCCTAAATGATCACAATGCTTCTTCCTAGGTTGCTAAAATACAGGACTCTACGAAATATTTTATCAAGTTTTTAGCCTTTAATGATAACAACATGTTTAAGGCATCTTCTGTCTAGTTTTGATTTTTCTAAGTAATTTGTAGTGCTTATATATCCATAATATGGTAAAAGGTAGTGGACATAAAAATAGTTGTCACACACTTTTGCACTTTATTGAGAATGGGGGAAAAAATGGAATGTATTCATAAATGAGTTGTGGGGTTGAGTAGTTGAAGTGAGAAGGTTTGTGTATAATTTGAGATTTCCCGTAACAATTGGATTTAAATCTGACTATAAATTGCTGCAGCATGATTATGTAATACTGAATGTCAGGAATATAAAATGTCAGGTGAATTTGTTGGCAATAAGAGGAAGGTAATGCCTGCAGGACAAAATATATTGATGACTATTTTTTAACTAGAAGAATTCAGGAGAGGAACTGGCATTAATGAGGAAAGATCTCTGAAACTACCAATTCATATCAAATAGCAGCTAAAATGTCTAGGAAATAGTAGGACAGTAGAAACATATTCTATGGTATAAGAATGTGGAGCATCCTCTCTGTAATTATAGTCACTTTTATGACAAAGAATTAGTAAATTTGTAAAAAGCCTAGAAAAAAGGAGTAAAGTTTTTAGGAATGTGGCACATAGGCTGGACAGAGTCTTGCTGTTTCATGCCTGATGAGGAGCAGGTGAATAAGAAATAGTCACTGTTTCTCCTAGTGCAAGAAAGGGGGTCACCAATGAAATTATTATGTAACATTTAATTAAATTATGAAACTGATTTCCACAGGATGTTGTGGAGACCAGGATATAAACGTGGCCAAAAAGGGATCAGACAAATTCAGGAAAGCTAATTTAATCAGTGATTATTAGACATGATAGTCTGGAGAATCAATGGAGAGAGAACAGCATCTCCAAAGTATGACTCATCCCACCCTAGGAGAAGTGTCTTAGATCAACTTGCTGAGTTGCTATCTCGAGATGACTGTGTCTCTGTTGGTCTAAATTACTAGCTTAGTGTAGACACCAAATTTGAGAGTATTAAAGTGAGCTGATTTAAATCCCACTGTAGATGTTATTTTCCTATGCTAAAGATATGGGGCATTTTTGCAATTAAAAAAGCTGTGGATGCAATTCAGTAGTGAAGAGGGTGTTTGATTATAAAGAAATGATATTTTTCTATTTGTCATTCAAGATATTTTTGTTCTTTCTTAGCGGCAGTTTAATTTGTGTGCTTTACTGCAGAAGTATAATAAATATGAAAGGGATTATATCATCCCCAAAGAGATTATGTCATTCCCAGCCTCTGGAATCATCAGAGAGAGCGACAACCGTTTTTATCTTAAACCTTTTTGCTTCCACATTCTCCAGTGATGAGTGAAGTAATCATGAGGTAATGCCAAGGAAGGCAGTGTTTGATATTTCTGGCTTTCCAGATTCTACAGACTTAAATAGTCCAGGGTAGCTGCCAGTGCAGTTGTAGCTGCTTAGTATCATGGTTGGGAATAAAAATATTTCACCCACTGCTGTCTCCTGTCACCTGGGAGTAGCAGTTGCTGTGAAAGGCACAGCCATGTGAAAGCTGTCCAGCCTTTTTGTCCTTGCCTGTTACCTCCAACAATTCCCCCTCAGTTTGGAGAGATCCTCCCTGATCAGCTTTAGCAAGAGCCTCAAGGTTGTCTCTGCAAATGCTGCTCTGCTATAAAATGAAAATGTCTTTTTATGGTTACTTTTCCTTTTTTATCCAACACCTTGGTAGTTCGGTTCCATAGACCTCAACTATTCCCATGGACAATTCAGTGACAGACAGCCAGAAGTTAGGGAAAATAACATCCTGCCCCTTGAGAATTAGAGTTATATGTCATGCTTTCCAGGATTCATAGCCCACAATAATGTCTTTTTCTTGCTAGGTTTTCTAAAATAGTTTCCCCAACAGGTCCTTATCTACCAAAGGTGAATCAGAACAAAATTTTATTTTCCTAGACAATTTAATGGAACTGTAGGCTGATATTTTAGATTTGCAATTTTGAGACCTTTAAAAAGATTTCTGAGTCAGCTTTGTCTGTGCTTAGCAACCTCTGTCAATTGCTTTATCCTGATGGTTGATAAACTGAAGGAATTCAGACAATATTTTTTGTGGATTTCATAGTAATTTAAATGTTTATATAGCTTTCATTGGTTTTCCTCCATATTTTTATCTGCATCCCCATTGCTATTTTTTCCGTTTTGTCTAATGTATTACTATGGCCTGTCCCAGAGCTGTTCCTTTGTAGCAGCTTTCCAGGTACTTTGCTGTAGGAGTTCTGCATGCGGTGATATATCCAAATGAAAAATGTTGCTTACCTTTTTATGTCATCACCAAAAATATAACTCCTGAACTCTGTGTCCTAGAAAAACATGCATTTTAGAAAGTGATCTGAAAAGTAGGCATCTCTTTAAACTAAAAAAGCCCAAAACACAATAAACTTGTTGTCCTTTGCAGGACAAGGCACAGCGGTTGGATGACGATGGATGATGTGGTACTACAAATGTGTGGTGTGTTGTATTGGTCTCTTCTGTCTTCTCCTCTTTCTTCGTTATAGATTTTATTATTCTTGGCCATGGTAAATGCTGCTGAAATTTAGACTGTATCTCTCTCTCTTCTTTTTTTTTTGTATACCTTTTATTATTTCACCAAGAAAAAGCATGTTTGCACACACATGGATTCAGCTGAGCGATTTATCAGTTTTATTAGCACAGCAACAGTAGCCAGTTTTTATAAAAATTTATTCCAGTAGGGCTCTCATTGAAAAACAGTTGGAAGAAATTGTTCCAATTACTTTCAATGTATGAAATGATAAAATTGTGCTGTCCTTTAACATGAGAGGCTTTCTCTGTCTCCCTCCCTGCCTCCCTCTGGCTTATCTTTTAACAGAAAGACCATATGCTGTGATTCATATTTGGAACTCATGGAATGTTGTATGTTTTACCTTGCTGTCTCGCAGAACTGTTGTACTGTATAAATGAAGTCAAAACTAGAAGAAATAGCTAACGGCTTTCAATGGCTGCATGGCCGAGATTTACTGGGCTGTGTTTGTAATTAATCTTTAGTTATGAAGCACATGCACGAGGCTCAGAGGCTCACCATTAAGATCATGAAATAATAATGAGGTTCCTGTACTGGGGACATAGAGTCTCCTCTGAGACAGCCAGCATTTCTTTTGCTTCGTCCTTTTTGCTCATTTTGCAGTTTCTATCAATATTAATGTCGGAGTGCATTCTTTTTTCCTCTCAATATATAACCTTGCTAGCAGGTCTGTCATCTGTAAAAATACTTACATTTTTCCATGAAGAAGGGTTTGTGAGGCTCATCTATATTATCTATGAGTGATTTCAAATAGTGTTACTAACGTGTGCTAATTAATGAGGAAATATGAGGCAATGGTTACATGCATTATTGCTTTTTGATGCTGGGCTTGCCCATGTAACAGAGATAGTCTGTACTAAAAACCTCATGTTCTCAATCTGCATTAAAGCCATTTTTAAATTTTTAATCAATTTTGTGCTCTATGGCAGAAATTGAATTGGCAGCTCTGGGAAGGGAATCTCCTAGAGGAGGAAGCACAGTTGTCAGTGAATACTTCTACATTCAGTTCTGGTGGGCCCTGTTCAGTTTCACACATTCCCAGCCTTGACCTTTTTGCTCCAATATTCATTAAGGATTCTAGTCAAAACTGAAAAATGACTTGGAGATCAGCTATGATTTGGACCTATTGTGCATTATTCTATGAAATAGCAAAAGGGACTTGGCGGTGCTGGGTTAATGGTTGGACTCGATGTTCTTAAAGATCTTTTCCAACCTGAACAATTCTGTGGTTCTGTGGTTGGGTCTATGCACAGGCACAAGGAGCAGGTGAGCTGGCAGCTCTACTTTGGGCACTGCTGACAGCAGCTGGGTGCTGTGCCCTCTTTGCTGGTTGCGTGTGTGCTCTCTTGAGTGGACAGGAAGGCTCTCACACAGCTTGTTGTCTAACACAGCATTGCACAGCAGCATCGTCTTGAGATCAGAAACACCTTATTTCCCACTCAAGCTTCGGATGCTGCCTGCGTAGCATAAGTGGGGGAGTAAGTGAAGGAAGGTGTTTTTCATGGACTCCAGAGGAAGAGCCTAAAGATATAAGCTTGGTGAATTAATTTTGGTGAGCAAGGTTGCTCTGCAATGGCTTTTCTCTGCTATGGAAACAGGGCACTGTGGCATTTGACTGGTTTGTTAGGTTCAAGTTGGTGGTAGGGGTCGGTCTCTTCTCCCAGATAACAAGTGACAGGATGAGAGGAAATGGCCTCAATTTGCATTAGGAGAAATTTAGATCGGATATTAGGAAAAATTTCTTCACTCAAAGGGTGGTCAGGCATTGGAATAGCTGCCCAGGGAAGTAGTGTAGTTACCATTCCTGGAAGTGTTCAAAAGGTGCATGGATGTGTCACTTGGGGATATGGTTTAGTGGTGAACACAGTGGTGCTGGATTAATGGTTGGAATTCGTGATCTTAGAAGTTTTTTCCAACCTAAACAATTCTATGATTCTAAGTTAGCTGCCTAAATTAGGAGGGCTGGATCTAATCCACCTGCTTAAGCAGAGGTGTCTGGTGCCACTCAAAGGGTCTGAGACATCTGTTGCGATGGGGCTAGATGGTACATGCCGCAACCTTCCCAAAAGCGTCCTGCGTTCGGCGGTGCCGTGACGTGGTGTGCGGCGGTCGGTGGAATAGTGATGCCACGGTTGTCACCAAGCGTCCCTCTCAGGGATCACTGGTCAGTGCAGTTGCACAGCCAACACCCTGTCCTGCCCACGCAGGTGGACGCGCAGGCACTCACTCACACACAGAAGCGTACAGCCAGAGGCAAAGAGTTGGAGGGGCTCTTCTTATGTTATTCCACAAAACAGGTTTATTCCATGAAGGGTTCAGGGAAGAAGAAGCACAGAACAATGGAGGGTCCAGGGTTATATGCTAGGGGCAGTAGGGGTGGAGAGAACAGAGACCGATGGGTTGAGGGCCAGGGGATGGAGAGAAGGTGGGGCTATACAACTGCAAAGGGGCAAGGGGAGGAGCAAGGGACGGGGACAAATGGGGCGTCGAGTAAGGGAGAAGGTTCTGGAATATAACTGTAAAAGGGTACAGAGACTGACAGGCCAATAGGCCAACCGAATAGGGAACATTGACATAGTGTTGCTAGGCCAGAGGGGGGGAGACCTTTCTCCTCACCATGACTAACGGGGAGAACTCAGATCTTGGAGCCTTCCCACCAGCAGTCTCCTACTGCACCTGGGTTCCCTGGCTCCTCGGTCACTCTTGTGGTTGGCCCTACTACTGCAGCCTCTCCTGCTGCAGGCTTAGCCTCCGCAACAGACATCCACATGGGACACTCTGTGTCTAGGCATCTGAGTTGACTGGAATTGCTAAAGTCATACCAGTGGGTACTTGTTAGGGCGTCTCATCCATGTTACCAACCTGCCTGCTTAGAGTTCGATTGAAGAAACTAAAATGTTACTTCAAATGAGCCATCCAACCGTTCTAAGTAAAATTTTTACATTTATTCCAAACCATAATATCAGAAGTGATGGAAAAACCTTGTATTTCATAGTAGTGCAAAGAAAGAATTTTTATTTGAAAGTTCTACCTTACGAAAGCATTTTCAGGTTTTCTGTCTTTCTTTCATAGTCAGTACTACTTTTGATTGAATTTTAAGTACATTTTTCCTGTTCAAGCTGTGTACGTGATTCATCTGCTCACTCGTTTGAATGAGTAACATTTTTGATCAACCCTCAATGTCCAACTCAAAGGTGTAAAGCCATTGATTTCATTTTGCAGAATTATGATTCATCTTCTCAGTAATATATTTCCTCTGCATTTAATCATGATCCATCTGAAGCAGTCACAAGGGATAGTTCTGACGATTCATTTATAATGAATTTGGGGCGAGCGTTGCGCCAATGGATCACTAGCCACAATGATATAAACACTTTATTTTGACTTTGAAAGGTTTTTAGTAAAATAAAAAGCTGTAATCTGCTTTCCTGCTAACCACTTCTGTTAATATCTGCCATAATACAGCCATGTGGTTTTCAGTAATGTAGTTGTTTAGCCCATAGGTCAAAATGATCTGCAGTAATCAGCTCATTCACAGCAGTCATGGGTGGGTGTGCAAATGTGAGCTGACACCAGAGTCTGGGGTGCTCCTTGTCATGCAGAAATGGAATGCAAGCAAAGGTTTAAAGTGTGTCTGTATGTGTTAGCTTATATTTATTTCAGTTATTATAACACTATTTATAGGCCATTTGCTGATATCACTACTCAGAGTTTTACTCCATCCTTTGCTAGTCATTGTTGTCATCACAGGACACAGGAGCATAAACAAGATGAAAAAGAGACCTTCTCACTGCTGTGTGAGTTTGGAACAGAGAGAAAACACTCTGAACACTGATCTTGGCTGCTGTTATTTCCAGCAGAGACTGGAGGAGGGCCAAATAGTGCACACCATACCTGCTTCTCCCTGTGAATCCAGAGCAATGAGACAGGGCCTTGCACTGCTGGACATGGCTACTAAGGGAACTGTGTTGGGTAAAGAGGGAATTGGATATCAGAGATGGGTTGGAGAAATTATTATAGCATTTAAATGATCAGAGTGAAATTTGTTACAAAAGAATATTGTCTTTAATAATAATAATAATAATAATAAACCATATTCTTCTTAGAGGCCATTCCTTGATTAAGAACTCTATTGAGGAAAAAGCAGAGAATGACAAGGGCATAATGAAACAATCCTGAACAACTTGATCTCTGCAGTTCAGCTACTTACATCTACTTTGGTTTGAGGGGGCCTGGAAAAGAGTGGAAAAAACTTTTTCCACTGCTTTGGTGGAAGTAAATAGCATTTTAGGAAGGACTGCATTTGGTACAGCAGGATTGTAATGACGTTACACTTGTAATGACATTAATCACACCTGAGTAAGTGTTGTGATGCGTAGGAACAGCACGAATATATGTTTTTCCTAGTGAGATCAGGAACAAGATTAGGTTATCCACTATCAATGAGCAAGGTAGAATTTTTCTTGCATCACTTTAAGCATTTAGAAATCCAGTTTCAGATCTAAGAAGGTTTACAAGGCTGCCTTTACACATGGCAGAAAGAAAGAGACACATGCTGATTCATTCTGTCTTCAAATACGCATGCATATATTCATCCTGCCTCTTTCATCTCTCTCTGCATGGGGTGAATCACTCTGAAATTTCTGGCCATCTCCATTGACTGGAGAGGGACCAAAGACAACTGACTTTTTAAACAGCAAAGATTTGATTTGATTTGATTAATCCACCTTTGCAGAAAATAGGGAAGTATTGTCTAAGAGTTGTGATGAGGAATATGGATATAAATGAAGAGTGAAGCTTGTACCATTGAGTAAAGCCCAATGACTTATGAGTCAGAGATGCAGTCCTAAAAAGGCACCTGATGGATTCAAACTCAATTTAAAATGAGGCTGGAAGGTGAACAGTAAAAGTACTTCTTGGGAAGCATACGAGCTTTGGGGTTTTGGCTTTGCACATATCAAACAGAAGAGTACAGTGACATTTCAAACTAACAATAAAACAGTGATAGCAAACAAGAAGACATCCTGTAGTAGAGGAAAGTGGAGAGAAAGCACATATTACTTTTTTATAACATTTTGACAGAATAAATGAATATTTATTTACAAACAAATGAAAACTAGGAAAAAAAAGATGTTCATATATGTAAATAAAGCCACGGCAATGGCTAAAGTCTAAAAAATCTTATCCCCAAGTGTGAACGTTCAATAATCTTTATCTCAAAGAACGATAAACAGCATTTTAATTGACACTAGAATTGACACTAGTCTCTACAAATTGACAAAAAATTCTGTATCTCAGCAGAGGAAATGTTTATACAGCTTAGCACAACAAAATTAGATGGATTTTTACAGTCTACACAAATGTGGGCTCATGGGTCTACAGAAATGTGGTCCCATGGTTCCAGAACACTGGAACATACTCAGGGAAGCTATAATGTTTAGGCATGCCCTGTCAATCTTCCCCCCAAAAAGAGATGTTTGCAGCAACTCTCCCAGACAAGGTGCAGTACTGAATAGTGGATAGAACTCTGAAATATCTAAAATTGTATAAAGCACTCTTTGAAATGTAAGGCTCAGAAAGTGATCATAAATGCTGATGTGTAACTTCTTCCGGTGGCCACTCTGAAGTAGTGATGTCCAGGTTGCAGATATCTGATCTCGTGAGGGAAAGCCGATTGGAAACCATATTCTAGAATAAAACCTCAGACAAAGCAATCAAAACCTCTTATATTTCATATAAGGTACATAACCAACTTGTCACAGCAGTCAAGGCTCTGATGTTGGACCATTCCAGATAATTAGGTGATTGCAATAATATTCAACATATTAATTATTAGAGAAAGGTAAATGTTCTGCAGGCATTTTAAGATTACTGGACAACAGTCCAGTGAAGAAAATACTCATTTAACTGCTGAAAAACGAGTCTTCCTCCTCAATTCACACCTCCCTGTTACTTACTGATCACCACTGTCAATAGACACTGGACCAATAGCAAAATGGAACTATGGCAACAGAAGCGCTCACATATGTGTCCGACACTCAGCATTAACAAGCATATAATTTTTCTCAGAAATTAATCACTGAATTCTGTAGAACATATAAATCACTAAATTCTATTGTAATTTTGGGAAAGAGGTGGACTTGGAAAAAAATAAACCACAAACAAACAAGTCTGAATTATGACGTATCAAAGCCAAATAACGGAAGTAAGGAGAAAGCAAAATTTTTCTTAAGGACACTGATCACTCAGAGGCTAGGCTTTCTCTAGAAATGTGAACTCCTCCTTGTGGTTTAAAAGAGCCTGAGAGAAAGAACTAGCAAAAGAAGGATTTTGTCCCTGTCCTTCCAAGTCCAAAACTAAGTGATAGAGCCTGGAAGCTCTTCTGAGCACTTGTGTCTTGTTAAACAACTCAAGTAAGTCTCAGCTTTACAACATGTCCTGCCATCTATGTCCACTTGCAAAGGGGAAAAGCCTTTTGGCTTTTTGTAAGCAATTTCCCAATTCAAATGAGAAAAGGGGCCAGAAATAAGACCCTGGCATATTCTTCAGACCATGTGTCTGCAGGTCCGTTTCTACCCAAGCTGGGTTCAGCAGCATCAGGCTTTGAGCCCTGCTGTGACTCACGGGGGTGCATCAGCAGTGGAGCTACTGGTAAGTCTGGTATTGCCCTTGATCTTCACGTTTAGAATGTAGAGAACACCCTTTTGCTTTATTCCAGACTTAACAGAAAACAAATACACACTTTTAATGAAATAAATCCAATTTTAGCTGTCTAGTCACCTAGAGAAAAAAACCCCTACATACCAGTTATTGTTATGTTACAGCATCCTCCTGCACAGCTTTTACCCTTTCAAATGTTTTTTTAATTGCTTGAATCTAATTGAATATCCATCTCATTTCAAATAAAATTTAAAAATATATCTCTCTTCTTTTGCTTAAACCTCTTTTCTCCATTTATTATTCAATTTGGTTGGGTAATTGCATTCCTTAATGCCATTACTCTTTATGTTTCCCCATTTCTTTTACACAGAGAGATTACAGGCCTGAATCTGATATTTGGTAAAGCCAGTAAAGTAATCTGAAATCTCTAGATTTGTTCCAGTTTTGCTGTAGTGTCATATAAATCAAAACCTAGCCTATTTGTTTTACCCATAGTTTGAGGTTTATGTTATCAGCAGTAAATCATGACTGCTTCTAATTTCAGTATAGTATTACACAAACACAGAATGACAGAATGGGTCGGGTTGGAAGGTACAACAGTGGGTCATCTGCTCCAACCTCCTTGCTCAAGCAGGGTCATCCTAGAGCACATGGCACAGGATTGTGTCCAGATGGTTCTTGAGTATCTCCAGTGAGGGAGGCTCCACAGCCTCTCTGGGCAATCTGGTCCACTGCATGGTCACCTGCACAGTGATATTCTTCCTCATACACACACACACATGTCAATTCTTCTTATTTTTCAGTCATGGTTGGTTAAAAACTCAAAATAGAGGCCCAAGTTTTGTGTGAAGGAGGAAGCTGTTAGTTCAGGATTGGTTCTGTTTCTGGGTAGGGGGAACAACGTGGTCCTGAGGTCTCACTGATGGGCCATGTAGCAATATGAAAGTATGTTAACTCTACCTATGCCTAATAATCAATTTCTCCCACAGTTACTATTGAAAGGATGTCTGCAGCTCTTGAGTCACAGAACTGTGGAGGTTGGCAGGGACCTCTGAAACTGTGTAGTGCTCAGCCATGCTTAGCAGGGTCAGCTAGAGCACATCCACACAGCTTGGCATTGCCCAGCCCCGTTTGGCTGTCACTGTCTTGGGTAACTTCTGCCCCAGTACCTCTGCCAGTGTCTGCCGTGGTGCTTCTTGCCTGGCTTTTCTGTCCTGACAGCAGTCACCTGGAGGGGGATTGCTTTCATCTTCCACTCCTACAGGTTGTTGCAGCTCTTCTTTCTTGTGGGCAAAGTGCAGGTGTGGAGCTGCTGTGTGTTTGGATCCAGAGGTTCTGAGAAAGGAGTAGGAAGATGGGACTGAGCTGAGTGAAGATTTTGTCCCGTGGGGGTTTGGAAAGCCTCAGATGCTATGACATCATGATGTAAAGGTCACTGAAGAGGATCGAGTTGGCTGGCTTACAGGAGAGACAGTGAAGGCAGAAAGTTCCTTCTAAACTGACTGACCCCTTTCCCAAAAGGTTTAATCATAGTGTAGTACTTACATGGTGTCAGCATCTTAAGAGCTGGTGTCATGCAACAGTACCAGAACCTTCTGTAAAATATCTTCATTTTTTTGCACATGTTGGGAGAAAACAGGGCTTTCCAGTGTGGTTCTGCTATGCAAAGTATAGGACAGGGCTTAGCATCATCCCTGTTTCATGCAAGCTGACTTAGAAATTGTTTGACAACTGATGTGAAGAGATGCTTCACTAATTGCCTAAGGAAAATATAATTGTTGAATGGTTTTGTTGAAAGGCGTCTTAAAGATCAACCAGTTCGACCCCCACTGCCATGGGCAGGGAACCTTCCACTTGACCAAGTTGCCCATGGCCCCATCCAGCTGGCCTTGAACACTTCCAGGGATGGGACATCCACAATTTTAGCAACCTGTTTCAGTGCCTCACCAACCTTATTGTAAAAAATATCTTCCTTATCTCCAGTGTAAATCTACCTTCTTTCAATTTAAAACCATCGCCCCTTGTCCTGTCACTACAACCCCTAGCAAAGAGTCTCTCTCCATGGGGATGGGAAAATTCCTGTTCTTTTCCACACATATGGTTTCTTGGGTACTTATTTTCATGGAGCTTTGGTTATGAGGTCGATGTTTGTTTTGTGTGTGAAAGACAGACTGTAGCTCAAAATTTCTTCTTTTGTGAAACAATACAGTATTTGAAGAAATGAAGCATCTGTGTGGCTTGATAGGCTGTTTCTATCTATCCTTCATGCTGACATTAGTAGAGAAAAGGGAGTATCTGAAGTAGCCTGAAGAGAAAGGAACAATGCTGGGAGTTGTTAGGAGTTACAGTTATCAGCACATGACTGGAAATTTGATAAACAGCCTGCTTAAAAATCACATGAAAATTATTCTGCTATTGTAGATTATAGACATAGTTCTCTGCTTTCCCCAGCGTTAATTGTCTGGGGCTTTGCTACCCCTATATATATGTGTATGTTGGAGTCTATACACTGTTTGATGTGCTGTTTATAGATTTGTATTGTGCCAAAGATTGCAAAGACACCCACCATGCTTGCTTGCTCAATGCCTGGATTTCACATGTCGTCCCCAGGAGTCAGCACGTTCCTGTGGGAGCTTGTGGGCTGGGAGTGGGCAGAGGGGTGGAGATGAACCACAGTTTTCCTCCCAGCCTAATGAATGCCTGCCAGCACAGCTGAGCTGGCAGTGAGTGTTGTCATTTTCTTCTGGCATAGTCCACACGACTCATTCCCATTTCCCAAAGCCAGGGAAGAGCAAGAAAAACATGCACCATACAAGGAAATTCATTTAATGCACAGACCTCACGAGGCTGCAGAGGTGTTGGTTGACTATCAGCTACTTCAGCTCCCGCAGAATTACTGGGAAAGCAAGAGAGCGAACATGGACAGGGGTCAAAGCAGCCAGAATACATGGGAATAACCTGGGGTCCACCCAATCCCTAAGGGTTATGTATGAGGTGAATCTTTCTGCAGTCCTGGAATCAGTGATGAGAGGGAGGTGGCTTCAGTCATCAGTAGCTCTTCTCCAAATGTTCCCTTGGATGAGCACTTTTTCTCTCAGCCACCTATGTGGGAATTTAGTGAAATTAGGCAATGACTGTGAATATCAAAAATAGGTGGTATTGCTGCCCCATTTTCCCCTGTTTCACAGAATGAAAAAATCACCAGGATTGCAGGGAACATCCAAAGATGCTCAAGTCCAAGCCCCTGCTCAAGCATGATCAACTGGAGATGATTGCTCAGAGCTGTGTCCAGTTGGGTTTTAAATATCTTCAAGTATAGAAACTCCACAACTTTTCTCGGTAACCTGTTTCAGTGTTGGATCACCTGCACAGTAAAGAAGTGTTTTCTTACATCAAGACAGAATCTCCTGAATTTGAGTTTTTGCCCAGTGCCTCTTGTCTGTCTGGGCATCTCTGGGAGGAGGCTGGCACTACTATCTTTGTTCTCCTCATTGGGTATTTAGACCCACATTGGTAAGACCCCCCAAGCCTTCTCTTCTCCAGGCTGAACAGCCCCAGTCCTCTCAGACTTCCTTTGTATGACCAGTGCTTGTCACCTTTGTGGCCCTTTGGTGGGCTCCAGTAAGTCCATGTCTATCTGGTACAGCGAGCCCAGTGACCTGGTGGAGTGGTGAGAGGTGTCTCACCAGTGTTGATCAGAGGGGAGGGATCACCTCCGTCAACATGCTGGTGACACTTTTCCTAATGCCACTTGGAAAGAAAATGGCTTTATATAACTATGTTTAAGGAAAGTAAGCAAAACAATACGGAACTGGGGTTTAGGGACATTGCTGAACATTGTTGGTGCTGTCTTCTCAATGGAATTTGGGTCCTTTTTCAGCACAAATATGAGATCTTTGGCAGCATTCAGTTTACTCTTCCTTAGGAACAGCCAGAGTTCTATGTGTTTGCACTTGGTCCCTTTGAACACTGAGCACTTGCAAGGAGGCTGAAGGGGAATGAGAAGAGTGGAAAGAAGACTGGGAATGGAGCTGTGTAAGAAACAGTTTGGGGGATCTTTTGAAATTGTTAAACAGCAAACAAAATTCTGTAAGTCATGTTTTGTTATGCAACTTAAACTTTTTTTTCTTAGGTCTTTTGTAGAATTTTGGGTTGTAAAACTGTGCTTACACTGACAGTTTAGTACTGGCAAGCCAAGTGGGAGAGGCAGACCTGATGAACCCGTACAGGAATTGGCGTAAAATATTCCAGGGAAAAAACCTTGCCATTGGCCTGGAGGTTTGGATGATGACTGAGTGGAGAGCTTTTGAAACAGCACAAGCATGTGTGGGACACATGAGAGCGGTGCAGGAAAGATATCAAACAAACAATACCAGGTCTTAAAACCAGAGGAGCTGTCTGGTGTGGGCCTCCTGATTTCCAGCAGGGCAAAGAGCAGGCAGATCCATCCTCATATTGCCCCTGCCTGCTGCTGGCACAGCCCAGACTGCTTCAGGTTGGGGATTGGCTTTTAATAAAATTCCATCTTTTAAATCTGACCATCCTATGGACCTCTAAAAGCAGTAATTAAGGTGTTACTTAATGAAGTACTGAAGTACTAGTCTACTAAGTATTTCTGAAAAGTGATTTTCTCTGGGTAGCTGATGGCCTCTTCAAGCTTTTCAGAAAAGGGATATGTTTTTAAACTCAACCTTCATTGCTATTGTTACTTGTTACACAACAGTAGAGTTTTACTGTTCTTCTTGATCTCTTATTTGGACTGTGTTGCCCTTGATAGTGTTAATAAATGTTCTCCTTCCAGAGTAGTCTCATTGGGAACAGATTTGACACTGTACTGGTGCTATGTGGCACCCACATACCTGGTTCCTTGTTTATCATGAATCTCTCCCCCACAATGGTTTGGAATCGAAGGCTGTTGCTTTTTTTTTCTATTTTCTTTTTTTCCCTTTCGTGATTTTTTGCCGTAAAACATGACAGAAGATGAATAGTAGTGCCTGGATTGTCACATTGCATGGTTGGAAGTATGGCACTTGGAAGCAAATTTATAGTTGAAAATGATAAAATTTACTAAACAAAGAAATGCTTCCAGAGTGATCTTTCCTCCTCTTCAAAACTTAGTGATTTTGCAGCTGTTCTCTCCTGTCTTTTCCTAAGGCATATTCGTAGATTTTCACAAGGAAAAAGCATGTTTGGGAAACTGTGATTATAAGTTAATTAAAACTAGTTTTCATTTTAGAAAACTAAATGTGCTGGCAGTAGTATACTGATTGCTAATGGGTGATTGTACTTTTTCAATAATAATAAGAGATTCAATGAAGCTCTAGAAGATGTTAGGATATGATTACCTAGATAATCTATGTATTTGAGTTTTTATTCCCAAATAAGATAGATCTCCCAGAGCCAAAAGTGTGAGTTTATATTTGATAATTATATGAGACTCTTGAGCTTTCTTGCAGATTGTAATTCAATTCCATAAGAAAAGAGCTTTAAAACATGAAGAAAGAATGAGTGCTTCTAATTCCAAGAAGGCATGGTGACTAGCTTGGTCAGCTTGTTCACTCTGTCTCAAACAGAGCCCAGCAGATTATGCACTATGCTGTGCTGGAGCAGCAAATAAGAGTGCAGAACCCAGCAGTCACAAATTATACCTTTCTCAAATATTGGTTTGGTTCTGTGGAAAAAAATAGTTTCTGAGAGTGTTTATCAAAATGTTAGCCGTGATTTTCCTTTACTAGAGGATGTTCTGTGGAGAGATACATCAGACATGGATGCAAGTTGTTTGGGACTTACTGGACAACCTGTGGCAGACAAGCAGCTGACCAAAATTAGGGACCTGGATCACAGAGACACAAAGCTGGTGGCTTGTTTCTCTGAATCTGATTATAGGTTATGTGTGGGTATGTGTGTCTTTATTCATGTATTCTTACATGCAGACCTCTGCAGATGTTCTATAGTGGTTTATGTTCACATTACTGAAAACAACATAGGCAACTTTGGCAGGTGGAGCTGAGATTCACAGTTCCTTTCCTCCTCTCTATAGTGCCAGGTGCAAGGGCTGTAAGACTAACATGGATAAAGACAGAAAATTTGCTATTGCAGAAAAATGGTCAGTCAAAACCACCTGATGTTTGCCCATTGAGGATGGTTTTTTTCATCTGTAAGTGCTATTAAGTTAAATACTTGTGGGGATAAGAATCCAGGTGAAGAGTGGAGTAAAAGCACATGGCTAAATTAATAGAGGACAAAAGCCTTTTGAATCTACCTAAGATAGTTACTGTAACTGCTAAGTATCTTTAGGGGTCTTCTAGGTCCTAAGCAAAGCACCTTATGACTGCAAAGGGTAACAGAAATTAAATTTAAAAAAAGGAAAATAAACATGCCCCATAAAGAATAAAATAAATAAAGCAGTCATTGTTTAATGTAAAAGCTATCTGATTTGGAGCTAGAGAAATAACTGCATTAGTGTATTTTAGTCTCCATGGGTTTTAAGATTATGCCAAATTAGGTCAATGTCATACATGAGAAGATGGGGACTTCAGAGATAAGGCTGGGGCAGTTGTTCTAAATACTATAAATTGCAAACCCACCATTTAGCCAAAACAGCTGATTTCTGGACATCTGTGCATGCGTTTATGCCTGTGGCAATTAACTGAAAGGTTGAAATCATATATTTGTGTTAAGTTTACCAAAAGGTGTGGATGGGAGCTTGGTAAAGCTTCAAAGTAAGTTTAGGGCAAGCAGTAAGTTTAGACCAGGGAGGACCATGGCCAAAGGGGAGAGGGGTCGTGAGGTGTTTTAGGAAGAGTGGTAATATGGCACCAGGGGATGTGTTGGCCGCACACAGACCAGGAGGAATGATTAACTTTGCACCTGCTCAAGGAACATTCCGATAAAGGAAATTATATAAATATATTGATTTGTTGGAACAGAACAAAGTATGTCCTTCTGTGGAGAAAGAAACTTCCGCTTTGAAACAGGGGAAGATGCCAAAAGCAATGGATTAAAATCAGGAATGGGTGGTGATATGGACTAGAAATCAATGCATTCAGCGTGGTGCAGTCATTAGACACAGATGCTATACTGGAGATAAAAATGGAAATGCAAAGCTAGGCTTAGGAAAGAAATTATTCATCACTTTGCAGTTCTGTACAGGACAAGTTAAATGCTGTCTGTCATCTGATTAAAAAGTAACTGAAAGACATCTGTCATGAAAAAACTAGCAGAATGGGAAAAAGTTAAAGATGAGGTTTTCTTCAAAGTTCTCTCAAAGGGTATCTTTGGTCAAATGTCAAAGAACCTGAAAGTATCTCAAATGGCCAACATGAGTAATACTGACATTGCTGTATTTTTCTACATAGACACGCAAATTTTGTATTTCTGCCTGTTTTATATTTTTAAGTGTGTATACAAAATGTATATAACAAATGCAGTATCTTCAGAGGTAACAGTGATGAAATGTACACCATCAACTCTTCATTAAATGTATAAATATATATCTATTTAGACGTGTGTATACATGTATATGTACAAATATATAAGAATTAAATTTATTTTTCCAGTTTGATTTCATAATTTTTTGAGACCAAGTGTGTGGACTCTTGCATTGCTTCCTCTCAGTGGAATACCTAGGGCTGTATGTCACAAGCCTGTCTGCCCACAGCCTTGGACCTGTGAGGAGCAGCTGCTAATGTGGATGTCATATCAGAACAGATTTTCAAAACAAAGATCAAGAGGAATTCTGTGGATATCCCTGAATCTGTGAAATTTTTTGTTACATTCGATTAAAAAAATAAGTAATCTTTTTCAATCTTACTGCAAAGAAAAGCTGTAAATTGCCTAAATTTAAGGCAAAAGAGAAGTCTGTCTGCAGGCCTTAAGATTCATCAATGAAAGAAGAATGTTGCCTTTTTCACCATTTTCAGGCCCCCAATATTCAAGCATAACTTAGTTTCACCTTCACTAGCGAATCTGTGAAGTTGTGTTTGACTGAAAGCAGCAGTGAATACGAATCAAGTGTAAAGTTCAAGTTCTATGGCTAATTCAAGTTTAAAATAATCACATTTGGTTAATTGTATTAATTTATTTCTTCTTAAGGCAAAATGGGGAAACAAAATAGCAAGCTGGCCCCTGAGGTGATGGAGGATCTGGTGAAGAGCACGGAGTTCAATGAACACGAGCTAAAACAGTGGTACAAAGGATTTCTAAAGGACTGTCCAAGTGGTAGACTGAACCTTGAGGAGTTTCAGCAGCTCTACGTAAAAGTAAGTTATTTACTAAGTTCCTATTATTTGACTGTAGAAAAAGTTATAGAGTAATGTAAAGCAAATATATGGTCAAGAGCTGCTGGTCATTTAGACTAAGGAATAACTTTGCTGAGAGAAGCAATGGTGAAGATGAGATGAGTGGGAAGTGCTACCCTCACCACACCAGTGATTCATGTGACTAGAGTGAACCAAAAGCTTAGAAAAAAAGCTGTGATTTATTCACAAGAAATATAATATAGACTTTGTGCTCTGTAATTCATGGATCTCTTTCACCTTCAAAGGATGGTTGTGTTCCTGTTCAATATAAACCATGTGATTGCTGGACATACTTATATAAAGTGGTGAAATTTCATGACAGTAGGACCTGCATATAAATTATGCACTGCGCACAAAGGGTTTCTTTCTATATATTTTAAATATTGCCTTTATTTTTTCCCTGCTGTCATTTTGTCCTCGTTTTATTGGAAAGGGAAAGAAGGCTGGTCTGTTTATTTTCTTCTTATTTTTCATTACTTTATCAAGTTCAATGCAGTCTTTTCCTTACATTTATTATGTATTTATTCTGTAACAAGAAGAACATGGGGGTAGCATAAGAAGGGTATTCATGTTACAAAGATTATATTTTAATTCAGAATTGAGTGTCTGCCTAAAGGTCAGAGACTTCAAAGTAATGTTAATTAGGAGAAATATTGAATGGCAATGATGAACAGGAGGATCAGAACGCCTCATAAATACAATGTGAAGCTGAATAAAAATAAAAAAGCCTTTCAAATGTAAGTAGTTAATACTGAGCACACTGACAATTTTTTGCAGACAAGCAGGACTGTTGTTTCCCTCAAATGTATGCTACTATTCTTTCCTAAATTTCTTCAGCCTTGAACCAGATCACCCTGCAAATTATTACCTAGACCCTTTTCCTTTCTAATGAATGCTCTAGCAAAAACTTCTAACTCAGCTTACATAAATAAGTTCCTGTCTTTATATTTTAATATTTATGGCTCAAGATGTGGCCTTGCAATCCTTTTCTTAAGAAACGAATGAGTTTGTAATGGATTATATTTTCAGATGAAAGAATTTTTACAGCCTCAGATATTGTGATTGTTATTGACTGATAATTTATAACTTCCATTTTAAACAGTACTCAGTGCACATCCAGCAAGAGCAGACATCGAATCATTTCTCATACATGCTTCTGAGAAAACTGTCTTTATAAAATTCCTAAAATAAAGTACATCAACTCTTTAGCAATCATTGTTTATTTTTGGCAAATCATAGTAAAGGGATTAATTATTTTTTTATGATTTTTTGTGCTGTGAGAAAAAAATGTCTTCTGAAAATAGCTCAGAACTGCTAGGACTTTCTTCCCTCAAAGAGGTGTTTGAAATGTTCGTAGATATTTCACAAGATACTTTACTCATGACAACATATCAGAGAGTAAATTCAAGATCATGTTTACAGAGATGGTAGTGCAAAAAATAACATGAAGACGACAAGCAGTATTTTGGTCTTGAAATTTGAAGATAGCTTTGTAATCTTACTAAGCTGCAATATCTAGCTTTTAGTTTTATAGCCCCATGCATCTTTAGATATGCACATCAAATACGATTGCCTCCCTTTCTTTGGCAGTTGCGGGGTTTGATTTTTGCTCTGTAATGGCATCGCCATATATTTAGTACAGTTTATTGTCATCCTATATATAATATCTATACAGGGCAAAATACTAATTTTGCAGAGGAAAAATATAATTAGCCATAGTAAATCCAGAGGTTTGCTTCTCTTTCCATTGTAGAAATGCTTGTAAAATAATGTCTCTGAGGAGCTCATCGTCTGAGTGTTGGCCGTGGTGGCAACTTCTCCTGTGTAGGACATTCTGCCTATCCGGGGTGCTGGCTGCAGACAAAGCCCCAGATGTGAAATTTTATCTTTCTGGGAGGAGCCACCAGTAGGAGATCCAAATCTTTAGGATTACATTTACAGCATTTCAGTTCCCTTAAAGTACATTCAGGGTGAAAATGCATGAAGCATGTATTGATTTGTAATTTCTCTGCGTGAACTTACAGTTGCGGGGGGGTGACATTTATCTGTTGGTCTGATCTGGATTTTATTGGAGAAGTTTTCCATAGACCAATATATTTTGAAAAGAAATACAAGACTTTCCTTCATTTCAAATTTACATTTATGTGAGATGACATTGTTTCTTTGTTCATGAGAGCTGTGGTGCACTTTCATGTGTATTAATAAAAAGGTGTTCACCTAGCTTAGATGCAAAGAAAACTTTTTTTTACTCACACACAGTAGAAAATATTCTCAGCTTAAAGAGCCAAAACATTTTATATTAGTAGCAATATTTTGAGGTGGATTTGCTGGTTATCTCCACATCTCTTCCATCATAATTACAGGGCGGGGTGCACAGTTTTGGGGCACAGAAACTGCTTTTTTAATGAGACTTAACTAGATGTGTTGTGGGATCACACCTAATGTGTTACTGTATGTAGTGCCTGCTGATAAGCTTGAGCTGATCTGAAATGGAACATGTGGAACATGGGTGATGTGGATATCAAGTCCTCAACACAAACTTTTCCAACTCTATATATTTGCATCAATTGTATTGTGCTATTTACTGATGTAGATGAAGACTGTATTGACTAAAGGGGGAATTACTCTAGTTTGGCTTGGAAACATTTGCTATTGAAGTTTCCATTATGAACACAAATCATCCAGTGCTTAAAATAAATAGCAGTTACACAAATGGACTCTACAGAAAAATTACTTGCAGCACTTTTATTGGAAGAGTCTATAAAAATATTTAGTCAAGAATACCTCTTTTCAATAAGCAGCTAATAGGCAGAAACATACTTTATACTCTGGCATATTTCGCATTTTCTGCAATATAATAAATTCATTAAAAATATTGGTCCATTTTTGGGTAGATAGATTCTTCTTGGGATCCAAAATCCGTGACAAGCTGCTAGGGCTCATGTTTCCCTCCATGATGCTGAAGGAGGTGAATGTTTCAGCAGTTTTTGAAATAGTTTATTGAAGAATTGGTTATATACTGCAATCCCAGAGCCACAAAGAGACCTAAATGCTAACACAAGTTAGCTGTCCTGACAGTCTGCACAGAGCTTGGGAGGGGAAGAAATCTGTGGATAACATTCTGAGGAAGCTAAAACTCAAGCCAACGTCTTGTAAACAAATGTGCAAAACATTTTGGGTGCAAAACAAAATATTGGTATTAAATTCTACATTTCTCCAGGGTATACGCATCTGTTTTCATGTGGGAGTTGCATCTTTAAAACCTCTCCTGCAGAGAACTATCTAGGAGGGTAGAAAAAGCAAAATCAACTGACTGGAGTCCTTTTGCTTTCTCTCTTAAGTGATGAAGATAATGTAATTGCCTTATCTTTATTACAGTGCTTTAAGTACTCCTTAAGCTGTAAAAAATTCTGAATCAATTAGAGGAAGATCATTACCAGCAGGTTGAGGAAGGTGATCCTGCTCCTCTACTCAGCCCTGGTGAGGTGCATCTGGAGTGCTGTGTCCAGTTCAGGGCTCCTCAGTAGAAGAGAGACAAGGAGCTCCTGGAGTGGGTCCAGTGAAGGGTGACAAAGATGATTAAGGGACTGGAGCATCTCTCTTACGAGGAAAGGCTGAGGGAGCTGGGCCTGCTCAGCCTTGGGAACAAACAACTGGGAGGGGACCTCATCAATGTCTGAATCTGAATGTATCTGAAGGGAAGGTGTCAAGAGGATGGACCAGGCTCTGCTGGGTGATGCTCAGCGATAGGACAAGAGGCAATGGGCAAAAACTGATGCACAGGAAGTTCCACCTGAATATGAGGAGGAACATCTTTCCTGTACAGGTGACTGAGCACTGGAACAGATTGCCCAGAGAAGCTGTGGAGTCTCCCTCACTGGAGATATTCCAGAACCCTCTAGATGCAGTTTTGTGCCATGTGCTCTGGGGTGATCCTGCTTAAGCAGGGAGGCTGGAGCAGATGACCCACTGTGGTCCCTTCCAACCTTACCCGTTCTGTGAATTATCATATCTCTGAATCTGCACTGCTTGTGCTCTCATTTATCTACCTGTGATGAGATATAACATTCTGGGCTGCTGGCAATATCCCAATTAACCTCTTTTTCTGTAGGAAGTAATTTCATATAGGCTGGAACCTAGAATTTCCTTCTTCAAAGAGAAAATCCTAACTGTTAAGCTTAATCCTTACTGGCTGACTTAATTTTCCTTTTTTCTCTCCTAAAATGTCCTTAATCTTGCATAAAACTACATTAGCATTGTGGGCAGAGAGCTAAGGAATTAATATACAAAACTGTCATTAAAATAAAATATATACCAATAAAAACTCTGGAGTGTTCCTATCATTCTTTAAGGTTTCTTGCAGTCGAGAGGGCCAAATACAGTTTTCTTCAGATCTTTTGAATTCGCTGACTGTAGATATGCCCTAGAGTGTGTAAGTGTGCATAATCACTGCTAATATTCACAGGAATTATGCATGTTTATTAAGTGGAAAATAGGCTTCTATATTGTGATACTTCTTGGAACTGGGTCACTGAATATGAGAAGCATATCTTTGCATTAATAGAAACAAGCATCAATGGTCCTTTAACTGGAAGGATAGGGTTAGGACTGATCATAATATAATACTAGCATTAAATAAAATAATTTACTTTGTGAATTTATTGCACCTATATTATTTAGCTATGTTTTGGAGTTTTATAGATAACTTTTAAATGAAAAGTAAAAAGAAAAAATAATGCTATTTCATTAATTAGAATCAAATGGTTTGTCATATTTTTTGCTTCTCTCACATTTCCAGCCTTGAAAGGAATTGGTTTCTAGTCCTTCATTTTAATATGTGTAGAACAAAAGATTCTCAAAAATCTATTGAAATTTAAGTGGGTATATTTGCAGCCTCTTTTTCTCTATCCAGATTTTCAAGACAGACTAGCATCTTTCTAAAGATGGCACAGAGCTCCTTAAAATATTAGGTTAGAGCTGCATTTCAGGCTTTCAGTGGCTGTAGAAAAGTAGGATACTGGAATGGCACAGCTGTGTTTACAGATGTCCCAAACACAGATGCAGTTGTACTGGCAGAACTGATGTTTCCTAGGATCATCTCTTTTAACTGGTAGAGCTGTGCTGGTTTTATGAATGTGCTTTGACCACTTAAGTTCTCCCTATAACAGGAGTGCTTTTAAGATATATTATGCCAATGTTAGGTATATTATGCCAAATATAATTAATATATTTAGTATGTTATACCAATCCTGTATTGCTAGAGAACTACTGCATGTTTTGAAATAATACAGATTTTAAAAGTACTGATCTATCTACTCACACAATAGTTTCAGCTCATGCTGTTGCTACCTTCCAGAAGATCACATCTGGTGTGCCAGCAGTATTCCTGGACAATGTGACAAGGTATTTGTTGGATGTGCCACCTAAATTTAACTGCAACACAGAAAACACCATATGTATTTATTTATAAACATAACTCTAAAAAATCTTTAAACTGGTTAATATTACTGCTGTGTTATTGAAATTTTCAAACTTATATGGAATAATACAGCAATTACTGTTATTTTAGAAGTTTTGGATGCAAACAAATAGATCTGATCTAGGGACATTACAAGGTGGCTCTATAAGAAGCAGTGCATATGTAGATAGGGCTAATAGAGGCTAGAAAGGAATGACAGCAACGTTATTGGCATCAGTGGAAATTTTGCTTGGGGAGAGTTGCAAAACAGTCGATGAGGTAAAGATTCATAATGCATTCCTTCAGCACAATGCAAATCTGTACATCTGAGACAACTACAGTAAATCACTAGAAAGAAATTCTCCTAAAAAGTAACAAAATCTTTCACCAGAAGCACAGTGAAGTTCCTATGAAAAGAAAATTAATATAGCAGAATCCAAAAGGCAGTATGCTGAAAAGGAACTGTGTTTGTGGCCCAGCACTATCACAGGGGCGTGCTTTCAGGGTGAGCAATGTGCTTGGTGCTACAAAGCTGTATTAAAACTGGGTTCTTATAACTTTAAAAACAAAAGAGATTGCAAATGCTTTTCACACAGGACTTGCTAAAAGAAAAAGGGCATGGTCTTGTTTCCTGGATGTTTTCCATGCAAAACTGCTATTGCCATTATTCATTTTCTTCTCCTTATAGACATGAATAGGTAGGTGCTGTGCCAAAATACATGTCTACTACAAAACCACATAAGAGGCTTATTATATATTTCAAACAGAAGCTGAGATTGTGCTGCATGAATTTTAAAACAAAGGGCCTGAATACTTCTTACATATAAACCAAAATCAAACAAACCCCGAAGGCAGTGTTAACTTTGAAGCTGACTTTGAGCAATTCAGGGAAGGGGAGGATACTGGTAACGTGCCCTTCTGCTGCATTTCTGTCTCTGTGCTGATCCCAGGAAAAATAATGTCTGGACTTAATATCATTTTGTGGAACAGATTTTAAAATCTGTCTTTAGTAAACAGAGCTTTAAAGATCAGCAACCATATTGAAAAACAAAACACAGTAAATAAACACGGATTCTCATTTAAGCTGCAAAGCAAATTGAAAACAGTAATTTCCAGAAAAGGACCAACATGCTGGGTAGCAAACAGTTCTGAAAATATGGCTGTAAATCACAACATTGGATACTAAGAGCCTTTAACAATGTGGAATGCAGTCAGTTTAGATTGAAATCGTAATCTCAGTGAAGCTAATGGGAGGTTTCATTCCTGATCCTTACTTAAGCGCTTAGGACTGTACTGAGCTCCTGAAATTATTTATTGTTGTGAGACTTACGTGCTGTGGAGTCTGGTGCAAGCTCCACTAACCATTAGTGTCCAGTCCTACAAGCTGGACCTAGTGTCTCGAGAGCTGCTCTTGTCATGTGTGAAGAACGTGCACATCGGGAGCTGTCATTTAAAGGCAGCAGTGGTTTAAAAACTAAGTTGGAGGGGAGGGGTTAAAGTAAGGGTCCTGAAGTGGCAAAAAACGTTTCAGAGGCAAAGAAGGACAAGTCCTAATCTACTTGCAGTATGATGGCTAGTGGCTAATTTTGAAGGCTAAAATACTTTTTTCTTCCTACTTCTGTTGCAGAGCATATTATGGCCCATACCCTCCAGACAATCTCCTCTGGAGACACTAAATCTGGAAAATGAGGAAGGCAGACAACTCTAAGAGATGAAATCTAAAAAGCTAAATCTTAATTGCTCCAAATAGTAGCTTGTGGAGTATCCAGGCTAGTGGAATAAATTTTCCTAATGCTTGAACAAATCAGCAACATATGCTGACACTCTGTCTGGAAGAGGCAGGAATTATGGTCACATGAATCCATAAAGCAGTCCAACCATCCAAAGACATCTCCAGGGCTTACAGAGTCAGCAGATGTGTGGGAATGCAAAGGTTTAGTCCAAACCTCTGATCATTACTGAATATTGAACAGATGTGTAATTCTGTGGCTATACGTGGTTCTTGGAGGCACTCAAAACTGACTTCAGGTCCAATGCATTGAAGAGAGTACATCCACACAGGATAAGATGATCCAGCCTGGAATGCTTAAAAATATCGCCCTTTAGATGCACGCCCTAGTTTCCACCGTAGTCTGATAAAAGAATGCAGGCTGGGTAAATTTTCCAACAATAACATGCAGATTACTTTCACTTCATCTTTTATTTTGAAGGAAGCTCACCAGTTCCCAAAACTGTCATGCATTTTTATGAGACCTTGTTCCTTAACAGCTCACCTTTGATCTGTTATATTCCTCCGAGAAATCAAAACAATGAATTTGGGATACTGTGATTATTTCTGTAGCAAAACACTGAATTCATTAATAAGGTCATCTGAAGGGTAATAAAGAAGGACAGCTGCAGCTTGTATGGAGAGAGTCATTGCTAAAATAAAGTAAGAAAGAGCTTAAATAAAAAAAAACAGTGAACAGTCAGCACCAAGTCCCATAGCTGTTACAGAGTTCAGACCTACTATTTGTTGTAACCATGTTTATTTTACCATTGTTACACTGTCCTCACAGAAGCTATCAAGACTGATCAGTGGTTCACAACCTTTGCACAATCTGTTGCAAAAGTGTTTCAGACTTTTTTTCCTCTTGAAACTTGTGCTTCCTAGCTCCCCCACCTCAGTGCTTTCCTTCTCATCACAAGGAAGAGTGAAACCAGTGAAAATCCTTGAGGATGTGCAGTGGAAAGAGAGAGGGGTAATACTGACTGTGCTTCTTTCAGAGATCTTCTCTTGCAATCAAATAAAACAATAATTAATGAAACATATGAAGTCTCTATTATGTATGAACAGATGAAATACTGAAAGGTTAAACCATTTGCTTGATGTCTGGCAAATTCAGGGTTGAAATTATTTCATGAGTCAATTTAATTTCTTTGAAGTGAGGGTTTGTTCTTTTTTCTACAGAATGGCTTGGGAAGGCCTTCCTGGAGTCATACATACACATAACAGTATAGCACTTTTTGTCAGATGTTAATCAAATATCTACTCTAGATCTACACTGCTTTCTGTGCTCTACAGTTAAACTGTGACCGTGTCTTAGTGGAAACCTATATTTTAGGTCTTCAGTAACCTGGATTTTGAAAACCAGATCATCCTTTTAGGAAGATACCTCCCTTATTCTGAAGGCTAGTAAGCATGTGTTTTTGTTACTTGAGACAAAGTGAGCTAGGGTCTTTCACAGACTTCATCTTGTCACATTTCTTGAACTATAAACATTTCTGTTTGTTTAAAATAGAAAAAAAAAAGCTGTTTGGTATTACAGAGTTCCTGAAGGACGCTTTAAACCAGGGCACTTCATTTTAGCACTGGAGTGAACTACTATGATTTAAAGGGGGAGGGCGGGGGGTTAAACACTGATGTGTTTTCCTCTAGTATCAAAGTCTGCTTTCAATATCTCATCTGTACACAAGGCCTCGAGCTGAAAACAGCATTCCTATTTCATCAAATATGGACAGGAACTTGGTGCTCTGAACCAAGTCCCTTCACCTTGATGTGCAGTCTCTGACTCCCATGCCTCAGCTTCTCCTCCGCTCCTCCCAAGAAACTCATGAGTCCTGCAGAAAATTATTTTACCTTACTGATATGTACTTCCAGAGCTTCCTAGATGGGCAGCTGTGGGTCACAATAGCTGGGTGTGACTATCCCAAAAATTAAAGGGGACACATTAGGGTGGACCATGGTGTTCACAGCCAGGCACTGCCTGTCTCAGCCTGCTCCCTCTGCTTGTGGTGTGCTGAGATGGCAAATCACTGTCACCACTGCAACTCATGCTGCTGTGGGGAGCTAGAGATGTGCAGGTCGTGAAAAATCAGGTGCTTGTTCAGGGTACTGTGGTATGGAAAAGCATTTGGGATCCCACTTAGTTACCAAGTTAAACACAGTTTTTGTTATCATGTAGACATTAGTCAACATTCTGGTCAGGTTTCTACTGATCGTAGTCTGAATGTTTCCAGTACCATCAGATATCAACTTTCTTTTTCTTCAATGAGAGTAAATTTCCATCTTTTCATGTTTAATTAAGGCTCATAGCAATAGACTATTTGCACTGACAAACCTAATGGTTGCCAAATTGAGATGACTTACTGCTGCCTGGTGTGAGAATTAGGTAGCTATCTTAATTTTATATTCAATCACAAACAAATCAAAATGAGAAAAACATATGGTTTGGAAGATAAAGTAATCAACACAGGGAAAATCAGACAGGAAGAGATTTTGCCATTTTACTGAAATGCGTACGAAACTTTCTCAGAAAATTTGGTGTGAAATCCATCAGGTTAAGGAGTTGTGAAGGTTGGCTGTCTGGTTCCATGGGTAACCCAGAACTGAACATGCAGCCCTAAATAAAATCTCCCTGTAGTCCAGAGAATGAGCAGTATATAGAGAAGTGTCAATCAATACTACAGTTCACCTCAGAGTCAATATCAGTTGGGGATTATTTACATGTTAGCAAAACAAGGAATTAAAAATTTTTATGCCATTCATTGAAATGAGATTGTATATGGACCTTGTCAGCAGTTTTCAGCAGAAGTATATTCAATTACAAAGCTATTTCCAGATGCCTCCAGAGGTCCCCTTTCATTTGGTAGGCTGTACACTAGGATTGCTGTTATCCCGTGCTAGGAGATTACACACCTGTAAGCATACTTATGACTCTTCACGGCTTTCTTGGACATATACTCACTAGTTTGCTCCTCCCTGTCAAACCCATCAGGGTACAAGATGGATAAAGCCCTATTCCAAGATACATGAGTTTTGGCTATGTGATTCTTGTCCCTGGTGCTAATACCAGATACACAGGGACTGATTAAAAGGAACAAGGAAATTCAAGGAAAGTCCTTGAATTCACTTTCGTGTTCACAGGCTCCGGCTACTACTACTTGTGTTCATGTTGACTATATCTGTGTTCCTCTCCTAAATACCTTTCTGGTTCTGGAAACCTTTAATTGTGTTGGTGTTTATTAATGTAGCAATTACTGTGCCTAATTTTATGTGTTGGTGCAGATAATTGTGACTTAAAACATTTAACTGGAATGCTGGAGTTGTCTAAGAATGGATCAACTAAAACAAGAAATTGTGTTATGAAAACCTCACAGGACACCACAGGTATGCAGGTGAATTTAGGGGATGTACTTCCTCCTAGTGTGGATCTGTTTTCACCAGAATGAACTCCAGCCAGCTGCTTTTCAGCCAGCTGCTAAATGCTGGAAGGTGATGCTCTTTGGATCACTCGGTCCTGGTGAAATACAGATGTCCTTATCTTCCTTCAGAGACTTCCTATCCACACACACGTCTTAGCCCTGGCAGGAAAGGATGGAGTTGTTTCTTCCATGAAATCTCTGCTCCCCACTTACCCTCTCACCTGTACTTTGGCAGGTCAGGTGCCATCCCTTGTGCACTATTAACACTCCTGACTTCATTCAGGAGTAAAACACATCTCCTTTCCTCAGGGTCCAATTTCTACATTTCAGTACAAAGCATCTTCAGCACATGGAGTCTTATATTACATGGGGGTGGGTAAATTCAGTACAAACATTATATATACACATTAAGCTTCTTGATTAGGGCAAGTGATTTAGGTGGCAATCATTTCTGAGCTCACAGTTGCTTAGTGATGACCAAATCCCACAGTTTTCTTGGAGAAATACAGTCATATCATCTCATGTATATCTAGAGCCACAGAAAGGTACAGCTGAGCATCAGCTTCACAGTAATAATATTGCACGATTGTTTTCATCTCATCTCTTCTGTGGCACACTTGTGCAGAGCAAGGGATGTCTTAACACTCTATTTATTACTTTCAGAAGTCAAACATCCCAATATTTTATTTTAAAAGGTAGTTTAGATATTTATTTATTTTTAAATGTAATTTCTATAAATTACATTTATTTGGTTGATTGTGTTTTTTTAAAAGAAAGTAATACTTCAGATAACACCTGACCTGAGAAAGGTACATTTTCTGAGTTCTACTATATTGTGGTTCTTAAAAGTCCAGCAAGAAAACTGTGGTTAAAGTCTAGCATATGATGCTGAAAATTGTAGATTAAAATAGTAATAGTCATATTTAATTGCAAGGGTGCCCTGGTTTGAAGCAGCAATTATTTATCTGTCAATTAGTTCTTGCAACAATTAAATACAGTGTATGACAAGGGAAACCCAACAAATTACTGTCCTTGTGTTAGAATTGCTAACTCAGTGCCGCAAATTAGCCCCTGTGGTATATTAGTCTATCCACGCATTTATTTTTAAGATTCTTTTCCCCTGGAGTTTTTCTGTATAGCAGGAAAATGGTGTTTAATGGACCTGAGGTTATTTTCACAGAGATGTAAATTCTGGGGTTATTCTAATGTACGGCCAAGAATTGTAGGGATAAGGATATTTCTGCTTCCTGTATCTAGTACCCTGGGGTATCTTTGAAACATGAAAAATCATGAGAAAGAGCACATGCTCCGAAATGACCTGTGAGAAAACCCTGTTTTCATTCCCATAAAATTTGGTTTCTCATACAGAAAATCTCCAGCAGGCCCACAGCAATAAAACTGAGTAAAAAAATACTGCTAACAAAAGGTAAATGCTGATCTTTGTATCCAGCAGTTTCTTTTAAAGTGATGTCCTCTTTGTTGCTTCTCTGAAAGAATAATGACATTTTGCCAAAGAAATGAAATCTGTTTCCAAAGGATGAATTTAACACATTCAGTATAAAAATTACATTAACTTGTAGCCAAATTTATTAAAGATTCAAGATTCAAAATTATTAATTTGGCACATAAACTTCTAATAACCCTATAGAATTGGACTATCTGTGGGAAATTAGCTCTTGAGCTATATCCAACAAGCAATTGTCAGTGGGAGAGAAAAAAACCTGTATTCTGGCTGTCCAAGGGTGGATTTTTTTTCTGCACAGGCACAATAATAGTTTTTGCTAGAAATAAAGAGACTGCCAAATCAACCTATCTGAATAAAAAGTATGTTGCGCTTTACACATGGGAAAAGTGCTCCAGAACAGTTAATCCCTACGAAAACATTATCCCTGGATTATCACCAGTAGTACTTGCCTTCAGGCAGTTTTCAGTTATTTGTTTCCATTTTCTATACATGTACCCAGTGTTTTTATTTCCACGTGACTGTTCATCTCAATCATTTTCTTTGCTCTCAACTATTCTGGGCTCGTGCGTGTGCATCTTACGTGTTGCCAGAGTACTTTGGGCTATATTTGCTTTTCCGGATTCATAGAAATATTGTTCTACATGTAATGCTATGAAAGCCAGTACGTAGTTCTAAGACGACCACTGACTTGTGTGGAATAGCCCGTGTCACTGGGAAGTACATCACTGGACAAAAATACTTTGTATCTTTTCTCCTTCCCTTTTATGTAGACATGATATAAAAATTCCATGGAAGTCCTGTATGTGGGTGGTGTGAGTGAGTTCACACAGCTCACTGGCTGAAGAAGTCTCACACAGGTTTTATTGCCAGCACATTGGTGCAATAGCTGGGTCAAGGGACAGCTGAAGTCGTGTTGCTATGCAGGCAGGATGTCTTGGAGCCAAAAGAAAAACAAAGGGAAAAAGACACTCTTTACAAGAAATGCAGTCCCTAGTTACTGTGTGGATCATTTACTGTATAATCACAGGGAATGGTAACAGTGCATGGCACATGTACAGTGAGTGGAAGCATTGTGGTGAAGGGTAAGAATTTGACCAGTGTGAGGATAGTTCTTTAATGTAATCCATGATGGATTAAAAATGTGCTTTGTTTTAATTGCTAAAACTTATTTATTGTATTAAGGCCTCAATTCTTGCTATAACTGGGTAAATCCACAAAATGCAATATAAAGAAAAAATAAACATCTTCTTCCTCAAGGAGCAAAGTGCCCTCCTTCTTCCTGAAGTGCACCAGAAGACGCAATCTTGGCATCTCGAAACTCCTGCATGATTCTGGCTGAGAGGCATGCGGAATCTTGAGCTACATCCTCAACCTTTTGTTAACAATAATTCTTTTCTTCTCAGCTAGCTCATATCCTTCTTCCTTAGGGCACTGGCTAGATGAGTGGTGAAACCTGATGGGATTGATGATTGATTGGTGATACCTCTGTCCTTTTCTTCTTCAACTTTTGAGTTTCTGCAAACTCGGCCTTGTGACTTCAGCATAATGAGAAGTTTGCTGTCAGTTGTGCTCATTCAGCCTATGAATGTGGCTTGGTCATTTTATTTTAATTTGTCTCTCTCATTGCTTCAAGACAAGGGCAGTCCAACATCAGAAAGCCAGCCTGATCGTTTGTGCAAAGGAGAACCTTATAGCTGGAAACTTTTCTAAAATATAACTCTACAAGCTCTGGCAAGATGCTGAATAGCAAAGCAAAATGAATGGACATAATTAAGTGTTTGTTATGTATTGTTAATGGTGCTGAGAAACACTTCAAAAAAAGGAACTATCCAGACTCTTTTACTTCAACTACAATGAAATGTCTCATGCCTTCCTTTTAATCTTTAAACATACAAATTTCTAATTTACTATGCCAGAGGTTGGGGAGAAGGGGCATTCTTTGTAATTTTTAAATTAAAAAATTTTTTTGGCAGTAATGCAAGTTATATACATGATGCTGTCAAATAGTACAGGCTTGAGAAATGAAAGTAAATTTGAAAGAGAAGAAAGTGAGGCTGGGTACATGTAAACTTGCCATAGACCTTGGAAGATTTAAAATTACATTTATTTTTATCAACTTAAGGGGTTTAGAAATTAAGACAGATGATGAAAATAATGTTGGCAGAGGGATATTATCTAGACAATCCATTCCATATTTAAGGTTATAAATCTATAATAAAACACATGGTTCTGAGAAGACCTGCCTTTAAATAAGGTTGTAAATGAACAGATTGAATAGCCAATTGTCCTGTTCAAATCCATGGGAGATTTGACACCATCTGTGGGGCCAAGGTTTGCCTTGAATTTTACCAGTTTCTTGTTTTATAACATACGAAACACTTCAAAAAAAAAGACAGATGGCCTTACGACTAATTTTTTTTGTGATGAAAATATGGTCACCTCTTTTTGCCTTTTGTATGGAAATTCATTCTCTCTTGGTAACTCCCACAAGCAAATAATCCATTACCAAGCTGTTCCTGAATTGACAGACATAGTATCTGAAAGCACAGAGGAGAAGATGCTGGACTGGGCACTCCTGGGAACTCCCATTCAAGCCATTGTGGTTTTTTTCAGTTCATTGGCTAAACAAATCAGATTACCACATCTGTTTAGCCAGATGGTCTTTCTAGTGTCATAAGGCAACTGCAGTCAAAATACTATCTATAACTAGCACAAGGATTTATTGGCAACTTGATGCAGAAAAGGAATTTCCGTACAGAAAACCCAATGGAGGGCATTTGATGGCAATTTCCTTTTCTAACAGGCAAATGAATGGAGCACCATCTCCAGCCTTGGTGTGGGTATGCAGGAAGTAGGTGGAAGCCTATAATACTGAATAGTATTATGGTTGGTTTCTAGATTGCAAGTTAGGAGCACCAATCTATTAATATTAGAATCATAGAATCATAAAATAGGTTGGGTTGGAAGGAATCTTAAAGATCATCTTGTTCCAACCTCCCTGCCGTGGGCAGAGATGCCATTCACTAGATCAGGTTGCTCAAAGCCCCATCCAACCAGGCCTTGAACACTTTCAGGGATGGAGCATCCACAGCTTCCCTGGGCAACCTGTTCCAGTGCCTCATCAGCCTCACAGTAAAGAATTTCTTCCTGACATCTAACCTAAGCCTGTTCTTTTTCAGTTTAAAACCATTTCCCCTTGTCCTGTCCTGTCTGCCCATATTCCTCTACCTCCTTTTCCTAAGCCTCCTTTAAGGTACTGAAGCTGCTCTGAGGTCTCCCCAGATCTTTATCTTCTCCAGGCTGAGCAACCCCAGCTCTCTCAGCCTGTCTCCATAGGAGAGGTGCTCCAGCCCTCTGTGCATCTTTCTGGCCTCCTCTGGACCCCCTATAACACATCCACATCATTCTTGTGCTGGGGACCCCAGAGCTGGATGCAGCACTGCAGGTGGGGTCTCAGCAGAATAGAGCAAAGGGGCTGAAACCCCTCCCTGGCCCTGCTGTGCACGGTGCTTTGGATGCAGCCCAGGACACTCTTGGCTTTCTGGGCTGTGAGTGCATTGTTGGGTCATGTCCAGCTTTTCATGCATGAGAACCCCCAAGAACTTCTCCACAGGGCTGCTCTCAATGAGTTCTTCTCCCAGTCTGTATTCTTATCTAGAACTGCCTCCACCCATGTGCAGCACCTTGCACTTGGCCTTATTGAACTTCATGAGGTTCTTATGGCCCTACTTCTCAAGTTTGTCCACGTCCCTCTGGATGGCATCCCATCCTTCTGTTGTCTCTTCTGTTAATCTTGGGCTGACCTGCTTGATATATTATCAAATCTTTTATTTCTTTGTTTATTTTTCCAGCACTTTCCAACAAAAGGGTATTGTATGTATTTTGGATTCATTGGACTACTTCTCTTTCTTCTCTTACGCAAGATCCACTCTACATACATTATTATCATTAGGTCTATCCTACATAATTAAAAAAGAAGAAGGAAATTATCTTTCTAGCTAAAAAGAAACTATGTGAGGTCCTTTTCCAAATTACCATTCAGTTGATTATGGCCTGATAAGGAAGATTCTCCCAGAGAATGATCAAGCTGTGGTTGACTGCTAAGAATTTGCAGTGACTAGCTATTATGATGGAGCCAGTTGAACACTCAAATACTGTATGACACTTTTGTATAGTCAATGAAGTGGATTTTGTCCCTATAGACCTTGAAAATTCCAGTATTATAGGAGAAATGCATGTGACTTTGTTGCTAGTGGAGAGCAAAGGCACTTCCAGTGAGAAATCATCTAATTACAAGATAGATGTATGAGAGACATGGCAGAAATTCTTTTTGGAAACAAACTATCTCCCTGTATCTAAAGGGTACCAGTGAGCTGTTAGATGTCTAGACTGGGAAGAGGAATACAGACCTTGGTAAGAGGTATTTGAGAGGAAAGCAATTTTGCACAATAATAATTAAAAATTAATCCCAATTGCAAAATATTATACAGATTTTATAATCTTGTTTGGAACATATGCTTTATATCAAGATGTCATAATGTTTTCTTAGCAAATGGTAAAAATCACAGAGATAATCTCACTTTGCACACTCTTTATCTTTTTATTGCTGTTAAATTCAAGGATCCACTGTGGTTATTGAAAAGATTTTCTTCCCCTTTCATGGAAACAGGACCAAATCTTGTGGACTCAGATGGACAAAGGGAAAACAGAAGCTGAGCTACATGGAAAAAAGTGTGCTTTTAGGCGTTTGTAAACTCTTTATTTGCTTAGCTTAGAGCATATTCATAGAGGGGGAAAAAAAAGATTGTTTCTGACTTTTTATTAGTTTTGTGATAATTATAATAATTACTTTAAAAGTCAAAAGCCAGGAAATTCTAAATGAGACAATATAATTATAATATATAACCATAATAATGCTTCCTTCCATTCCTCACTTGGGTATTGTGAGGCTTAATTAGTTAATGTTTGTACAGCAGTAAAATGCAAAACACCGTAAAAGTATTAAGCATTTTTCCTGTTTCGGTTCTTCAGTATAACCAATTATCTTTCATAAGGTTTTTAAAGGGGATAATTTAAAAAGATCTATGTAAACCAAACTGTATTTTATATCTGTCTTGCTGGGAGATGGAGTGGCAAATCAGTGTTTAATTGCATCAGTATTTCACATGAGCCCGCTGACACTGTGACAATGGATTTGGCCTAGAAATATTTGTTGATTATCATATTTCTGGGCCGTGCAACAAAATTAAAGTGTTCTCATGGGAGCCAGAGACACAGCTGATGAAAATGAATAGAAAATGAGTGTCATAAGCTGACAAACCATCATACTTAGAAGGGAGAAAAAAATCGTGAATAAATAGCATTCTGTTGAAATAAATAAAATCTCTTGTCAAATATTTAGAAAAGGAAAATCTGCTATTTCTTCCTTTTCCTGTACAGAGTTCAGTGAAGAAAAACAATCTTGTGCCATGTATAAATATGCAATATATAAACAACAAATGGAGTTAGAACTCAGGGAATGTGTCACTGTAGACCAAAATACAAGGGTTTAAATTACCTTTAGGTCATTGAAGTCCTGAACTAGATCTGTGTATCAAAATAACTGTTTTACAGTCTGGGTTAGAGGTGGAAATAGACATAAATTAATTCTCAGGAGATTATTAGTACCTTTGAGGATGATGTGCAGATTTTGCCAGTTAAGATCCAGGGTGTTCTCCAATAGATCATTGATTATTTTGTCACCCTCATCTTTGCCATTGAGCTTCAGCACAGAGTCAAGGACTGGGATTAATTTTGCCATCTGAAGGCTAGTTTGTTATTTAGGCTGCACAAGAGTCAATGGAAAGACAATGGTAGTTCCACAGGATTATTCATTTTGTCTGCTTTATACAGAACGACCTGTGTTTTTTTAATAGCTGATGGAGCAAAGGAGAGTTCTCAAAGGAATTAATCTGACCATAAACCCTTATTTTTCAAAGAAATTGTTGGTGCTATGGAAGTGCCATTCTCCTTTCACTTCAGTGGGATTCTCATGTTTCATAGCTGTCTTTTAGATTTAGACAATTTAGATGGAAATTAGGTAAATTGCATGAGGAGTATGGGCTCACCCCTCAACATGGTACATGCCAGCAATGCAGAAGATACTGAAGTACATGTAGAAAGGGACAGTTCTCATCATTGACTGAGGCCATTCTCAAGTTCATTTGTTTCAGTTTGGAGACCGTTTTAGGTTCCTTTCTTCCAATGGTACCACAGAATTAAGAAGCTTCAGTCATAATCCACATGTTTCTGTGAGCATATGGACTTGTCAAACAGATTAAAACAGGTATTTTTTTAAGCAGAGATGGAGTGCTAAATGGTTGGCTTTGGATCCACATTGACACTTGGATCAATGCTTTTTAAAATGAGATTTAATGAAGACAAATTTAAATAATAAGAAATACCAGTTCTGTAAAGGCAGTGAAAATTTTGCAGTTGACTTTTACGAACCCATTATTTCACCCACTAAATGAAATGCAGAGTGGCCTGTTTTACTGGTAATCATATGATGGTTAAAATACTGGAGTAATCAATACATAAAAGCAATCATAATTAAATACTGACTCCTGATTTTTTAACCTCAATCTCTATTACTTAAGTTGTGTCGGGTCAGTTGGATTTCTATTCAAAACTGTGTTTTGTTGGAAATAATTTTTCTAATCTAATAGTGACACTTACTCTGCTCCCAGACAATTTATAAACATCCGCTTTCAGCAGGCAAAGGCTTTCCACTCTTGTAACCGCGAGAATTTCCATTATTGCATTTACATGTGCCTCAGCTGCTGCTAAGCAACAAGGCTGAGTTACCTGCCAAAGCTTGGAGTTAAATCCCAGGTCTGTAAAGAGGATGGGTAGAAATATAGATGTGTAATATACTTAAAATAGCAAGTGAGGAATGTGTTTTTGGAAATATGTAGAAATGTGGAGGTATAAGAGGAACACAGTCCCATTCTAGAAAGATGAGAATAAGGGTGATATAATGTGTTAGAGAAAATTTAGAAAATCAATAAATTTATTATATTTTGGTGATTTGTTCTTGAAAACACACTGTGGTCAGATTAGTTTTGCTTTGCCAAACCTTACCAAGAAGTGTTAGGTATACATGCTACGTTGGATAATGGAGAGTAAGGAATAGGGAAAACATCAAGAAGAAAATTGAGTTGAATGCCTAACAGTATTTCTAAATAATAGAATTATAGAATGGCCTGGTTTGGAAGGGATCTTAAAGGTCATCTAGTTCCAACCAAGTTTGATTCATAGTATTTTGCTTAGTGATTTTGCTTCTTCATTTAGAGACAAATGTAGTATAAGGGGTTCCGTGCGCCTGGCTGAGCTCGAGCCCCGACGCCGGCACCTGTGCCTGAGGGTCCAGTCTGGACTGGAGCTGCTCCAGGGCGTTTAGGTGGATGACTCACCCTGAGGTGTGTCTGCTCGTGGCGAGACGCAGGACAGGACGCAGATGGTATAAAGGAACTGAGGCAGGAGGCAAAGGATTCAGGACTGGGGTCTCCGCAAGCTCTCCTTTATTGAGGGTAAGGGCAAGGAATGCAGGCAGGAGAGGTGCTGAGGAGAAATTCCCCCCAAGCACAGGCTGTGCAAGGGGTTAAAAGGGAAGCAGAAAGGGGAGGGGTTTAGGGTTACAACCAGTCAGGGAAGGGCTTAGAGGCGGATCTGAGGGTTCGGGGTCCAGTAACAACAGCCAAGGGGAGGATACCTAACACAGTAACCAATCATCTATCGAATATAACAGAACCTTCGAGAACAGTAGGCAGAACTTAAGCTTAACTGACAACGAGGGTGCTGACGGGGAGAGAGAGAGGGGCGGTGGGCTCTAAACGCTGGTCCCATCCTCCGACTCCTCCTCCCAAGAGGAGGGATCGGCATCGGAGGTCGGATCTTCGATGCCAGCCATGACAACTCGAGGGGACTGACCCACCACAGAAAAATGTATTTATATTTGGATAAGAAATGAGTCAGTCTCAAGTGCTTTTCAAAGTCTTGATCAGCTTTCTTTCCATGGGTGTTTTTGATCTCAGCTTTGGCTCAGTTGGGTGGGGCTGTTTCTAAGAAATGGTTTAGATAGCAGAAATGCTGTTGCAGTTAATGGCTTAGCACTTAAGTCTAAGGGTGCACAATCAGTACTGTTGTGCCAACACAAGGCATAAAGAGGGTCTTTACCCTGCAAACCTCATAGTCTGCTTTGGAGGAGAAGGTGATACATGATGGGGGAGCAGATCTCTCTTATTTTTAATAATGAGTAGTGAAAGAACACCAAGACCCTCAGAAGTCACAACCCAAATGCCAGCTGACTAATTGTTAAGCCTTGAGTAGCGACACACAGACTTCCAGACGACATTTTGAAAAGTAGGAACTATCCTGCAGTGGGAAGAATGCTTAATGCTGCTTGAATGTGCTACGAAACTGTAATTGGTAACAGGCAACATCCACTGCTTGAAGACCCAGTCTGCATTTGTGCCTTGGTGGGATGAAGAAAGAGCTACCATGAAGGCTGCAGCTGAACTGACAGGACAGGTAAATGAATTCTGGAGCAGTGTTGGCATGGTGTTAACAGTAGGAAGAAAAATTTTTGTAGGACAGAGAAAGTTGTCAACGAGCAAGTTCAAATTGTTTGACAGAGAAAAGGTCAGATTTTCATTATGTACAGTAGAAGCAGAAGTTCTTTATTCTCCTCTGAAGTTTGTTCATACACTTCCCTAGTTTTGAAGGCATTTTATAATTCCTTAAGGCATTCCTTCCTTTAGAATAACACTATATGCCAAGTAACACATTTAACCATCTTTATTAAAGCATTTAAGAGAAGTTTCCTACAAAATGGGTACACTTTCCTGCGCTTCAAGACACAGTTTGATGAGAATATAACATCATAAAATGTCATTTTACTCAGGCAGTTTATGCAATAAATTCCTAATTCTTTAGTTCCCTGGGTTCTCTTGAAACCAATGTATATACATGCAATCCCTTAACAATACAGTTGTCAGAGACAAAGCATTTTTATATGTATTGCTTGTACTTTGGTACACACTGTTTTACTAACAAGACTGTTGAAATGAGGCAACAAAACTGTTGTGACATTTGGGACAAAATATTTAGATGATGAAAAACAATGAAACAAAATGCTATGCAGAAAAAGAAAGATACACATTTATAGCTGTGCACAATAAGAATAGAACAACTGGATTTGCAACAGAATTCAAAAAAATTAGGATTAGTTTATCTTTTTGTAATAAACCTGCACTGTATTTTTAGAAAAAAAAATTGGCAAATGACATGGAAAAAGTGACATACAAAAACTCAGATTAAATCAATGGTTCAGTCTGACTGAACACAAATTTTTTCTTCAGCACTCAGGTAACTATGTTCAATTTAGCTATATTTCCCCTGTCAGCATCACTGGTATGAAGTCTATGGAATTTATCCATTGCTATTTATGTATTTACAGTCTGCTGGGCAAGGGTGAGCACCACATATTCTTTCCTCTTCTTGTAGAGGTGTCTGATGGGGTAGGTGGCCATCTCTGTAAAGATAATCTGCCTGATACCATATACTTGACTTTACAAAGAAAGTCAACCAAAACCCTTACCAGATTGAAATTAGTACCTCCTAGGTTTTTTATAGAAAAGTTATTGAAAAGAGATAACAATTCTCCCTAGAATCACCCAGAACAAGGATATTCTGTATTGAGTGCAGAGGAACATTTTGAAACAAGAACGCCTCAGACAGCCCCAGGATTTAAACGCCTCACTTTAATACCTATACGGAGTCTTTAACTGGATTTTCTGGATTCCTGTGCCTCACAAGACTTTATTATTTTTGTTGACTATAATATGTTAATGTTGTTTTGAAGGGCAATGTATTCTCAACCTTAACTGTCTTTTTTATTTTCTCTGTATAGATTTAAAGCTGTAAGGACAAGCAATGGTTATGTCATTTGAAAATCTTGCTGCTCTTCTCGGAGCAGTAATTGATATCTCACAGAGTATGGGTACCTTTTTCTTTTCTCATGTGTATTATGATTGATAAAGGAGGATGTTATTACTTCTTGAATGGCAGTACCTGAAGGTGCCAACCTGAAGTGCTTGGAATAAAGAGATTATGTAATCAGCACCAGTGGACAAAAACCATGGGAAGAAAAATAAACCTCTAAATATTTTGATTACTCCTCATGCTAGTACTTCCAATGAAAGTTCTCACCTGCACTCACATGTTTTAACTTAACTGAAGGAATTTGAGCTAAGGTACCCTGGGAGAAGTTGAAATACAAGATGGGGCTAAGGCTAAATAGGATCATGAGTCACAAATAAAAGACTTGTAAGTAAAAAAAGCACAAAAGAGCCAAAAAAAAAAAAAAGCTATGTAGACATGGTGCTTAGGGATGTAATTTAGTCATTGACTTGCAGAGTCAGGTTAATGGTTGGACTTGATGATCTTCAGGGTCTCTCCCAACCTAAATGATTCATTGATTCTGAAAAAACAGATCTGGATGACATCAGTCAAGGCAATGACTACTCATTCTTTCCAGTAGTACTGTTGAGAATGGAGGAACTGTGTCCCTGGATTAACTATCCAAGAGAATGAATCTGTTAATCCCACTGATTCTGGACAAGAGCAGAGCCTCAATTGCATCTGCTCTGACAGCGGGAAGTTGTGTTTGCTAGTGGTTGTGCTGGCAGCTGTGCTCACCATGACCCCATCTGGGACTCCTCCGGGGACCCCTGGGGACAGGGATTATGTTATCACTCTTGAACCAGCAGCTTTTGAAGCTGGGACCACAGGGCAGATCTGGAAAAAGCAGGTAGTCTTTATTTCTGTCCTCTTCAAACTGTCACCCAAAAATCTCCTTGCAAATTGGTGTTCTGTGTTGAAGGAGTGAAGAACAGTGCTGTGAAGGTGGCAATGCTGTTTCACCTACAGAGAAAATAGGAACAACCTGCTGCTAAAATAATCCACCGGTAAAATAGGAGCCATCTACAAATATAAGGAGAAGTCAGAGTCAGATGCACAGTTCTTATAACAGAAGGATAGGAGGAAAGAGTCCAAAAGCTGAGATGGTTTCATCAGCTGTCAAAACAGTCTTTAATTCATCTGGAGAACCAACCATCACTAAACTATGAAGAAATAAATGAATGGCTGGTCTTGTGAGGCAATTTTTTAACTCATTAAGCATCTCTTCCTCTCACTGGCTTAGTCTTTAAAAGGTATCTTCCTATTGTATGTAAAAGAACTTTTCTGGCAAGAAGTCTTATTGATGTCAGTGAGCTATTCCTCCACCATGGTGTGCAACCAACAAAAGGTAGTTGTTATTTTCCCTTCCACTGCTAGTGGGGGGCTCAGCATGCTGTGTGTAATCAATAAACTGTGTAGCTATTCAGCATGGCAAGCCTTACTTTTTCCAAGTCAGAGTCCAGTTTATTACAGCATGTTTGCTTGGGTTTGATCTCTTTTTCTCTGTGCCAGCATGAGAGAAGATCATTCTTTGCCTTTGCCAAGAAACAGGGACCCGGGATGGATGATTCAGTGCTCAGGTCTATGTGTTAAGCATCCTTCTGTTATACTCTGGCTTCAGAAGTGAAATCCAGGTGCTAACAGTCTGTCTCAAGGAAATGAAGTACTTCCACAGCAAGAGCTGTGACTTGCTCTGGTAGTCCAATTTGGGAAAAGAAGCATGAACAGCTTGTATAGAGGAAGAGCACCCTTGGGAAGAGTTTGTGCAAACCGCATGTCTGCAAGAGATCCTGGGTGTACCAGCATAATAGAGATGTTAAAGAAACAAAAAATGTACACTTAACCTAAATGGACAAATTCAAGAGGAAATATTTTTTTCCTTTTTTCTTCACACAAGATGTCTTTCTAGGTGCCTGCTCAATGGGAGGGTGATCTGAGTCACTTGAGCCAGTATTTTCAGGGGTGGGTTGATTCTCCAATGAAAAATATCCAGGATGGGGTTTTAGGTTTAACACTACTCCCAGGAAGCATGGCATCCCATGACCTGGGTTGAAGACGGCTGTATCCGTCAGTTTTTGATTCCCAGGATGGAGAGCCCTTCCTGGAGCCAGGCACCAAAGCGAATTCAAGCCTTTCCACAAAAGTAGTGTTTCTGTCTCCATCAGACCCCTCAAAGTAGTGCCTTAAAGTATATTGGGGGTTGAGGTGCAATCTTACCACCAGTGGAGAGTATTGTTTAAACTTAGTTTTCTAAACTCCCATTAAGGTCCCCTTAACACTTGGTATTAATGTGGCTTTGTCAGTCTCCCTCAACCTCTTCTCTGTTGTGCTGAGCAAAGGGAGCAGTGCTGGGCTGTCCTATGTCACAGCTGCTGGCCAAGGTCACTGGTTGGTCCTAGAGTTAGTCCCTCATATCTGTCTGGACAACATTTGCTGTCTCCTGTCTTAAGGAAATAAAGATGATGTGATTGAGCTGTGTGCATGTTTGCATCTGTCTTTCTGGCTTCCCCTAATGAGTTTTGAGTCTCTGTCCCTGACTCATACAATTTAGACAGAGGAATAAAAGTCTCAAAAAAAAAAAAAAAATTAAAAACCAAAATATTCCTGCAAGTTTTATTTTAAAATAATCCACATAAGGCCATAATACCCTCACGGGGCAAAGACACCACCATGCACTGAAACCTTCTGATATATCAGCTAATTCATATGGGCACTCAGTTGTGAGATGCAATGATGAGTTTCTCTGAGCCTGATGCTCAAGAGGTTATCTGTCCCCTGTTAGCAAGTTTAATAGCTCGTTCAATGTTGTACTTAATAATGAAACTAAATTATTAACGATTTCAATAAAGTATTCAATATTAACCAATTAAGATTATGAAGCCTACGGAAGCAATCAAGTACTTGTTTCTCTCCCATTCTCTTAATAATTTAAAATAAGATAAAATGTATTATGTTATTTTTTTCTTATCATTATTATTTGAAATTTATTGCTTAAACTATCATAGGTTATAATTAGTAACCTTACATGCAGATCTTGATAAACTTCTGCATCTGTTATAAGCTTGTAATTCAAGGCTACAGGTATTCACTGCAGACTGTTTTCATGGCTTTTTAGTTGTGATGTGTCCTGTAACTCTCCAGTGATATGATATAGTGATTATGTGTGGAAGAGGACTTCATTAATAAAGCTAGTAGCTCTTTTAATAACTGATTTTGCTCAAATGCCTCCATGTTTTAGAAGCATTGTTAGATTGACATTTATTTTGGATTCATGTCTGATTTCTGAGGAATGACCAGTTCAGTGCCTCAGACAGCATCATGTATGTTCATTCCTTGCAGTCATGAAGCAACAGACGAAGTCCAGTGACTTCTCTCCCCAGTATTCTCCACTGGTGATATCACGAACAGCATCACCCAGTTCACTACTTGATGAACAGTCTAGTTTGTATTAGAAAATAACTGCTTATAAAAGGAGTATAATTAGGATGTAGATAGAAATAATATTGGCAGGTAATATCAATAATAATTAGAAACCATGAGCTTGCTAAATGACTTTTGTTTGCATGACAGCTGAGTTTAATAGGTGTTTCACTACAACACATCAGTTTTTATTAGCAGGGAATAATCCTTATCCCTTGCACTGCCAGACATCAACTCTTTAGTCTCTGTGTAAATTCAGGTGGTTGAAAGATTGTGCTGAAGGAAACTGGAGTGTTTACTGCATCACTTGTGCATTACTGTCACATCATAAGTGTACTTCTCTCTTTGTAAAACTACACAAATGATCTTTTCTCAGGTTAGATCATTGAAATAATCTTCTTTGTTTCTAATCTGGGATGATAAGCTTTAAGTGAGGTTTGGGGGTAGGGCTTTTCATTTGCCTGCTGTTACCAGCTAGTAGTGATTGTATTGGAATTAAAAGTCTCTAGAGTTAAGCTGTTAATGCTGTAAATTATTGATTTATTATCACTCTTTGGAAATGAGTTTGTCATGGCAGGGAGCTGAAATCCCTCTATTGCAGAGTGAAGGGGACAGGTTCTTCCATTAAAAAAAAATCAAAAAATATAAAAATAAACCTAAAATAAAGCCTCTCACGACAGTGGCACAGGAGCAGAGGTCCCAGCTGCTCCCTGTGGGAAGGCGTTCCTCCTTCCCTGTTCCCTCAGCCTTCCTCTGGTTGGCTGTGCAGGACTGATTGTAATATTCCCTTTAACATCTAAAATGCCATGTTGCTGTTTCAGATCAGGTTGGAGTGAGGATTTTTGAGGAAGATAAGTTGGTTTCAGAAAAACAATCTTCAACGTGGAGGAGCTCTTGACTCCACAGCCTCCCTCTGCTCAGGGACTGGGTGCTCTGGGGACAAGGCTTGCAGAATGAGCTGTATAATCTAGATCCATATCAGCAGCACAAGTTGGAACTGGGCTGCCAATTGTAGTACCTTTCAAAATGAAGAGCTTTTAAAATGCAAAATGCAAGAAATTTATGTACAGCAGACTCTACATTAAAGTATACTTGAAGAAGTAGTTCCACTTAATGCTGAAAAAGCCTTTGGGATACAATCCCATTTCATCCAACCTGTTTGCAAATTAATTATGCTAAGCAGGTTTTTTTAATTACATTGCTTGAAGGGAGAGCAGCAGAACATGTAAATTCCATAAGAGAGAAGGCAAAAGGTTTTCACTGCCAATTATGGAGCTAAATTCGACAAAAGCAGCTGTAGCATGACGGGGCAGAGCGCGATTATTTTAAATGAAGTCTAGAGAAATTCCTGAATTCCTCATTTTTGTTTTCATCAATGTCCTGTAGTGCTCAATTGTCTCACACTGCACACATTTTTCCAGAGTTCTAAGACTTTCCGTTATGCAGCTTTTGACAGTGATACAACAGCCTGTAGCAAGCTAAAGCACTTGGCTCTTGCTTGGGAGGGATCCAGGATAGAGTGTGACTTACACTACGGTGGAGGTCTGTGCACTGAGCCCTAGTGTTTCTCCTTCCTCGAGATTGGTGAGAAAGCCAACCAAAAAGTGCCAGGTACCCTGTGCGAGGCATCCACCACCACCATCTAGTGGTGGTTACCTTCCAGCAGGATGGATGGCTGTTTGGGAAGTACTACGCAGAATTATTCTGGAAACTGGGCAAATTCTCACCTGGGGCTGTTCTACCTCAGTACATTTCTACATCGTTTATTTGTTTACATAGTGAAAACATTCAAAGAAAAAAAAAATCGTTCTGTAGGTGAGTCTGTCCCTGTATTACAGCTGGAGAGGCCATGTGAATGATCAGTATAGAATGCAAAGTGTGATATGAAAGAGCACTGGTTTTTATAAGATATCGCTAAATGCAAAATACTTGGAAATATGACTCTTGCATGTCATGTACACAGCTCCAAAAGCAAGTGGAGGAGCTTTAAAAGGAAAACACTTAAAAAAAATCCAGACAAACCCCATGACTCTGTTTTTGGCATGTTTCTTATGCTGAGCAGTTTAAACAGCACTGGCAGTTGTGAAGAAGTACTTAAACCCATCATTTTTAACTCTGTGCTATTCTTTTTAGACACATATTTGATTAGCCATTTTCACAAACAAATAACCTTCAATTTGACTATTATATGTAAAAATATTGTGGTTTATATAATGGCACCAAGAGCACATTGGTCAAGACAGAACCCAAAATATCCATGTGGAATGTCCATAAAATGCTTGAAGAGTCACTCCAGGTTACATAAGGTTGTGTTCAACTTACTTAACTTTGTCATGTTGGAGTCTAAACTAGTTATACATTAGGCACCTCCAGCAACCACCACCTGAGAGGAGAATTCATCCTACTTGTTCCAAATATCCTCTTAGTTAGGAAGAACAATCTCCTGTTGGAGGTGACTGCTTCTCTCAGTCACTGTTGAGGCAACCTTGCTAACTAGCTGAGATGGAATACCTGAGTTTGGAACAGATAAAGTGAGATAAATTTTGTCCAAAAAACCAAAAGCACAGTTATTAGAGAAAAATAAAAAAAAAAAAAAATCACCCTTTGCTCTTACGAATCAAAGTTGAATTTGTAAGCTTGGTGTTTACTAAAAAAACCCACCAACTAAAAATATTATTTTTTTAGTTAAACATAGAAATCAGCTTTCTGTTCTGATGTGCAATTGGTAGGATCTCTCTTGCAAGCTGTAAAATAATGTCTTCTCTCATTTCCTGAGGCAAATGTTAGGTATTTCACCTGGGCTCTGGAAATTTAGACCTTCCTCTTGTTGTAAAGAAAAAGCTTTGAAAAGGCAGCAATAAGAAGTTCTGTTTACTCATCATTTCTGGGTGGAGCCTTGATTCCAATCATGTGACTTCCAACTTCAACCTCTCCCCACACTACTCCTCGACTGGCAAGCTGCTGTGACTCTGGAGAGGGACCCTGACTGAGGGGTGGGCTAGGAAGACGTGGCCTGGCTGTCCCTGCAGCCCCTGGTGTGCACTGCAACCCCCTTCAGAGACACAGTAGGACCAACAGGGCACATCCTAAATTCTTACTGGACCAAGATGTAAAAACCAGCTCCATGTGGAGAAAGACCCATGCTAAGGTCGTCTTCTGCACTGTCATCCTCAGGGCTTGTTCAGAGCACCTTCCTCCTTCTCAGTCTCTTTTTTGTGTCCATGGTCTGCTCTCTGGCTCCCTTCCCTGGCTCCATGGCTCCGTGTGTCTGCCCTCGCATCTGCTGGTCCTGGCTTTGTGCTGCTCCTGTTGGAAGGATAAGGGAGCAGCCCTGGGCCAGCGTGGACTGGTGTCGTGCTGGCACTTCAGTGCAACCACCAGCTGGAGAGCTGGCCTTGGTCTGAGTTCAAGGCAGCAGAGTTACTACAGCTCTCTTTGAACTGTTTTTTGCTTTCTTTATCCTCTGTTCACTCACAAAGATTTATTACCCTTGAGATATATCAGGTTGACGCTAATAGGAAATGAAGCATTTTGGTAAGGGGGTAGAGATCCTCTGTCAATGCCCAGTCAGTCCTTGACCTTCCTGCTTAGACTTTTAAGAGCACTGCATTTCTGTTGAAATGTTATATTTTGCAGATACCACTAGCAATTAAACAAAGACCACCATCTCATTCTCCATGGCTACCAGCCAGCTGTCAGATATTAATGACTAGAGTTTGCTATGACCAGAGCTGGATTAAAACTGGTGACCTACATGTGAAAGACTTTGAATCTCATTTCCTCAAGCTATTCACCCCTAGACTTCTTTGAAACGTAATGCTGTTTCCTAGCTTGCTCTTATTAATCATGTTTACTGGTGTCTGCCTGCTTTAGTCAGTGAAATGCCTGGGATGGATATTTCATGGTCCTCCTTCTTGGATCACACACAGTTTCTACCCATCCTAATTTTTGTTCACTCTGGTTGACCTTAAGAGATCTAGAAACTGGATAATAAACCAGGACTAAGAAGATCAAAGCTTTCTACATCTAGGTCACTACTAATAATCCAGTGGTGGTCATTAGAGCATATGTTTAGCAGCTGATGTAAATTCTTTCAATCCCCTTCCTTGTGGTAACAAAATAAAATGTGCCTTTGTTTGATTGGCACTTTTGGTGACTTCAGAGGGTGTTTGGCCCTGTGAGCAAGGCATCTATTCAGGATTTGACCCTGGTTTAGTAAGCTGCTTGATGATTGCTGTTGTTTCTGTAAGATGGGAACCAAATAAAGAATCCAGTGTTGAAAAATTAAGATGCTCCAGGCTGTCAGTGCAGTTTAGATCCTGCCTTGCCATGTGTTCCCATTCTGGGGGAAGATTGCTGGTGTGGGGGTCCTACAGAAAGCCTGCAGCAGCTGCATGTTTCCAGATAACACTGAAGAAATAAAGGTTCTAGGCAAAGATCCAAAGCAGGGATGTTGCCAGGGTTCAGTCTGCATTTCAATCCGCTAGCATACAAATTTTCCAGACAGACTGGTTCTGCAATTCAGATGGTCCCACCCCAGCTCCCGGACAAAGCGAGTGAGACACATGACACACACACGTGTAAGAGGCAGCTCTGTGTGCTGCATAGCTGCTGCCAGACACCAAATACTGTGAAGGAACAGAGAAATGCTTTGAATTTTGTCATACATGCTTTTGGAAGGAGAGCGATGTTATTAGCAGTGAGATTGTCTCCTGAAATGGAAATACATAATTCAGTTTGTGGTTCAGTTAGTTCTATTAAAACTTTGTCTTTATTTCTGCTGTCAAAATATATTTAGAACAAAACCTTCAAGTTGAAGGCAGGAAAGATTAAATTGCTTTTATCTTTTCAAGTTAAACTGAGAAGAGATGATGGTGGAAAGGGATTTTGAAGGTACAGCAGTGCCACAGCCTCCTTGCATCCGCTTGCCAGGCAGGGGAGGACATGCCTACAGGATTTTGATGCAAGCTAAGGAACATGGGGGAATCTTCCTTCCAGTGTCATAACTGTTTCCAGTGAAAATGGTCACTATTTGCAGGGCCCCAGAGCTCTGCCAATTCCCTGAAGCTTCTTGGGATGCTGCTTAGCTTTTAGCAGCCCGAAAGTGTTGAGCAGCATCAGACGCTGAGATTGTATGAAACTGGCCCCCCACTGTGGGAGCTCCTGTTTGGTGCTTCACACTTCATACTCCCCCTCACCTTTGGGCAGTCTTTAAGTAAAGCTGAAAACCTGGCATTAAACAGTGCAGTGGAAAGCAATGAATGACACAGTATTCAAATATAAATTACTAAGTAAGTGGTTGGGACTTGTTCAGAAACATAACACAGACATAAAAGCCTCATCTTAGCTCATCAGTTGACCTTGGCATTTGTTTCTAATGCCTAAAACCAAAACCCAACCTTTCCATGGAGAATTTGGAAGAAGATCAGATTCATGATCCAAAGTATTTGGAAACCAAGATCTCACCTGCTTTACATGGAAACTGTAATTCCTGGGCTTTTCAGAGCAGCCAGAAATTTGCCTGCCCTCTCAGTAATGTGCTGTTTGCTTTCCTGGCTTGAGAGCTGTAGATGATTCAGATGTGATAATTCTTTCCAATATCCCAATTCAAAAAATGCTGTTTCTTGTAATTGTGTTTGGACTTCTCGGTAGTCTTCCTGGGGAGAGTTACATGCTTCCACGCCATGCAGTGTGAATAACAGGTGGCTCCTCCCAATATCTGTATGTTGTATAACTAATGTCTGTATGTTGTATAACTAATGTCTGTATGTTGTATAACTGATTTGCACTGAAACAATGAGCTTTGCACCTTCTGGCATCAGTCCTGGGTGTATTGTTCATGTGCTGTTTGACTACAATGCATGGGCAGCCACTCTGGTGCTCCTGGTACACATTATACAGGCTGTGCTTCACTGGGGACTCAGTCTGCAAATGCAGGATGGTTCTGTATCTGGAAATTTGAGTTTTCCTAAAGCCTACCTAAAAAAAATTCCATGCTATTTTTCACTTGAAAGTCCCAAGCAGATGGACCCAAAAAGTAATAAGGTGATAGGTCAGGTGTAAAAGTGGTAGAGTTGGTAGATGGCTTATTTACGTGTGATCTCACAAACTCCTTTGTTTTGTTGCTTGGCTTTGCAGGTTCTCTGGTGTCCACCCGTGTGCGTAGGTTCTGGGATTAGATTGATGCTAGCAAAGCACTTTGGGATCACTCAGAGTTCTGTAGGTGTGAAAACAGCTCTTTTTAAAATTGAAGACCTGTTATTAAGTACACATCTTACAAATTGGTATAGCTGGCTACATCTACAGATTGTTGTCTCTCCTGAGACAATGGGAGCGTTGATATCTGTCAGGGGGAAAGCACAAACGGGTTTGCTGTGACTAGAAAATGTACATTGCCCTCTTGTGAAAACACAGCTCTGCTGCAGTAAGAGAAACAGCCAAGGATATATTTCAGTTGAAAAGTCAACATATTCTGCCACTCTATAATTATAGCTCAGGTTAGTTGTTGCTTTAGACTGACATCTCAGACAGTGTGCTCACAGGACAGCATGACCAGATCTTTCCTGTTTATGTACACAGGGTAGGGAAAAAAACAGCTTTTTTTTTTCCCCCCTTGGCTCTGCAGTCATCCTGGATTTTAGTCACTTCATGAGCATGCTGAATTGTGCTGTCATTGTATTGCTGTGACAGCTTCACTTGTATTTCAGCTTCATGACAGGTCTCAAACACATGATACTGATTCAAGTTTCAGCAGCACACCATCCCTTTCTCCCCCTGTAATTTCAGATCAGCAATTGGAATAGTTAGTTGTAGATTGCAGATATTTTTGCAGGTTACTGGACATGCAACAGGACTGTCTTGTTCATTGGTAAATCTGGAAGGGCTATAGGTACTTCCTGACTATAGGTCAGTTTAAGACAGAATGAGGAAATAGCACTTTGTATTTCAGCTGAGAATTAAAATCTTACTCTTCACTGAGATATTCATATATTCAGCCTGTGGTCGTGCAATCCTTCATAACCCCAAGAAATCACAAAGTTCTCAGCTGGAATGGGATTTGGGTCATGCCTACTATTGGGCTTTATAAGCTGCCTTGGGATTTATCATCCCACTAAGATGCAGGATCTCTCTCCATTGAGCAATGAGCACTGAATTGGTGGTTTTTGGGCTAAATGGGACAGACCATTTAAACACGTCTGCTCACAAAAGTATTTTTCCAGCAAACAGTGCTACCAGAAAAAAGGACAGTATATTCACAGATGAGAGATGTAGGTCCTGTGGCACTGGTTGGATATCAGGACTTTTCCACGGCTGAGAAGGTGTCATAAATGTAGTGAATAAGAGAAGCCAGATATAAACATTTTTGGGGGTAGGGCTGGAAAAAGTATTGATGCTGACAGCAGGCAGAAATGATTAAATTTAAGACCTTCCCTCTCTGCCAGCAGGGCTTTATTTAGATTGAATTTAGACAATTTTCTTCATGAATAACCTGGACAGCTGTGAAAAATCTACCTTTTTCTGTGCTTGCTTTGAGTATACTCTCAATGTTTCCCAAACGATGACAGCCAAAACCTTGACACAAGGAGGCTCCAGCTGGCAGACTTTTGTGAAAATATCGTTCAGCTCTGGGAGCTTCCAGAGAGTTGGCAGTCTGCTCATATTCTAACAGGAGAGACTGAGCTATTGGAGGTACAGGCTCTTGCCAACTTGTGTAAGAAAGGAAGTGCAGAGCTACCTCAAAAAGCAGTCTCTGACCTTCATAGATTGCAGAGAATTCTCTCTCCAGTGTACTTGAACAGCCCAAAATGCTGCTCCTAACTGCTAATGGTGTCCTCTTGGGCGAGTGCTTAAAATGTTGAATTTGAGAGCTCTGGAGCTGTGGCTTAGGATTTTGCCTGCTTTCTCATCACTGTCTCTTCCCAGGGTCATAGCAGATGATGCTGCTAAATCTGCCCTGGCAGCTGGACTAGGTATCCTCTGGGCTCCATCCCAGGTCCAGCAAGGAATGCCAGTGTTGTGTTTCCTAGTTGGACCCTAGAACCCAGCCTGGCAGATAAGCTTGTCTGTATTTTGACAGCACTAAAAAGCATTGGCACCCATTAGCTTGGTAGGCTATTGTTTTTCTTTAGACATGTCCTGTCCATATTTCAAGTTTCTTCTCTGCTATTGTTTAACAGGGACTAGACACAATTCTCCTAAGTTTCTTGTTCAGTAAGCATTTGTTACTTCCTCAGAGACTGAATTCCCTGACTGGTTTCTTGAAGGTCATTTCCTCAGTGTATTTCATCCTTAGGTATTTAGATGTCACTGAGGAAAGAAGCAAAGAATTTTGAGATTTCTTTACTAGGAAATGTGGTTATAAGTTTAGTTATGAAGATGTTGACACCTCTCCATAAAGATCTCATGCTCTAAGAAGGGGGAGGTTGCTCTATTTTTATAAGAATGTGAACTCTAAAGCAGATGAAATGTCAACTCTGTCATATGTTTTTAAATAAGACGTCACATGATGTCTCTGTGAAACTCATTGCGATCTAGAGACAGCTGCCTTAAGAGAGTGATTGTTCATTGAATGCCTCTTGCAGATGGGTTATTAAGAGTTTAGTCTTTGACCTCTAAAATCCTTTGACCATCAAGAAGACTTTAAGACAGGAGTATATTGAGAAAGGAATGCAATAGGGGAGGAAATCCAGAAAAGCTCCCATGCTGGAGAAAAGGCCTACCTGTTACCTCTGTGGTAATAGCAAACAATTGAGAGAATGAATGCTTTCTTGTTTAATTCTCATCTTCTTGTGACTTTGATTTTGATATTTTTCATTTGTTTGAGAATTTAACACCTTACTAGAATTAGCTCATTATTTTTTTATCCTTAATTACATCTGGTATGAAGTGTGAGTTCATCAACTAAGTGTGAAATTTATGTTGTTACTGTGCCCTTAGAAACAACTTGTCTCTAGAGAGCATTATATGCAGTCAGCTCATGGAGGAGATATGAAAGAACTTGTGGGTGTCAGGAACTGGGCTGTATCCCCCAGCTGTAAACTTTAAAAGGATGCTGTGGGAACTGGCTTCACCAAGAACAGTGTTCCTGGGAGGTTCCCTCTTGGCAAGCACAATCCTTTTGGAAAGCAGTTGGTTGTGTAATAGGTTGGCCATGATTATACGGTTTATTATTCAATCATTAGTGTCTATACAGCTTTTTAATCAACCTTTATTGACTCTGGGGTACAAGAATATCAAGGATAATACAATGTGCTGCTCTCACATGATAAGAGAGTGAACTTCTCTGAAGGCACATATGACTAATCAAACCTCCTTTGAATTCTCACCCGAATACTGAACTCTCTTTTTGCCATTATTATTGTTATTGTATACTTGTGTGCTTGCTAAGGACTGAATAGCTCTTGTGGTGTATTCATAAAACCCTACAATCTGATTTATTTATCATGTTTACCAGAATACTTGTGTGTGGGGGAAAGTCAAATCTATTACTCATATTCATTAATCAGTGTGGAAAAGTAAAAGTTGCTCCCCAGTGTGAGATAGTTACCATAATTATAGTGCTGGGCAGTTCAAATTGCATCACTCTACATTTTTGAGCATGTTTTTGAGGTAATGTTTATTAATGGGAAACATTGATTATGATACATCCCTCTAGTTAGGCTTTGTCATGTCTATAAATAGATTGTATTTTGCTAATTGCAATTTTATTTAGTTGGACTTCCAGGTTTTTAGAGATTTCTTTTGTAGCTAAGGGCAAAAATTCAAATTGATCTGATTTTGAAATGAAATTTCACTCACCAGTCCGGTGAGGACATCAGTTTTACATTTGTCAGGCTCAGAATTTTATGCACAGCTGAAGTGGTGCAGGTATCTTCAGCTGGTCTGATGCACAGAGGGAAACTTAATCCGAAGGAGAACATGTAGCTACACTAAGCTTGTGATAAAGAAAGCAGCAAAGAATCAACATCAGAGAAGTGTATTGCTTAAGTGCTTTTTGTTGTGTCTTCCATTCCAATGACTCCTGTTATTGAAACTTCAATCACTGTAATGATGTCAAATAGTGCATGCAATGGGATATCCTGGTGTTGGAAGAATGGGCATGGATAGTAGCTTTTTTTTAAGCATGCATATTGATGCTTCTTTTTATGTGAGTATGGTTTTTTTCACTTTTTAGGTAAAGACAATTTTTAATTAAAGGTAACTCAATCTCTGCAGATTTCAGAATTTATTTTAAACTATCCCTTTTTATAGTCTTACTGCATTCTAGTGTTAGGTCTTTTGCAGACTGTATGAATAATTATAAGATCTTGAAGGAACCAAGTGGCAGGTAAACTCATAGCTGGTTAATTTTCTGTAATAGAAGAGGCTACTCTACTCGTGCTTTTTTGCATCAGTGGTGGCTTAATCATGGCAAAAAGGAGCTGAAATTCAAAATTACCGTGTACTGAAGGATTTAAAGTTACTTCAGCAGGCAAATTCAGGAGATGAGGCGATCTTGCCTCTCACTTGCAGTGTTCTAAGTCAACAAGCAGCATGTTCCAGCTTATACTAACAGGTTTATGGATTTCCTTAAAATCAGGCCTTGTGATCATGTCTGATACCTGGAAGAGTGGACAAACCCATAGAAATCCACTGAAAGGTGATAATACAAAGTTACACTACTGAGGAAACAGAATATGTGGGTAATTTTCCATCTCCAAAGATCTGGTTCATGTAATATCATAGAAATCTGCATCCCCCAAGAGTTAATTGGAGTTGATAGGGATGAAACTGGGGGAGAAATTCTATTCTGTGGGATGATACTGTCTTCTTTAGCTGGCTGCTTGCTTAAAAAGGAGACACCTTTGTGAACCACCTAGAACTGAGCATCACTGGTATCAATATCCACATTTTGTCTCCATTGGCTGAGCACAGTCAGTACCAGCACAGCAACAGCTTGTTCAGGGAGATGGCATCTCTGTGTGAAAACACTTCTCCATATGGCTCACAGGGAGGTTTTCTACATCTCTTTGTCTACAGAGAGCAAAGAACACAACTGATGGAAAAAATAAATGGTATATGATGAGGATTTTCCCTTCTTACACTATCTTAGACAAGGAATTAGAGGGTGATGCTCCTTTTCATGATTCCAGACATCCTTGGAAAGTCTTTGTGCAAGACCTCCTCCCCTTAGGGAAGCTGGTCTGTGAGGCTAAAGCCAAGGAGACAGTGTACCTGGGAGCTGTCATTGCTTGAATACCTGTGGTTTATTCTACACCTGCCTGTTACATCTTCTCAGTTCCCAGAAGGGGACACAACGGTTATGCCATTCCTGTCTTCTTTCCCATCCTCAGGAAAATCCTTTGGATTCAAGACAACAGATAAAAATCTTCTAGCCTCCTTGCACTGGCTTCTCCTCTTTCTTACATGTTGAGCTTTAGGTGTTATCCAAATGCTGCCCAACCAAAATTCCTAGATAACGTGACTATCAATAACAGCAATAATAATTTATCCATGTGGAACTACAAATATGCACAACATTTCATGTAAATAAAACTGGGGTTTTTTAAACATCAATGAGTTCAGCAGTGTTGTCCTATTTCTAAACAAGAACTGATTTAGTCCACCCCCCTTGATGTATGTCTCTAGATATCTATAGATATACAGATATAGATTCTCTAGGTATATATAGGTACAGATGCATGATCCCTTGCACCAGAATGCTGGTATTTCAGGGTTTTTATATACTGTTGGACTTGTAAATCTTGGCACTGACCTTTGAAAGGGTTTATGTTACATGAGAAAGCATAGATATGGAAGAAAATACATTATCTTGGAAAGCTGTCTTCTTAAAATTGCACTGTGTTAAAAGAGTCTTTTTTTTTTTTTTTTTTGTTATTAGTCTCAATAAGAACAGACTTGGGAGGATTACAGAGGGATGGATCTCCTAGGTAAGGCTGTACAGAATTTTCAGAAGGCTACCTGAAAACCTATCTGTTCCCAGCCTCATTGCAGAAGAAAAGCTCTGAGAGAGACCTTACAGCAGTTAGAAATGTGGACCTGATTTTAAATTATTCAAAACCTCATTTCATTGCAGTTCCTCTCTGAGTTACTGGATTGCTTTCAAAGTCAGTACTGAAAATAAAAGTCAGTAGGATATGCCTAGGGACAACAGGGAAAAAATGACCATGACAAGTTGTTGCCCACCTGCCTCTTCTCTATTATTTCAACTATTGCTTCTATTGCTACCATCCTTCCCACCTCTCCCCTTTGCCTTTGGATCTGTTCCATTCTCTTACCTCTTTTCCGTTTTGGGAAGTATCAGTTCTCTGATAGGCCCCGCTACAGCCATTTTCCTTCTCTTTCTGCAGTTTCCTTTCTGCAGTACCGGGCTATAACAACTCCATATGTATAGGAATTTTAGGAGGACACATTACATAAGTATATGAGACAGTCAGATATTTCAGGCACAAGTATTTTTTCTGCTGTTCCATCTGTATATTCATAAGATGGTTGTCTCAGACTTTAGTGACTCGTGTTTCAAATCCCTTCGTGGCTGGAAATGGCACTTACTGATGCTTCTATAGTCGTGTTCTTTTGGGAAATTTGCACTAAGGACTTTACAACACAGCAGGCATAGCATTCAAGTTAATACTCTGAACCTTTGGAACTAAAATTCACTGGGAAAATAAAGTCTCTTTCAGAAATGAAAAGGAGTCAGATGATCTTTACTGGGGGGTGAAAAAAAAAGGAGGGGGAAAAAAAAAAAAATGTCCCAGTGTATCGTCCATTTGGTATGTTCCCGGATTCCTAGAGAGAGAACGTGGTGTCAAGAAAAAGGCAGCTGGAATTAGGCTGAGGCATAGCCACAGTGCAGCAGGATCCTGATAGCCCTGTGCTGTCACTGACCTTGGGGTAGCGTAAGACTGTGCCAAACTTAAAATAAATACAGTGTTCCAGTGCTGCTGCTCAGTTAAGGAAGATCAAAGAGAAATAACATTTATTCAGTGGTAGCTGTGGTGTTGAGCACTAGCAATACTAATTGTTTTGATGAGAATTCTCCCTGAAGATTTTTTTTTTTATTAGCACTGAATAATAGCTGAGCTGCTAGTGTATTGACCTATAGCACTACCACAGCTCAATTAAGTTTCTTATTGTCCAAATCTAATCAGAGAAAAGCTGGGATTGAAAATCGATTCATTTCCTGCTATTTAATGACTAATTCCCCACAAATGTGAATATAAAGATTAACTTTTCAGGTTGAATGTTTTTTTAGAGGTAGACTCTGCCAGATGGATGTTTGTGAAGAAGCAGCGTGGCTTCTCTTTTCTCATCCGTCTCCCTCCAATCTCTTGGCTTATTCTTGCTTTTTACAGAGAGTCTTCGTTTATCATAGCCTGTGGTTTGTACTTAACTCAGGTCTCACATGATTGCAAGGAACTGGTATTGATAATTCATGGTCAGCTCCTAAATTCTCAAATATTTCTTCTCCATATTCTTCAAATGGTCATTTCTGCAGTGGCTAAAAAAACCTGCAAGACAGAGCAACTTAGTCTTTAACCATAACGTAAGGGCTAGTCACAGTCTTTGGAGGTCTGGATGAGAAACAAACTCTTTGTTGATCCCACTTCAGCCTGTACAAGTCATGAATTTTCCAGGTGAACAGAAGAAGTTACATTTCTTGGCTCATCTAAATATTTCTTCTTTATGTAAAGAACCAACAGCTGCTTATAAGCCTCCCCATGTGTCTATGCATGCACACGTGTTCACAGCTTTAAAACTACTGAGCAGAGACATGAGCAGTAAACATCCATGAGGCTTGGCAGCTCTCCCCAGTTCTTGCCAGCTCTGTGGCTTCCACTGCTGCAGCATCTGAAATAATCACAAATCTTTTTTTGTATTTATCCTCCCAGCACACCTCTGAGGTGGGGACAGGTCACAAATTTACACATGGAGAACTGAGTCCTGGATCTAAAGAGACATTTAGACTCTGCTCTTTTGGTGGTCCACAAGATTATCCCTTCCAGAGGCTCAGGCCCGTGGTTTAGCTGCTGCTGAGACCTATAGACCCACAGCTGTGGATGGTGCCCACTCCCTGGGACCCTCTGGGGAGCTGAAGCCAGGTGGCTGGAGGCAGTTTCCTGGGTGGGATATTTCTACCTTACACTGTGCTGGAGAGTGCAGCTACACCAGACTCAGGGTCTGTGAGGCAAAAGGCTGGAGGGCTTTCACCATCAAGATTAACTCTGTGACAGTGCATAAGGTTTGGGGTTTTTTTTCATTTTTCTGTATCATTCCTGCTTTGCAAATGATGCTTTATCCCTGATGTGTTGTTTTTATTCACCTTGCTACAGAAAAAATTGTTCTGGTTTCTTCTTTGCAGCACTGAATTTTGCCACTGTTGAAAGGTTCAGATCCGCATTCTGTCAGCCTGAAGCCCAGATTCACGTGTATCAATTTGTTGTAATCCTATGGGGTAATCTCTTCCCTGACACTCAGCAAAACATAATCAGACTCCTTTTTTTGGCTGACTTGAGAGAAGAACTTGTTTCCTGTGAAGGAATCCAGCTGGTAAAAGCTAAGCAGACCTGCAGTGCTGGATTGTGGCATTGCATGCTCCAGTTCCGCATGTTCCAGTGGGTCAGCCCAGTGGATGTTTTGTCTGTGTAAAGCATAATAAAAAGGCTCGAGTTGAGCCAGAAAATGGCCTTTCTCCCAGGTACTGAGCAGGGATTCACCTGCTTTGAGTGTGAAGTGGTTTGGTACATGTATGACAAGCTGGAAGGGAGATTCTCCGTTTCAAGGGCTGAATGGGAGAAGAAGGAGGAACAGGAAAACTATGGTAAAGTTTTCCTCCCAGTAGAGGAGGAGCACACAATCAATCTGACTTTTGAAGCAATGTATATAAACATGCAAGAAAAAAATACATCTATGTGGTTGCCTCATTACATATTCCTTGCAGTCCTACACATGGACAGGCTAAGTATTGTAATCTGCTTTGATAATCCTGCTGTTTCTTGAGTTACATTAGTTCCTTGGAGTAATACATTGATCTTGGATTTCAAAAGGTACACTCTGACACAGTAGTACCATTTTAATCCATTTATTTGTGTTTTGGGAGGCAGACGGAATGCAACTCACGAACCATGAACAGTTTATTAGGCCTATACTAGCCCTTTCCAGCTTTATCTGCAATGTGAAAGTAGCTTAGCAAAGGAGATTTTTAAGATACCTAGCCTGGTAATACACACAACATGTGGTTGGGCAAGGCTCTCAGCTTTGAAATAGTAGCACAAAACCCTGCTGCTATTCCAGACAGTTTTACACGCACCATTAACCCACAAGACCAAACCAACCTGCTCATTTTCCTCTGACTGTACCTGTGGTGGAGCAGAGACCAAGATCCCCATCAAGTCCTATTAGTGCAGCACTTGCTTCATGTGGAGACCAGTGGCATCAGTGCTGTAGCTGGGGGTGAGCTTTTGCTTTTAGACCTCTCTTAGGATTTCCCTGCATAAGGGAGTGATAATGCAGGGTGGGGAGGAACAGAGGAGAAGGTTGAGAAGAGGGTCCCCATCTGTACCACATTTCTGAATATCATGTCTGGAACTGTTACAGCATCCCACCCCTAGCACAGAGCAAAAACATCATCCTGCTCCACCAGGAATTTCAGTAATGAAACTGAATTGCAATCCTTATTTTGTTTTTGATGCATACGAACAAGACAGGCACAAACCTTTCAAAGGCACATGATGTCCCTTTCTGTGCTGGTGTGCTGCTACACTGTGGCTAAGAGCTGAGAACAGGACAAGAACATCTGTAGATCTGGGATCCAGATCCTTTAACCTTTGATTAAATTTTTAATGGAAGGATGCACAGCTGCTGAAGTTATTTCTGCTTCCGTGGAGCTAAATTTTTGGGTGTTTATTCATTGCTTGCTATGTCTCTGCAGAAAATCTCTGCCTTGGAGAGCTCTGAGACTGAAATCCTCAGTGGTCATCTAAAAGCATCAAATGGTTTTCGTTTAAAGGGCATTTGGGGATAGGAGCCACAGAAGGACTTCAGCACAGCGAGATGTGGTTAATTGCCTCTGGGAACAAGATCTCCACAGTCTAGACTCAACCCTTCATGTTTGATTTGTCTTTCCATGCCCCAGGAAAGCCGAGACCCCTGTGCCCAACCAGTCTGTCAGTGTCCTGTTATGGGGACCCTTCATTGAATAGTCCTGCTGGATCAGAGGGTGGTTTGACTGACTTGTTCAGGGGGACATTCCAACAGCATGAGGGAGACCCCTCAGTGGGTCTTTTCACTTTATGACCCCTCAGTGGGTCTTCCCCTTTATTTGGGTATGTTCCCTGCTGCCAGTGACTGCCAGCATCTGCGAAGGACTCACAGCAACAGTTTATGGAGTAACTCTCTTTAGTAATATAAAATTGTGACAGGTTAAGGTTTGAGGATTGTTGGTGACAGTATCTGGCTGCAAAAACATATTCAAAGCAATACAGACACAAGCTCTAGTCTCCCATAAAAGTAGTCAGTGTGCACAGAGTGTGGTTCTTACCTGTGGTGAGGGAGAAGACAGGTTCAACCCCCGACTGATCCCAGCAGTTATGATGGAGTCTTCCCTGACTTCTCCCCATTCTCAACTTACTTTTATACCATTTCTTTGTGTTTAGGTGGAGTTTGAGTGATTCTGGTCATCCATACCTTTGTTATTGATTGGTGCAAAATTCTCTTGCTTTGCTTTTAAAGATACAGTCAATAAAATCTGGAACACATGCCCAGTGAGGGGTGGTTGTACCGCAGAGGGAGTACCTTTGGGATGGAGGTGTGTGTTAATAATACAATTAGATTATAATGAACCAAGTTCATCCAAGGAGAGCGATTGTGCCACAGTTGTTGGCTCAGCAGCAGGACATTTTCTCCTCTCTCCCCTGGCTGACAGGTGCTATGGGGTTTATCAGCTGCAAAGCACCACCAAGTTCCCCTCCCTGAGAGGATTTCAACTGAGCCTGGCCATGGTGTCTGCACTCCCCTCCACCCTCTGTCCCATCCTGCTTAGCAGGTGCTTACTGTTGTGTGAGGAATTGTGGTGGAGTGTGCCAACTGCGTTCTAGCCAGGGAGCAGCAACTGTATTTTACCCTATAATTTCTCTGTTGTTATAACTTCTGTTAGGATGTGAATATAACTTCTCAGTTTCCTCTAATTTCACCCCAACCATCCTTCCACAGTACCTTATCCAATTCTTAATGTGCACATCCTCAGGAAGTCTTTAAAATATTTCTTTTATCTATTTAAAAGCTGTCCTGAATTGCCCTTGAGCTGTGTAGTCACAGGGCAGTCAGATCTCTTCCAGAAGAAGGACAGATGTGCTGCTGTGTCTTTTTGTGCTGGTCTGGTCACAGCCTTGTTACATTAGTTTTCATTTGCTTACAAAGAGGTGGTGGCAGGGACAGGCTGCAGCCCTGCAAGTCACCGTGGTTCCAGAGTGCCACAGCCTTCCCGATGGCTCCTGACAGTCATGGCCTGGATGTCTCTTCCCCTTCTCATGCCTTAGCACATGAAGTGCAAGAGTACATTGTAGTAAGTTTCAGTTATTTTTTTTGTAAAGGAGACAACTAAAGAGAAATCTTTTTCCTTACTTTCTTGACTCTTTGTGCTGCTGGCAGGAACCCAGAACTTCATCCTCTTGGAAAACTGCTCCCCATCATCATAGGCATCCTCCCCAGTGTCCTCGGTTCTGAGGAGCTGTAAGACCAGGCTTGACCAGCACCTCTCAGCATCTGAGTTCAACTTTAAGAGGTTTGCCATTAAAAAATACCTGTCTGAGCTTCCAAAAGCAGCCAAACTTTCTGATTCTCAAAGTGATCATGTTCTCCACTTACAAAGGTGACCTGGATGCCCAGCAAACTTATAAAATAAATCTTATTTTATCTAATAAAGTAGATAAGAAGGGTAAGTAACTCCTTGCTAAAGCATTACAGCATCAATTGTGGAAGGTTTTTCCCATGGGAGCCAACTGCTAGCCTGGTTTTCACATTATGGCCCCTGACAATGCTCGTGCTGCTCTGTGCCCCCTCGTCCCCCTTCATGCTTCAGCTCTCAGCAGGGCTGGTAGTGCTGAGCCCCAAACGGAGCATCTCCTCTGACAGAGGAATCAGCAGCTGCTTCTTCCATCTTCTCCAAGCCTGGGATACGGGTGCCCTGTGCCACCTCCTCCTTCCCCACTTCCTGTGCAGTGCTCCAGCTCCCACCTCGGTTCTGGAAGCTGTGACCTTACATCAGTGACTGAGTTGTCACCTGGGCTTGTGTAGGCAGCATGCCCTGCTTTCTGTACACTAGTCTGATTCTGGTTTTCTCTATTTTATAGCAGAATTTCCCTTTTAATAAAAATGCATTTCAACCACGATAAAACATCCCATTGAAAACAAAGCACCACTTAGGCCAGCCCATAGATTTGCTCCACCCCACTCTATTAACGACAGAGAGACCCTTCTGTTTCCCAACCCCTCCCCATCACTGGGGAATTTGGGAACGTTGATTTTGCATTTTTTTCTTTATATTTTAGCCATATGCTAGAGTTTTAGCCATATGCTTTAGCATATGCTTTATGCTTTTGCAATAATTCCCTCCCAAAGATGATCTGAATGAGTTGATTGCTGAGTTGCCTGTGAACAGCACCACTTCAAAGAGGCTAAAGCAGCTGCAGCTGAGCAGATAAATATTTCCAGGTATTTGATCAGTTTCCCTGAGAGTTATGTACAATTTGTGTTATTTGCTAGATATTATGATTCCAGGACTGTTTGAATGCCCCCCATACACCAGAAAGGTGTCCAGACACACACTGGGAGCTAATAATCTGCAAGACAATCCTCTCGCACAAAATTTAGAAGCAGATTAAGGGAATTTTTTTTTATCTTACTTTCTCCTTTCCTAATTGGCTGTTGACTGTAGAGATAACACTTTGTTCACACCTCAGCATGTTGACCTAATGGGTTAGAAAACACACAGACCAAGGATGAAATGAATCATAGAATGGTTTGAGTTGGAATGGACCTTAAAGATCATCTAGTTCTAACCTCCTGGCATGGGCAGGGACACCTTCCACTAGAGCAGGGAAACTTCTCACTAGATGAGACTGGAGAAGCAGAAACAAAGGAATGAACAGTGTTGGGTCACTCATGGAACTGTCTGGTATAGTTTGTCTTGATTTTTGGATGAAAAGGGTAAAGCATGAGACTGCTGCTGTGTAGAGTGCACTTTTCAGTGGTAGGTTGCAGTAGAAGGGACCTCATTGCTTTCATATGTAGATTGACCACCTAGGCAAGGGTTTGCAGAGAAGAGTGAAGGCTGAAGGCCTATCTGAAAATCCCAGTTGTGTTTCTTTACCTGTTTCTGAGGTATTCACTGAGCTCATGCCAGTGGCAGACTAAATCACTCTCCTCATATTCCCCCTGACAAAAAATGGGTGTTTGTCTTCCAGAGATCCCTGTCTCCCACTGCCACTTGGCTTAGGCTACTCTGAAAGTAGTTAAAGCCTGTGCCTTTATACTTTGCTAAGGCCTCACTGTATTTTAATAGTTAAATAATGTTTTACCAGAGCTGGCTTCTTTTACTCTGTAATTGTTTTAGTTTTATTTTATTCCATGTCTTATTTATGAATAGTTTCAAAACAGGCCAATGGAAGTCTTCAAGTAGGCTTTTAAACAAGTTTTGACAATGTTTTTGAGTTGTTCTGAGCTAAAAATAATACAAATCAGCAGGTACAGACTGGAGAACAGTGCCTTCAGTCCCTAAAGGACATTTTACTGCATCTGCTCCCCACAGGGAGGCAAATAAAAAAAAAAAAAATTAAAAAAAAAGGCAACAGTTCATTTTTTCCACCTTATGAGTCTATAAATGCCAAGTTTTAGCTCTGAGCAGTGCCACTGTCTTCCTCACTTCAGAAGTGAAAAAATCATGGTCTTGTCTGTGATAAAAAAATTAGAGGCATGTTTTTCTCCCTTCTGCATGAGGTTAATGGTGTGACCAGCAAAGTGGTAATCCCAACTTGCTGATGCTCCTCCAATAGGAGACTGCATACTATGTTCCATAATAATTTAAAAATGGTTTTCAGCATCTCCAGCCACTGACCCATCCTAATTCCCTGCTTTGTTCTTGGACTCTTACATGCTTTTGGGTGTCTGACACTTCCTAGCCTTTCATGTAGGTACACTTCTTCATTGTAATTTAGTTCTTTGGTCTCATCAGTATGTTTGTACCATTTCTGTAACTTGGTTTTCTGGGCAGTGAAAAGAACAGTCCCAGTTCCTTTCAGCTATTTACCTTTCTTTTAAAGAGACTGTAGAGTGACAGTCACAGAAACACAGATCAGGCAGCATCCTCAGCAATAGTCAACTCTGAGCAAAAATACTTGGAAGATTGTAAAATTTTGAAGTATTTTGTTCTGTAACACTTATGTCACAGCACAGTCATCAGTACAGAATTAAGAAGCAAAAGATTTGTCTTTTCAGCTTTGAACAGCCAGCAGACTCTCAAGAATAGAAGGAGGGGTGCATGGAATTCATGGTGGAATACAGGCCATGAGAGCCATTTGTTAACTTCTCACCAGTGGTCTGGAAAAGCGCACATACATCTCCACACACATAAAATTAAATGTCACCTGTGTTAATATCTGCAGCTGGTACAGGAGTTGGACGGGGGGAGGTAGATCATGGAGAAGAGGAAGCAATGAGGATTTTAGATAATTGCAAATAACGTTCAGGTTTTGGATAACATTCACAAACTTTGTTCTGACCCTGAGGAGTCTTCCCATGGAGGGAGCTCTCTTTACTTTGACAAAAGGTTGAGGTTGTCACTAGAAGAACAAATGAGCAAGGTCTGGTAGCTGCAGTCACTGTAGTACTGAATTGTATCAGAGAGCCCTTATATCTTTGTATGTATTGATGAGCCCAGTCATGATCATATTTAAAGGCCAGAAAGCAGAAAGTACAGAAAGTGCTGCAGCAGTGCCTCGAGGTATTTACAGCTCTATCAGTTTTGATTATCAAAACAGAAACAGAGGCTGGGTGGAGTACATGCACAGAACTTACATTTTCAGGAGAAAATATCATATGCTCTTTCAGCTGTTGGTGAGGGGGATAAAAGCAGTGGGTGGATGCTGACCCATACAAAGTCAAAAGAGAAAATCACAACTTTAACAGTGATGTTAACCTGGATAAATTACCACTGGAGTGGGTACAGCTTCCCACTCACTTGATGCCTCCACAATGTGTTCAAATATCTTCCCAAAAAGATAACTGGGAAGTGAGACGGACATATTTGATACAAATTCTGGCATAATACAGCAATTGCATCCCTTTAGGAGTAATTCACAACAGGGCAATATTGTGAATGGATGGAGTTGGGCAAAATTTAACCCTGCTCTCTCTTTTGGGGTGAAAAGGAAGATTTTGCAATGACTGTAATGTCACTGAGCCAGAAAAGCGATTGTAGCACTACTCTTCAACAATGCAAAGGTTATCTAGAATGGTGTCTGAAAAGCTGATATCGGAGGAAACAGAAAGATGAAAAGAAATTTTCAGGTTGGAACCCTGTGGCAGCACAGCAGTGACTCCTGACATGACCCACATGGCCACATGGTGCAAGCAGCTGGCTGCGTTCTAAGCTTTGCATTTTTAGGCAAGACACAGTATCCAAATGGCCATTTGGCCTCCTCAAAGGAAAAGCTGCAAAGACTTGCCAAGCTCCACATCCGTATTTAGTCAGACAATCGGCAGCACCCGTTTCTGTATACGCTGCCAGATCCTCAAGACCCACCATGAAATTTGGGTGTATTGTTCAAGAGAGTTCACAGGTGACCACAGCAACCATCAGCCTGCAGAGAAAGCTCTGGATGGGGAAATGGAAAATTGTAAAATGCAGCTCCACTTCAGCTGCCACTGAAGACTTTCCTTCAAACTTACATTATTAAATGCAGTACTTACTAAGAATTGGAATTTTTAAAAGCACAAAATGAGATTGCTCTCATATGGAGCATAATGCGTGTTTATATTTTAGAAGCATGAAAACCTCCATGGAATTTTGCTGGAAATATGGAAACAATCATGGCTTGTGTATGGTCCCTGCACTGCAATAGAACTTCAGCACTGGTTTAAAACCCCCTTTCTTAAAGGGTGTGTTTTCTTGAGTCTGGCCCACAGAAAGAACAACTACCGGCTCAAATGTCTTAAACCATACACTTCCTGAGGGGAAAATATATCAGCTGAAAATCTACATGTTATGGTCATTTAAAATACTCTGTTAAGATACAGTCAGTTCAGTGTTCACTGATAATGGATATTAAACATGAAAAGCGTTGCACTGTATTGTTTAATTGAATCTCTGTTCTCATCTTATGTATGTGAATGTTTGTTGGCAGAACAAAACATATATTCATGTGGGTTTTTTATGTTATGTGTGGATTATTTTTTTTAAATAAATGAAGTTATATAACAACAATCCCACACATATACTTGGTTGCAACATGTCAAGGGCTGGTTAAAATTCTCTTAAAATGCACCCTGGCTGCTGTATTTCATAGTCAAAGAATATTACACACAATATGCCATGTACACCCAACTTCATTTTAAGATACATCTAGTTAATTTAGCTTTAAAGTAGCACTATATATATTTGTAATATAGCTTGTGGAAACCTGAGAGATTTTTGTAGAAGTAAGTTTTTAATAATCATTCCAGTGTAACTGTTAGGGAACCTTACATTGCAGATCCTCAGTTTTGCACAAAGCTCACCAGCCACTCTTCACAAATGCTTCACTTTGGTATTTTGCAGGCAGGTATATGGCTCTCTCCTTTGCAGTAACACAGTTCTACTATTTATTTTGCAGTTCTTTCCATATGGAGATGCTTCAAAGTTTGCCCAGCATGCCTTCCGAACCTTTGATAAAAACGGAGATGGGACCATCGACTTCAGAGAGTTCATTTGTGCCCTGTCCATCACCTCACGAGGCAGTTTTGAGCAAAAGCTGAACTGGGCCTTCAACATGTATGACTTGGATGGTGATGGTAAAATTACAAGAGTGGAGATGCTGGAAATTATAGAGGTGAGATCAATATGACACTCAAAAACGTCAGAATGTTAACAAAATTTGATTCCTTGTTGACGCAGATTTTAGATTTTAGGCACACCAGAGCTTGTGCAGTACGATTAAAAGCATATTATACACATTCATCCTGCACTGACTGGTGCTCAAGTGGTACAAACACACTAACATGTAAATAGATGTAATCTTGGAGAATTGCAGAGAGTACATATGTGCATGTAAGATTTTAAATATCCAGAGATTTTTTTTTTTCCCTGATGAATGGATTAACCATAAGAACAGCCCAGCACAGGATTTTACAAAGCCCATCTCAAAGTCACTTGACACCCATGAAAATATTGGACTGTAGCTCAAGTAGCTGAAGCCTTACTGGAGATTAACTTCAGATGATTACAGAAATTTACAGGGATAACAACACGCTATTTTAAGTGAGCTCTCACAGACGGGCTTTAAGACGACCACAACACGTAAGAGGAAGGATAAAGTTTACCACCTTCGTCATCTGCCGGCAACTTGCCACAGTACTTAATACCAGATTGTGCCCACATGTACAAACAGAAACCTATTTAAAGGTGATGACTTCTAAAACTAATTATTCAGAATTTATGTGAAATATTTCAACTAAACAATTGATCCAGAGAGTAACTTGTAAGAGTTTTGTACTGTGAAACAGGAAGCCAAAGAAATTCATTCCAGGATGCAAAATGTAACCATCAAAATAAACTTACATCTAATGAAAGTAAAATATATTCTTCCTTGTTTTAAGTATCTGGACATTGGATTCTAAGAAAAAAGTAAAAACTCTTTAGAGAAACTGGCAATAATTTTATTGTTAGAATATATTTCCAAAATTTAATCACATCAAAAAATTAGATTGAATTTCATGTTGAATTTTCCATTTGGTTTCTTTCCAAAGGCCATCTACAAAATGGTGGGCACTGTGATAATGATGAAAATGAATGAAGATGGTCTGACGCCTGAGCAACGGGTAGACAAGATCTTCAGTAAGATGGATAAGAACAAAGACGATCAGATCACACTGGATGAATTCAAAGAAGCTGCAAAGAGTGATCCGTCCATTGTATTACTCCTGCAGTGTGACATTCAAAAATGAGCTTGTGTACGACGCGTCATAGACTGCACAGAAGTTTAATGTTCCATTCAGTTTGCAGCTATTTCCACACACACAAAAATTTGCTTGGACTACCTATAAATGGACTTGCTTCTTGTGTTTGAAACACTTGTGTGCATGAGAATGTCATTTGCAAAAGAATTTTAAAAGTATATATTATAAAAATAAACTGCCACAACGTGATGTGTGCAATGTCATTTCATAACAACCCTCTTCCTCTGAAGCCTGTGCAGCAGGCCTGTGCTGCAGTGAATTATATTATTTATTGTTCATGTTTTACTGATGCTAGCTCTGTGTCTCCTAGACTGAGTAATGTTAGTGACACTGAATTCCCACGGTAATGTTAACTGTTTATTATAAATCATGTCACCATTCTGCTGTAAAGTAGTACTGGACAGACAGAAGGGAAAAGCTCCTCGGCTCCCAAGTCTGATCCACACGTGCTTGTATTGTCAGTGGATATAAATGTACTTCATTTGCATGCCTTTTAGGTTTGCCTTAATTCTTACCTCATTTGCATCCCTTCAATCTGGAAAAGAGCTATGTCAGAGGAATGCAGTATATTAAAAAAAAAAAAAAAAAGAAAATCCTGCTAAAATTATCCCTTTAATTAAGAATATATATAAATATATATATATAATGTTTAAAATATTGTTTTATTGCAAGTTTAAAGGTTTTATTGGAAGTGTATTGATCTTTGCCAGAATTTTCAAAAGCTTCCACAGAGGTTGCAATATATATGTCCCAAAATAAATTTATAACATTTGACCTTTTCCCCTAATTCTTATTTCATGTCTTCAGCATGGTAATAAAAAAAAAAAAATTTCAATCTCTTTAATTATCTGTCACTGTACACTGGGAAATATATATTTCATTATTGAAGCATGAAGAAAACTACTTTGCACTCACTCACTAGAAGAGTCATATTATAAAAAACCGAAAGTTGTAGTTCTTGTATTTAGGGATGCAGCAGCTGTTGATGCTCTAAGATGCTACTGCTAAGATTTACCAGCACACCTACTAGACCTGTGCTGCTTTTTAAGCTGTGCAAGTTGAATATAGTTTATTTGCTTGGCCTAAACTTGGTCTTTTAATGTTTTTCCCTCCTGAAGTAAGAGACTTTCCTCTTACCATATGACACTATATGACTCTGTGTTTAATATAACAGATACTTTGTTAAAAATCACTACTGGTAAATTAACCATGAAGTATGATGATAAAGGAGTGATAGTGAGGAGAACCAACTTCCTTCTCAATTCTATGTGCACAAATCAAGTTTTTTTCTATCCTTTGACAAGTTCTGCACAGCCTTGGGAAAGAATGAAGAACTAGCAGACTGCAGAAATTGCAGATAAAAACTTTCCTATGCCCCATTTCTCTGATGCTTTAAACAGTTGGTTGCTTGCTGGATTAAAAGAAAAAAAAGCAATCTGAACATCTTAGAATTGCATGTTTGATATTTCTTCCTTACCTTATGAAGAAATGAGAACGGTACTTTTAGTAGCTAAAAATCAAACAATAAAACATGACACAAACCAAATCATTCTCTGTATTTTCAAATTTAGAAAGTGAAGCTTATCTTAAAATTAAAGGGAAAACAAGCAACAAAAAACATTTTTACACAGCTTGCTAGGAAACATTGTGGGGGGAACACAGAATCAATTGCTGCTACAACCACAGCCATCCTCTCATATTTCAGTTGCTTCATATTCCAAACAAACAGCAAATGGCAGAAATATCTAATACATTTTCTAACACCAGAATTTTACTTAGACTACACAGGTAATAGTCTTAGCAAATCAGGGAGGGGTATACTTTATGCATTTGGCTGTAACTTAAAAACAAACCACACATTCTAGAAATTACATACTTCGGAGAATGATATGCCCACACTGAATATTTCTCAGATTTTATGCCTCTGGTATTTAAAGTACCAAGAATATGATGGTTTTGAGACCTTAGTAGGATCACTGCAAAAAATAAGTGCAGCCACGCAAGGGCTTCAAGTAATTGTTTATGCAGAACTAATCCTCCACCATGAAAATAGTTGCTTATAATAATTATACAGTCAGGCACACACCTTCATCAAGTACACGGGTAGATTAGAATAAATACAATGTACTGATTTGAACCAAAGACCAGAATTGTTGCCAATATTTCAAGTCTATAAAAACATTAGGAGAACGTTGAAGAGTTAGCTCGGTAGGAATGCACTAATTTTCCTTAAGCCCTTTTCTCCACACAACTCATTATAGAAGTACTAATGAAGATAAATGCTTTACTCTTTCCTGCCTCTGCATCCTTGCCACATTTTTTTTCTTTTTGATGCTGAAGAAAATCAGGAGGAAATAATGCAAAGCCAATCTATCATCTCATACTGGAAAAGGGTCTGAAACGTACTCCAGTTTCATCATAAAATCGAGTCAAACTAAACATGTGGCTCATGATCACATCATAGAATCAAAGAATGGTTTGGGTTGGAAAGGACCTTAAAGATCATCCGGTTCCAATCCCCCTGCCATGGGAAGGGAGACCTTCTTCTCGAACAGGTTGCTTAGGGCCCCATCCAACCTCGCCTTGAACACTTCCAGGGATGGGGTGTCCACAACTTCTTTGAACAACCTGTTTCAGTGCCTCATCACCCTCACAATAAAGAATTTATTCCTAATATCTAACCTAAGTCTACTATCTTTCAGTTTAAAGCCATTCCCCCTTGTCCTGTCACCCCATGCCCTTGAAAAAGTCCCTCTCCAGCTCTCTTGTAGGTACTGGAAGGTGCTATGAGGTCTTTCTGGAGCCTTCTCCAGGCTGCACAGCCCCAACTCCCAGTTTGTCTCCAGAGGACAGGTGCTCCAGCCCTCTGAGCATCTTTGTGACCTCCTCTGGACCTGCCCCAATAGGTCCATGTCCTTTTCATGCTGAGGATCCCAGACCTGGGGGCGCAGTACTCCAGGTGAGAGTAGAGCAGTAGAATCATCTCCCTCAACCTGCTGATTCCAGACAAGTTTTGCCAAGTATGCACTTTGCATGGTGTCCCGCAGTGTTTTCACAGTGTTTTCACATAAAGGTGTGGATACCTTTAATTATGGAATTGTTCAGATTGTAAGGACCTTCACAGATCTCTTGCCCAGCTCCTTGCTTGAAGGAGATGCAGGAGTCTATTCAATAGATTCCAAAAAACTGGAGATTTTATAGCCTATTTGTGTAACATGCTCAAATGCCTCTCATCTTCATCATGAACAATCCCTTGTTTAGTCAGCCAGAACTTCCCCACTTCAATCGATGACCGCTGTGTCTCTTGTGCTACACACATCAGCAAATAGCCTGGTCCTCTTTTGTCAGTAACCTCCTCCCGGCTGCCAGGAGTCTGCCCATTACCCTGGGCTTGCCAAGGTCTGCCAGCAGAGGCAGACAGACTCCGTATCTGGTGGAGAATGGAAAGACCCCTTCAGCCCCAGCTGTATCAGTGTAGTACAGGAAGCTTCCTCGGTTATGATGTTGACACAGCATAGAGCTTGCTCCCCTGCAGCTGCTGCAGTCACTGGACCAGCTGTGTCAGAGGCCTCTGGACAGCCAGACCTGCTGACGGCAGATGCAGCTCTGCAGGCCACAGGCTGACAGGAGTGCCTGATGCCCCTCTGCGAGGCCAGGACAGACAAGCAGCTCTTTTGCAGAAGGTGTGCTGTGGTTGAGGAGATGTCACCAGGTGAAGAGGCTAGAGGAGGAAGTAAACACGCTACGTAGTACTCAAGTGAACAAGCGAGGGATAGACAGGTTATTTGTGGAGATGCCACAGTCTCCAGACTCTCAGGAGTCTCAAACTTCCATTGCAGTGGAGAAGCAGATGGACTCAGAACCCTGCAGGGTAATTAGTCAAGGGACGTTCAGTCAAGGGTCTGTTGAAGATGAAGGCTGGAATATACTGGCAGGAGGTTCCTCCTCCTTCTGGAAACAAGTAGGACTGGCACCTTCTACAGGTGTGAAGCCCTGGAACTAGGCCAGACAACTGATGAGGCAGGTGAAGGTCCTTCTGGGACAGAGGGGCCTCCTAAAGCAACACCTCCTGTACCTTACACCAAGACCTCCTCTGTTAACAGGAAAAGAAAGGTGGTTGCAACAGGAGACTCCCTTCTAAGGGAGGGAGATGAGGGAGGGCCTGACATGCGGATCGGACCCAACCCACAGTGAATTCTGTGTCTCCCAGGGGCACAGATGGGAGACATTACTGGAAAACTCTCTGGTCTAGTAAAGCCCTCTCATTACTATCCACTATTGATTGTTCAAGCCAGCAGTGATGAAATAACAAAGAAAATTCTGAGGGCAATCAAAAGAGACTTCAGGGCCTTGGGTTGAAGGATCAGGAGCACACATAGTGATTTCCACGATCCTTCCAGTAACAAGGAATAACAATGACAGGAATAGGCAGATGCACCAGGTCAATGCATGGATCCAAGGCTGGTATAAGAAAAAAAAAAAAAAACCTGGGTTTTTTACCATGAGATCTATTCAACACCTGGTCTACTGATTTGATATCATTGGTATAAGTGAAATTGGGTGGGATAAGTCCCGTGATTGGACTTCCCTGTTGGATGGTTACAGGTTCTTTTGGAGGGATAGGCAGGGCAGAAGAAGTGGGAGGGGTGGCATTGTATGTCATGGAAGGGATATAATGTATGGAGCTCACAGTTGGCAGTGGCACAGCTGAGAACCTCTAAGTAAGAATCAAGGGACAAACAAATAATGCAGATGTCATTATGGGAGTCTACTAGAGACCTCCTGGCCAGGACGATGACACCGATGAATGGTTCTTTGAGGAACTAAGGGACACTTCCAGCTCAACTGCCCTCCTCCTTATGAGGGACTTCAATTTGCCAGAATCAACTGGGAACATCACACAGCTGATGGGTCCCTTCCAACTCAGCATTTGTTATGGTTCTATGATTCTATGAAGTGTATTTCCTTCAAGTCTTACCTAGCTTCTATATTTACAAGAAACCTACAAGTTTAATACTGTGCAGCAACTGAAAACAAATTAGGCTACAAAGTCAAGTAATAAGGTTTTACTGAGGAACTGCTATTCAGTAAAAAGTGCAGAAACTGCAAAATGTTCTCTGAGTAGTCTCAATGGCTTTTGTAGCCACGTAACATTGAACAACAACAAAAAAACCCCAAAACAAGAAAAAGGTATGTCTAACAGCTGAACTCTAAAAAGCAATTGTTTTTGAAGAGCTGCCAACAATTTCAAGTTCCTGGAGAAAAAAAGAACAAGAGAAAAAAAGGTTAATTTGGGGGAGTTTGAAAAATCTGGTTCTTCTTTCTCTCTCTTATCCCCAGTAAATGCTTACAATATTTAAATAAATCAAGTTTAAGTGGTCTAATATAGTCTCAGGCAAATGTGGGAGGGGAGGGAGGGCAGGGAGACCCAACAAAACACAGGTCTACAATGCTGTACAAAAGTTACTGCATTATTTCCCAAAATTCTTATTCTACCTCATTCCTATATATTGGAAAGACTTGTGTCTCTTTAGTTTATTATAATATAATGGACATTTAGAGACTTATTCTATACCTGGAAACTCAAGGTGTGCAAGAACTAGTTTACTGGAATTAAGAATCTAAGTTAATAAAGCCACGCTTGCTAGGTTTTATAAGCTCATGTCCAAAGAAACTCAAACTCTTTAGGAAAAGAATGAAAGGACTTTTTTTCCTGTCAAGATAATATACTACAAATAAATTTTTGCCTTTTCTAATTATGAAAGTGTAAGTTCTAATAGTTTCTCATGTTCAGCTATTGTGGTTTCACTGGAAAATAAATGAAACATTTTACTGCATGTATTAATAAGCAAACATTTAAGAAATAAAGCATAGCTAGGAAGAAAACAATATTTTTAACAACGCTAATTTTAAGTATGTTGAGACACTAAGACATTACCACAAGTACCAGTTCAAACTGTTTATTAAAATATTACTTCATAGTTATACAAAATATATTTCAAATTTTCCAAAAGAAAAAACAGAACAACAGATTAAAAAATTCTATAGTTGGTAGCTAAAAATATCAACAGAACATTCAAAATTTTCTCCTCATCCAAACTGTGCTTATTCTTGTTCTGTGCACACACAGTAGTTCTTTAAAAAATAATTAATAACAATAGAGAAACATCTTCCTGAGAGTATCTAACAAAACATCCTCTTTTTTCAGCATCAGGAAGCCATAACTTTACACATATTATTCCACATTTGTCCTCAATAGTATGCCATATTTATACAGAGATACTTATTGATCTTCATCTCTGTCTTTCCTATTTTGGAAATTCAATGTTCTTTGGTCTCTTGCAGGGTCTGGCATGCGAAGGATTCGAATATGGGGACTCGTAGGCAGAGAACTAAAAATAAAGTATGCATCATTTAAACAGTGTTTCTTCTCCACAAATTTTAGTATTTCCATTTGATTCTTTCCATTACATATTTTCCTTTAAATAACTCCATCTTTTTTCTTTGACAGTTTCAAAAAACAGTAACATAGGGTGAAGTTTGGGTTTCACTGAACTGATCCTGGACCCAGACTTCAGTAAAGCTTGAGGTAAAGACAAGCACTCATTTCAATCATGTGATTTCTAACAATTAGATTACCTTAATTAGAGAAAAGGTTCTTTTACAAAAACCTCCAAATGAACTAATGATGGAATATGGTTTGTATTGGCCTTACACATCCTGAAGTGGCACACGCTATACACATGTGTGATCAACTGCATCACACTAAGAATGAGCAAAGTTACTAAACATATATTTACACAGGCTTCTCCACTGATTATCCTAAATGGATTTTTCCTGAAGTTGGCTCCATATTTTTGTTAAATTTAATGTTTGCTGAACATGGAATATGTAACAATACAAAAAAACCAAACTGAACTTGAATTACTAAATTTTTACACAGTATCCACACAAAAAATTCCTGTATGTATATTAGTTTCAGAAAATCTCCACAAAAGCATTTCCATTGAAATAACAGCAGAATACCACTACTCTACTTTTTATGTACTTTAGTGAGGGAAGACAATTAAGAATAAATCAACTTCATTTTCAAGACTACTTAATTACCTTTTTCAGGCTTCACTAGTTACATTGGGTTAATAGAGAGGAGTTGGCTGCACAAGGTTAGAGACACAGACTGGCGCCTTAAGTTGGGAATTGCTGTACCAGGGATTTATATGGAGGTTTTGAAAGAATTTTGAACCACTAGATCAAAAATTCAAAACATGGCGTAAGTTATGAGTCTCTAGATCAGCAATATTAAAACCCATAAAATAAAATCAACTCAAATGACAAACACCTTGAAATTACTGTAGTATTAACAGAAAAAATCCTTTATCTTTTGTTAATTTTGGGTGGGGAGAGTGCCATACAGGGCTCCAAGCTAAGAAGAGCCTGCTTGACAAAATAAAACACTTCAAAAAGTTGTTTTATTTCAGATAAACTGATTCAAGTCCCACTGAATTACCATTACGTAACGAAGAGTAAAAAAAACTATTAACAAAACCCTATTAAATTCACAGAACCATCAGCAATGAACTGCTTAATTGTTTATGTTCTACTGCTACAAACAACAAAATTTCTTTCTCGTCATATTCAATTTTTTCAAGTTACACTCCTTGCAAGAGAACTCCTTTGCAATTCCTGTACCCCAAAATAAAACACAACAGTATTACCTCATGCTCAGGGGGGTGAACAAAATGAACTGTCGATACGTCTGAAAGTAAGCCCTCTCCAGAATCATATCAATGGCAATTCTTCTGTTAAGCATGTCCTAAAGACAAAAGATTTATCAGGTAGTGATACAGACAGTAATAAATACACTAGAAAATATGATTCTAGAAAACCTACCAGAATTAATTGCTATACAGTTAAGGTCAGCTAAAGAAAATATCTAAATAACATTAGGGTTAAATTCTAAAAGCTACAAATTATAGTCTGGGAAATTCTTAAACTTTTTCGTATACATGGGCAATAGAAAGCTTCTATGAGAACAATCACACACTCATTTACTTCATAGTGTTTTCTATCAGCTTTGATGTACATATAGTACTTCTTACTTTATTGGTATGCTGAGATGAACTGTATTTTAGCAGAATAATGTTTCCTGTAAAATCCTGCCTCAAAAATCATCTGAAAGAATTTAAGGGCTGCATGATATTATGATACTGTGGAGCTTGGCTTTATTAGGATTATTATTGTTATTATCATTATTACTACTTCAAACACAACCTTATGCATTAGGCTTACTGAAAAGGATGTGGAATAGGAAGCTGTTATTAGCAGGGACTAACAAAGCTCTGCTGCTCTGCACTGTTCCTCGTGAAACCAGGGATCTCCCACAAAAACACACTGTGGAGTCCTCGTGTGGTGGGGCTCCATGCTTAAACCAAGAGTAACTACAGAGTGTGTGGACAGTAAGGCTGCACTTACTGGCACTGCAGTGGAAAGAAAAATTGTATGGAATGATTTATGGAATAGATGACATTCAAGTTCTTTGCAAGGCCTACAGTTCTGAGTATCCCCCTTTTCTGGAAAGATGGACAAACGTCTGCACAACTAACTTTTACAAGAGAATCTAAGATTTGAAAGTTGGCTGAAAAATGACTGCTTCACTACCTCAGATGCGTACTTTCCTTTTTGAAATTCTTTAATATAAACTATGTTATCTTTGTTCTCCCTACGTCTATGATTACTAGTAAATAAATGATTGATGAGGAAGGGACACTGAGGCAAAATTAAATAAGCCAGTATGAAATCTTTGTCTCATAGAAGTAATTATTTTCTCAAACTCATTAACACCCTGCATATTAATAAGAAGGAAATAAATCTTAGAAAATAAATTTCAGAATTGGTTAATGGCCTATCCAGGGAAGCTGTACACAAAGATAGGATTTATTAGTTTTAGCTAACATTAGTATTCATTGTTCATTAGTCTGCATTTCAGCACCTTGGAAAGATGCTGCTAGCTGAAGTATGAGTTTCTATAACATGAGTAGCAACAGTGAACTCAATTGATACATTTGCTCTGAAAAAAACCCACACTGATCTCAAAATTGGCAGAAATCAAAGAATGCCAAGCCCAGAATGTCACAGCAATATGCAGAGTCAACCTCTGACAATCACAGTAACAGGTAATTTATTATTTTTTCTCTGAACAAAGGTCTGAGAATGTAAATTAACAGAAATGTTCATATTACTGGATACCAACTTCAGAAACAAAGTAAATTTCAAAAGTCACCAAAGTGAACAAGATCCCTAACAAATTTTGGTTTAGGGAATTTGGATTTTGGTTTGGGGGTTTTTTATAATTTACAGTTAACTATAGCAGTTTTAAATCTAATCAAATACAAGTGACAACCCAGCTATTTCACTAATTTATACAAATTATATAAGAAGGGGAGATGTATTTTAAATTTAAACTATACCATGTAGACATCAAATTCATCCAGGCATCTGAAAGGAGATTCAGAAATGTTCCACAGAGAAAGAATGAAACAAACTGTGGAGAAGGAACGTTCACCTCCTGATAAGGATCTCAGATCACTACGGGCAGCTTTTTCTTCCTCTTGAGGCTGAACCTTGAAACAAAAATATTGGAGCGATTTTTAAATCTGAGATGGAGATGTACTAACAGAATCATAATTTTAACAGCAAACACATTATACAAGAACAGATAGAAATCACTTGAAAACAATTTTCTGTATTTCACTGCAACCGCCATTCTGGAATGGGGTGGCTCCTAACCATTTAATAACACATTTCTAGGATCAACTTCCTCTATCACAGTCATACACGCTGAATAGACTGAATAACTCTGCCAGTGTTTTCTTATTCAAGTCTCTATTTTTAATAGCTGTTAAACAATGTTTAATAAATGTCAACCAGTGTAGTTACATCACAGTAAAATCCAATGCTTACCAGCTACAACAGAAAAGCAGGTAATTTGATTTACAGCAGAACTTTAAAGGAGGAAGAGATTCTTTACATGAAATACATGAAACATTGTGAACAGCCATTTGGCTCCATTGATTATGATGACATCTTGTGGCACTCCTTTTGTAAGATGAAACTTGGGTGTTTTCTTGCCCTGCTAATAGCATTACCTTTAACAAGTTAAGCAGCAAAATAAAGTTTACTTTGAAGTGGGATCTTCTTTTGGAGAGAATTGTTTTCATTTTGCAACTTACATTCCATGACTCTCCAAATACAGATCTTTTTTGTGAGAAACAAAAGACACCAGCTATTAAAAAAAATATATTCTGATAAAGTCAAGTAATGAGTTGATATTTTATGGACTGAGTCTTGTTCTTCAGATACATGTGCTTCACCTGTATAATTAGGACTGCGGCATGTATTTATGTTGTCACTGCACATTTTTCCCCTTAATTCCTAAAACTGAAGTCTCTCACAGCAACAAAAGCAGAGAAACCCATGACTAAAACGTTTTGGGATGTATGTTAAAAGGTACGCAGAAAAAAAATCCTATTGGAGCTTTCGGGCATAAAAAGTTGTTTCAATAAGAACTAGAGCCATTATACAATCACACAAATACTGCTGAACTTCCTATCAATGAAACAGGAATGAGTTATTTTAAAAGAGTGACTAGGATGATTCACTACTGAATTCTTAACATTGGCATAAAATGACAATCCACGTTTACTCCTCGTAATCTAGCAACCTGCCCATTTAAAATGGTTTTCTGTTTTCTGTTCCTGCTTGTTTTCAACAACATCCTACTGTCACCAAACAGGACGAAAGAAACTTATCCAGCAACCTGCCCATTTAAAATGGTTTTCTGTTTTCTGTTTTCAGGTTTTCAGTTCCTGCTTGTTTTCAACGACATCCTACTGTCACCAAAGAGGATGAAAGAAACTTATCCAACACCAATTTGATGCGAATAAGCACACACTTCTTTATTCAGGCACTGGGAAACTCTTCCAACGTGTTCTGCTTAACAGACAAAATCCAGCCATTTTTACATACTTTTTCTGCTGAATCATCGTTACATAAATTCTTTTACAAACTATGCATAATATGCCTGCTCTTAAATTTAATCTTTACGATGACTGGTTTTCATAGTTATATAACTTCATCAATATTCTTATCCTAAAACAATCATTGGTCATCTCTACTGAGGTCTACTGATTGGAATCCTTGATATTCAAATCAAGATGGTAAGGGTAGGGGGGTTTCCAAGCAGCATAACTGGTGTGCATGATGGTCTCCATAATTTCTTGACTAAAACATAAGAAGTCCAGTAACTTCTTGGTGAGGTTCCTATGGTTGCATATTTCAAATACAACACTCCTAACATTTCTATACCTTATACTTCACAATTTTCTACTTGTAATCGTAACTAACTCTTTCATATGATTAAACTGATTATTTGATCAGAGTATTTATACACTACAATTTAGTGCATCACATTTTGGAGACTGAAGAACAATGCATTTCTAGCACCTGAGACTAAAAAAAAAAAAATAGTTCATTATGTATTATGATAACTGAAGTAATACAAAATAACTTACCATTAAGGAAAGTGTCTCATTCCTGTGATCAAAAATTATATTTCCAGAGCAACCTCGAAGACGTAATAAGTTCTCAAACTGGAGTTTGCATTGCATAGAAAGGCTCCTTAAATCGAGCAGACAAACATTAGTGCAGCAAGTTTTAAAATACATGAAAAAGGGACAACAGATTTTTATCAACAGTCCCACCCTGCTCCACTAATAACATTCTCCCAAAATCAATCACACTCTGAAGTGGGCAACATTAGACATACTGGAAGGAATCACTGACACAAAGTAAGAAGGTAAGAAATCCAGATGTACAGCTTTGTATTTTCTAGAATTTTGTTTTAACAGACTGATGTGAGAGACTGAAATGGCTAATGGCTTAAACATTGCTAAAATCATTGAAGGACTTTTGCCCACTGTAGCAAACTGCAAAGAAACAGCTGTTCAAATATACCTACTAACAGGAATTCGAACTGTGATGGGAACTTGAGATAAAAGGGATACTATTGCCCAGTCATCCCAAGTCTGGGGAGAATGTATCCACAAGTGATACTGGGGAGAATGTATCCACAAGTGATACTGGAAGAGAGACTGGGATGCTGATGGCTCAAACATTCAGAGGCCAAGCTGCTGACATGCAAAGTTCCCCCCTGCCCATGTGCAGATGGTGAGCACAGCCCACCTCAGGCTACAGCTGGTGTTGTACCAGATAAGGAAAGAGGCAAACCCTGGAGGCGGGTCCTGTCTCTGTCCTTACTCAAGTGAACTCAGCTGTGATCCCTTCCCGGCCGGGGAAGTACCAGGACATTCAAATATGGCCTGAAGGTGCTTCATCTCTGCTCACGGGCCATACTGGACTCAACTGCTCTGACATCATAGACAGCTATATCATCTTACAAGATGTCAAAGACTTCCAAAGTGTTCCCAATCCACAACATTACATCATCCAGCGTGAAACTCCCCGCCCCAGAGGAGCTATCTGCGCATTCCCAGCTGAGCCTGGGCAAATATATAAACCCAAGAGAGTCTGTGTTTCTTCCATCATCTGACATATTCAGTCTATAGCTGCAGCTTCAACCAACAGACATTTACACTGCAAAAACCAAGCCTTCTCACAAAGTCTATGGGTTGTGAGATCTTCCTACTCTTATCATTTCCTTCTCTTTCTTACACATTTTCTTAAGTGATATTTTTATAATTTTATATTGTCATATTACCATAGAGAGCAACAACCAAAATGGCTACATACCTGTTTTCCCGTGCAACCAAATTGTTCTAAAAGAAATGCTACATATATATATACATACGCATATATATATGTGTCTATATATACATACATATATATATATATATATATAGACAAACACCAATTCAGTGTTGCTTCACTCCAATCTGCCCCAAGGGATCTATTAACACGAATCTGGGTTACCCTTGCCTTCAAGGGTGGGTTGTAACAACTGGGAGCTTTCTACAGAACTCCAACTGAAAATTACCACATTCCACTGCTTCCCTATTCAGTACTAGCACTGCACAGCACAAATTGACATGGCCTTTGCTAGATTATAGGAACTAAAGAGTGTTGTGTATTAATTTCTGTGTCCACCCCTTTCCCCCTAAATTCTAGCATATTCTAAACAATATATGACAGTTCCTTCAAGAAAGAACTATGGTTCTTTAACATGTCGTAAGGTGGGATTCATTCTCAAACTTGGACACTAGGACTAAGATTCAATGTGACATATGTGGGAACCAAAAGGCAAGCATCAGATTTGGCAGGTAAATCTTGCCCACTATTATCTATATACACTTCCACCTGCAAAGGTTGAGATTCTCCTCATCATTGCTATTTGGCAGGGTCATGCTGGCACCTCCCACAAATCCAGATCAAAAAGTACAAAAAGCAGAGCCAATCAAAATATCCCTCAATTTCTGCTAAAGGGAATGATAAAGTGCTGCAACGGAAAACAGACCATCAGTCCTTTTGAAGGAAGGCAACAACAAAATCTTCATGGATAGGTATAGGATACTAAGGGCCTGAAGCAAGGAAGAGGGGGTGTACACCTGGTAATGGAGAAGAAGCTGTCAAATTACAGAATCTGAAGAAAGATCTTCAAATTTTTTCAGCACAGGGTTGACAAAAAGCATTTGGCCCACAATGAAATTATATGAGCTCAGCACCACTAATTATAATCAATAAAAATGAGTGACAGCCCAGATTATTTCAAGTCCTAGTATGTTGCTGATATTTTACTGACCAAAACCAGCACTCAAACAGAACTGCCTTGGATGAAGTCAGCATAGTTAAGGCCTTTGGGATGAAGCAAAATACAGGCTTCACTATCACACTGCTTTTCCAGCTGTCAGTCCAGGCTGCATATAAACTGTCAGGCACGACAAGATTGAAACTGGGAGCAAACTTAGGTTCAAAAGATTGTTGTGAACACTGCCTTAAACTCACCTTAAGAATTGCCGATACACTTTGAGCCTCTCTGTCATTACTTCGTCCAGCACCGCAATAAATCTCCTTAAATTCTTTACTTTATTGCTTGCATCCTCGTATCTTTCCTTTGCATAATGAAATTGCCTGTTTTAATTAACAAAAAGTTTAGGATCAATATGCCTTACATTAAAACTGAGCTATTGTTGTAAATGCTGAAAATCATTTTAATAATCAAAATATTCAAATGAAAACTTTCTTGTGAGATTTAAGTTAAAGCAAAAAGCATTTGATGAGTCAAGCAAGACACTGTTCACAAATGAAATGTGGATAAAAATTATATCTTAATTCTATTTTTAGTTCTTTTGAAAATAAACTCTTTCACCAAGGAGAATGAATGACCAGGTTCCCCATGCTCAAGAATATCTGAGGGGAGTGCTTTCTTGAAATCCACTGAAGTCCAAACCTCAAGGAACTGCCTACCTTGTGCATTAGTTACTCAAACTAGAATTATGCTTAATACTCAATGCATCACAGAACAATGGCAAGTTATGTTCATGTAGTCATAACTGGGATACTTCAAAACACTAAGAGAGTATCTGATTATTGGTAAGGTCATATATATAGCACAGATGCTGCTTAAAATCACTGGAAGGTGTTTCAGGACTTCTAAATCTATTCAGTACTGGCTGGCTGAGAATCAGTACAACACACTTGCACATATTTATACATAGCTTAAGTACTAAAACCACACATAAATACATAGTGAGTCAATAAGAAAACTCTTCCTTCCCCTCTCTTTTCCATCTTACCTGAACTGCTTTAGACAGGTAAGTAAAGATGACTTACTGTATTATTTCTTCTCTGCTTCCATGGTGACTGCTTTCTGAATTTATCTTCTCTCTCAAGCGATTCATTTCTGCATCAAGACTTTTAACAGTTCTGCTGACCTTGATGCGCTCCGAGAAGATTTGCCTCGCTTTTGCCGTTTTTTCCTACAGGAATGTTTGAAACTCAAATAATTGTCATATTTTCCAAAAATCTGTTTAGTCTTCACAACAAATATTTTATGCTACAGAAAAACAAGGACTCGAAGCAAGAACAATGTTTTTGTGTTGTTCCTTCTGTTTTCATTACAGCAAACCCAGTTAACAAATTTATCGACAATATTTATACATGGGTAGTTATTTCAGTGCCAAGAACTGTATCCAGGATTTTTAACACAATCACAGTTATTTAGCTAATGCAGATAGATAAGGAACCAAAATCACCATATTTAAATAGGACAGTCTTCCAAAAGTCTTTGCGGATGTGATTTCGGAGTTAGTTAATAAAGCTTGATTAGGTAAGTCTTCAAAAGATCAGGTATGGGGTCTGTATAAGGAAAAACCTAGCAAGAAACCAACACTGTATTGTTCAATTTAACTTAAGCCACAAATTTGAAGTAATTTTAATCTTCTCGTTGTAAAAGATGGAAAAAATAGTCCTAGACGGATGAACCCTAACTTATTTGTTAAGACAGAAATGGTGTCCTGTCAGAAAAAAAGTGGCCTGAATTCTCTTACACAAAATGACTTTACTTTCTTTACATAGTCAGCTTAGAACATAGCTGAAAGAATACTCAGTATGGCTGAGTATATTAATATGGTCTGTATGTTATACAAGTGGAATGATTTATTATTAAATATTAGAAGGATCATGACCATCTGACTTCAATAGCTAAAAAAATCCCCCACCACACGTACCTCTAATTCCTTTTCTTTGGCAGCTAGTAAATCTTTGTGCTTATTTACGCAAGCCATGTGTTCTCTCTGTTTGTCTTCATAGTGTTGCAAACGGTGTTTACTCTTTTCCACTTCTGACTCAGCCTGGTTTAATTCAGCCTGTTTAGAACAAATTATGATGTGAGCTATTTGGGGTAGATTCCTGAGAATCTCTCTAATGTTTACTGGCTTATCATAGGTTGTTCTAACTTATTTTGTTATCAGTAACACTACTCCTTCTAGAGTCTGGGAGCTTTAACAGCAGCTTATGAGAAAGTCTATACTCAATTCTGACAAGGACATAATAAATACATGCAATGATTTTGGGAATTATATCTTGAGGTGATATTTTAATCTTTTAAAAAAGCTATCCTTTCTCCTAAAACTCCAAAAACTCCGTTTATTTTTTACACTACATTCTATCCAGAACTTCTGATGCCTGTGTGACATCAGCCAGATCTGCATTCCTGTGTGAAAATTCAGTGTCCTGATGTATATCTATAATATAAAATCATAATATATCTATAATATAAAACCATAGAACCACAGAATAGTTAACGTTGGAACAGACCTTTAAGAACATTAAGTCCAACAATCAACCCAGCACCACCACATATACCACTAAACCATGTCCTCCAGTGCAATATCCCTACATTTTTAGAACATTTCCAGGGATGGTGATTCCACCACTTGCCAGGGCAGTTTGTTCCAATGTTTTACACTCTTTCCATGAAAAATTTTTTCCTAATATCTAAACTAAACCTCCCCTGGTGCAATTTGAGGCCATTTCCTCTCCTCCTGTCAGTGGTTACCTGGGAGAAGAGACTGAGCCCCACCTGGCTACAACCTCCTTTCAGGTGGTTGTAGAGACTGGTAAGGTCCCCCTTGAGGCTCCTTTTTTCCAGGCTAAACAGCTCCAGCTCCCTCAGCTGCTTCTCACAGGAATTGTGCTCCAGACCCTTCACCAGCAACTTCTATACTATGTAAGTATTGATACTGTTGAAGTGATATATCTTTCCAGAGAAGTAAAGAGCTATAAAGAATGACATAAATTAGGACATAATTTTCTTCATCATTCCTGTCAACTAGATGGCTTGCCTTAACAAACAAAATAAAAACCACCAAACCAAACAGAAAAAACAACAAAAAAAATCTCAAAACCCCCAAAACAACAAACAAGAAAACCAACCATCACCAACAATAACAGATGTTCTTACTTTTTTCTAATCCTATCTTAAAACCACAGCTTGCTATATGTCAACAGTTCATGAAACAACTGTAGAACACTTAACACCACATCTAATTCAAAACCTTTTCAGGAATTTCAGTGTTGCCCTCAACTGTGTTTAGTACTCTAAATAACAAGCAATGTTTTCATATTCTGAATAAATCTATTCTCTTTTCTTACACAGTGATTCTTTTAAAATAGATCATATCTCTAGAATTTCCATATTAGATACATTAGAACTAACACATTTATCAGTTGCTTTGCTGACCTGTTTTCTTACTCTTTTTGTTTGCTCTTTTAATTTGGGCTGACTACATAGCAATATACAGTTTAAGTGAGACATGTAAGAGATTCCCACAGTGATCTTTCTAAGTCTTGTTCATTTCATCCTTCTACAAGTTTACTATACTATAAATGTGCTGGACCCTTATTTCTGTTTTCTATTTTCAAACCATGAGTTCTTCTTGCTAACACGAGACTGCCTTCCATTTGCCAATATCAAATTTTGCATGTCACCCTTCTGTTATTTATCTTAAGTCTTGCTATTTCTCTGCCATTTCCAGGTGCCTTCTGCAGTCTTGAATAATTAAAACTACGTACTGCTACCTTCTGTGAATATGTAGGTTCACAGAATAACAACCACTTCATATAGAATGTCAAATGCTATTTTGAGAAATGAACAGTTATGAACATTCTTAGCCAAGGTTTCTTAGAAACAAACAAGCAAAAACAACAAATGTGATGTACAAGAAAGGAAAGTCAAGGAAACTGTTTTTCCTTTCTTTTCACTCCATGACTAAAGATACTTGGAAATGAACCCTCTTTAAACATAAAACACTACAGCAACTACACTTAACAACCATCATCACCTTAAAAATATTGCCATGCTTATTTTCCAATATTATCTAGATGGAATGCTCCATTTTCATTTTATAGGTAGACCTTAAGTATACCAGGAAACAGCAAGTTGTTTTCTCCTGCCTCACGTCTTCTTAACCTTACTCTCCCTGCCATACAAAAGGAACAAATCAAAAATGCAATATAAAATTATTGCTACCTTAATTGGGCCAGCAATTTCTTCAACTTGATGAATTTTTTCTTTCACTTCTTCTAATTTTTTTTCAGCTACCTGGAGAATATTTTTCAGTTCTTCCATTTTTCTGCTTTGCAGCTGCATGTCTTGTTTTACAGATTCCATCTTAGCCTTATTTTCTTCAGCTTCATCTTGCTGTCAAAATGTATTAAAGTTAAGAATAATAAAAGGAGACATACATTTGTAAACTACTGTACCAGATTTTTATTTTACTATCACTATCAGAGTACAATATTACATTAAGTACTCTATAACTCTAGGAAGAAGACGAGCAGCTCAAAGTAATTGTTACTAAAGCCCAAAAGAAGAGACTGATGGATCTTGTAGGAGACCACTAAATCAAAATACAAAATAAAAATGGAATTTCATATTTATGTGACTGAAAATTAAGAGGACTTTATTTGGAAGTTGTGATGAAAAGACTGAAAAGAATAAGGTAACTTGTGGCAGAATATGTACATCCAGTATACAATGAAATACAGGAAGAATAAGTGGATTGTTGTTGTCTCCTGGAAAATTACACCATTCCTAATGAATTATCATCATACATAATTCCTGATTCAAAAAGACAAATATTGCAAAAGCTGGGGAAAAAAAATTTAAAATCACCAAAAATAGATAAAATCATTCCATTTACAGAAATGTTTACAATTATGGCAAGTGTTACATTCTTCACTATCCAATTTTGATTATTTCAAAATATTGCCAACATTAAAAGACATTATTTGATATGCTGATTAGACATAATTTGAGAATCTATTCTTACTAATATATGGACGTCCACTGACTGGTGTTCTTCCATGTTTTCAAGATCTGCTATTTCTGCATTTATTTTTCTTACTTTTGTCTGAAAAAAAAATACATATTCTGAAGCTTAACTGAAAAGTTCACATTTGTTCATTTAAGTCATCACAGGAAAGAAGATACTCGTATTTTTTAGTTTTGTTGGTGAGTAACAAGAGAGACAACTCTTTACACCTACCTATGGCATTCATTTTCATAAGATATAACTTGTTCTGAAAGTCATGTACTTTAATTCATTGTTATTGTATTTCCATTCAACATGACAATTGAATAAAATACATTTTATTTTTTCTTCAAGTATTTATCTTCAGCATTTCAGACCACATGCCAGCTTTTTTTGCTGCTTCTTACTTGTAATTTACTGAATATAACCTTATATAGTATGTATTAGCTTACACTGCCTACCTGGAGCACCATTGGCCATCACAAATATATATCCTCCCTAGAAGTACCAGAAAACACAGAAAGGAGGCTAACAGTTGTAAAATGGTTTATAAACAAATTAAAATTAAGAAAACTTAAACAAGATATATTCAGCCTATCAAGCTGGCTTAAGAATATATAGGAAGAGTATGAAGATAAGTAAGATTCTGGGAATGAAGAGGCAAGGCATGCAACACCTTACTACTAGTGTCAAAAAAAGGAGTAGAAATTTGTAAGACTTAGCACACGGTGGGAGAAAGATATCAAACAGAAACAACAGCATATGCTAGGATTGATGTGGCCTCTATCATTCTGTCCTCAATTATAAGAGCATACTACAAAAGTAAAAAATATGAAAGCAAACAACAAAAGTAAGGTAAAACATTAAAAACAATCACCCACTCCAAACAGATTACAGAAGTCAAAATGCAATAGGGAAAGACTGAGAAGTTTCTAAAAACTAACACTGTACCTATTTTTACCTGTAGTTCTTTTTGGTGTCGTCGATGACCATAAAGATGATCTTCGTTTTGCCTAATCTCATTTTCAATGGAATGTAAACGTTGCTGAGATGCTGTCAACTGTGCCCTTCTGTTTTCAATTTCTTTATCCAAGTGACTTTATAAACAAAGTGATATTGAGATATTACATATTACACAGATATTATTTGTGACACACACATACAGAAATATACAAATAAAAATTATATGCATGACAAGACAAAGGGTAAAAATGCACTCCTTTTTAACTAGCTTACATCATTCCCCCATAGAAAAACTGGTAATGGAATGCCTGTAACACTTGGAAAGTCAAGACAATCTTTGAGTGAAATCCATTCTATACTGACATGAACAAAGTATAATTAACTGACATATTTAAAACTTTTGAGTTTATAGAAATAAATTACAACATTCAATTTAGTTTATACTATCAGCTATTAACACTAAAATTACCTAATATATCTCTAATATATTCTGAGCCCCAAAATGAAAGTATTCTATTGTCCCCAATTTGCTTGGTGACAGTTCAAGTTCATAATCTTTGAAGTACATTTTGCTTTTTTAACTATCATTTTGAAAGCAATGAGAGAAAAAAACCCTTAAAAATATAAAGGGTGAGGGAATTCTCAGAGATACCTATCCTGAATGAAGTCAGAAGCCTGAGAAAACACAGATGCAAAGTTTGAAACCAGTAGGAGGACGTGTTTGAATAGTCAAGCTTCCCTTGCAGTAAACCGTGACACCACTGCTCAAGTATTATATTTTCAAAGAAATAGCTTTAACTCCATACTATTTCACTAAGCATAAACTAAAAAAGAAAGTAGCTAGATTTCCTGGAGTATCCAGCACAGCAAATCCCTACTTGCTAGGTAAGATCTACATGCCACAAGCTGAAAGATAACTAGATACAATGCAAGTTTGTACCTATCACAAAAAGGCACTGAAAATAAAGAGATTTCCTATAATTCTCAGAAAGGAAGTGTAAACCTCAGAAAGAAAACGGAGAGACTAGAGAGTAGTGTGCATGCAAATAGACAAATATGCAATTTCACTATTCGTGTCAACAAGTGCACTTTTTGCAAACACAACATTACAAGATGCTAACCTGATTTCTGCTTCAACATCTTGACTTAGGTACTTGGGTCTGACAAATCTGGAAGAGTAATAACGTCTTTCAAATACTTGATCACCTTCAGCAGTGAAAGCTTCTTTACAGTTTTTTGGGGGCCGATTGCACTGCATTACTTCACGAGCCTTACGGCTACTCTGAAAAACACAATGGTCTTATAACACCAGCAGAAAAGCAACCATAATTAAAGACAGGAATTTAAAAGTTGTCTAGATGTTTTCACTCAGAAATAATTTCAATTCCTAAAGAAAAGAAATACAGTAATGAAAGAATGTGAAAAGTATCTATAATGTCAAGAATATACTCTTCTTAGTTGAATAAGACATTTATGTTTCAAGAACACACTAAGTTTAGTTGATCATTTATTTGTGAATTCTGTAGTCTCATCAGTCCCTTATAATTTGCCTCGTGAAAAAAAAAATCACCAACCAGAAAGTCACTATGCACAGGTATATTTAACTGTCAAAAGTAGAATAAACATACAGGAAACAATCTTCCAAAGCAAGGTATAAAGTATATCAAACAATATTTAATTAAAGTTCAGGGAAACATGGTGGTAAAAAAAACCCAACATTGACAGTGCCAGACTAAGTGGTCACAAGTGCCTTTGTCCAAGGCAACTATATCATCCATTTCAAAGTATCAATTCTTCCACACAATACTTTTTTCAGATTCAGTTAAAATTCAGGTAGGGCTCAAAGATAACATTATGAAAATCACTGCTTAGTGCAGGCAGAGAGGAAAGAACAATCCCAACATTCCTGCCACGAGAAAAGCCTACAAATTTCATCTGTTATGTAACCCATTCAATGACAACCATGCTGAAAAACAGTCAGCTCTGCATTAGACAGAGCATGAACTACCTCTTTCCAGTAGGAATGTCAGAAAATAAACTGGTACAAGAGATTTTGGAGAAAAAAGTCACAAAAAGTAAACCTCATTAGTTCTGTTTGCTTAGAGAATACCCTGCCTTCTCTAAATAAGAACATATACACCTTGTTTTTATCTTTGAACATTTTACCTGTAATCTTATCTGCAGGAGCTGGTATCTTCAGTACTAACAGAAAATCAAAAATCAATTAAGATCAGAAATCACATAGTGTCAGAAAACTTAGCTACCAGCTGCTAGGTACAACTGGTAGGGGCTGGTTGTAAACATTTGTAACACCCGGACTAACCAAAACTGACACATCCTGAACCCACCAATTAACAGAGAGACATGAGACAGAGCCAGCAGTTAGGAGGCTGATTACACATACGTGGACTACTTAGACTGGGAAACTGCACCACTTAAGAGATCCAGAAAGGTAGTTTCAAACAACCCAGAAACAAACAGAGAAAGTCCTGAAAACACACGGAGCAGAGAGGGGGGCAAAACTTAGTCGACCTCTTTTATTCATTACAGACACTACCAGTGAAGGTGTCATATATGCTCTATATATTTCTTTAAAGATCAATAGGGAGCATAAAGCCTTACTTTAATCAGCAGGATTGTTTCTATACCCCTCATATCGATCAAACAATTGGCAACCACTGCAGAATCTACTTCCAATGCTGTCAGAACTGATGGGAATTCTGGATGATGAACACCTCTGAAGAAAAGAAAAAAAACCCCATTCATAAAACTCACATGAGATTCTTAAAAAAAAAGAATCACAAATAGTTCTTTTCAACCATCAAGGCTAAGCAATAAAATTCAAAATATAACTTACCTCTGACTAGTGTCATAAATTGTATTCTGAAATTTATTTACAATTATTTGAGGTCTTTGTCCTTTTGGAAAATATTCTGACATGAGACGTTGAAGAGTTCTTTCATCTCTATGATTATCACAGCAAAATGCCTGAAGTAGGCCTTTTAAACAAGATTCGATAGCCAAGCTCAGTTCAGGATCTTTTGGATGAATCAAAGCACCTAAATAAACATAAGAGGCAAGGCTTTAGGTGCTGTATTCCATGACAAAACATTCATGAGAGCATTTTAACCAGTCAAGGTTCTTGTTTTGTTGTATTGCAGGTTTTTTTAAGAGTTTAAAATAAATCTTTCTTACAAGTAGAAAAAAAACTTAAGAAGTTGACTAAAAGTTAAAAGACTCTACAACTGACAAGCTACCCTGAGAACACAAACACATAATTTCTCTTCCTAACGACACCAACACATAGTCAGAGGCCTATATTTTCACCCATTAGGGTACCAATTTTATGACAGCTTGCTAAGTGTATCAAGGCAAAGATAGCTTATCAACAATTTAATGCTTTAAGGATGAAGGCAGTGGCACAACTATACTGCAAGTTAAACAAACATGAAGATTTCGATTACATCACCTGTCTTCAGTAGCACATGTGTTTGCACATTCTTACCCTGCAGTAAATGCCATGTACTTTACATCCAGAATATGCTGAATACTTTCCTCCCATTCACAAACTGAAAATAGCCACTATCAGAGCTGGACAGAAGACAAATAAAAGCCAGCTTTCCACGAAAATCTCAGTTGGGTCTGTCTGAGTTGTTCCATGCAAAACATTTCAAGTTTGAAAAGCCCACAAGTCAGCCACTGAACATTTTGAACAAAATCTGTCCAAGACTTGGACATTGCTGAGGAACAAACACAATAGTCTGATGCTTTGAGGTTGTGGGGAAGTCAGAGGGATGCACTGAAAGGTTACCACTGCAGCTACATAAAATACCTCAACAAAAACAGCTGAGGAAAATGAGGAAAGCCAGTAGCTGTTAGCGAGCTCATGACAGAAGCAAATGATAACCTACCAGGATAAAACCTTCAGTCCAGGAAGTACAGAAGAAAAAGATATTAAGCTCCTTAAAGAATAAATAGTTTTCCTAAAAGATCACTGTTTACATTAGCAGCCATACAAAAAATCCCATGAGAAAATACATCTGTTTCAGCAGTTATTCTTACCTATAGGTCCAAAAGGTTTCTTTATAAAGTGTCCTTGCCTATAGGCTCTGTCAATTCCTTCAAGAAATGCTGGAGTGCGTGGTCCAAATCTTTTCAAAGTATTTGTTTTACTGTCTTTCAGGTCTCTCAGCTGTTTCTGCTTGGCATCCAGTGTTTCTCGCACATCACTGTTTTCTCTCCTATGATAACAGATTTTTTTTCAGTAGTTATAGAGCCTTAAGTGGACTAAAATAATTATAAAGCCTTGTTTTTCAAGTACTAATAGCATAGTGTATCAAGATGTCAGTAGTTCAATGTAAAGCTAGGTACACACATGCAATAATATTTTTATAGTTTCAGGAAACAGCAGACAAAAAAACAAGAGTGAAAATTACTACTTTGCAACAGTGTTACAAGACTTATTTCCAACAAATTATAATAAATTATAATTTATCTCTAACAAATTATAATAAATTATTTCTAATTATATGCTTTAATTTCCCTGTCTTCAAAGATCTTCAAAAAACACAAAGTAAGCACTGGTTACAGTAATTGATAAGAAGACATTGAAACTAATACATCGGGTGCAATAAGGAACAATTCCCAAATCTTTTAAGACAATAAATGACATTGCCATAATCCCCTCTGGTAATCATTGTTCAAGTTCACATTTCCAAATCAAAGCCAGAGTTGTTTTTCCATCTTGGGTATGGGCTAAATTGGTATTTGAACCACTTGCCTCAAAGCCTCTATGAATCTGCCTTAACTATAGATGCAATAATTACTCCTAAGTGTATCTATTTTCTTACAATGTGTTATGAATCTTGTGACATCATATCAGGATGTACTAGTGTATTTAACTACACAAAAAAAACCTTAAAACACAGTCTGCCCATAGGATGATAAGAGAGTTAAAATGCAGATCATGGAAAGAAGAAAGAAGGATATTAAACTGACTGCATGGATTTACATCAGGTTTCAAAATACTAAAAACTTTCACCTTTAATGGCAAAGTAGTTTTCTACATTTTCCAAAAGTTTTTCAATTAATTCATGCTGTGTCAAAAAAAAGGCTCAGCAAAGTGCTAAGATAAACAAGGGTGGGAAAAAAAAAAGAAACTGAACCCTAATACCTCAAGGATCACAGGTACTTAAGAAGGGATACATAAAAGAAGGGATTCTCTCTAACATGAAACAGAGGTAAACAATTACATTCAAAAAGCATAACTTACCTGAGTCTAGCATGTTCTTCTCTACACTTAGATATAGCCTGCTGAAACTGATCCACCTGCTGACTAATCATTATTTCTTCATCATGGAATGCCTTTATCTGTTCCCTTAAGTATGCAATTCTCCTTTGCCTTTCCAATTTTTCAGGCTCTGAAACCTGATTAGCACTAGAAAAGAACATACTTCCATATTTTAAAACCATACTGATGATATACAAGTGACATGAACTTTATTACTTGTAGCTTACAGAAGACTTTTGCATCAGTTACATTTAAGGTTCTGTTAATTCGCAAGACCTACATAGCAATAATGCCAATTTTACATATTTCTTTTTATTTCCTAATCACATGTAACTCTGCCCAGTTACATTCTTATTGCATTTAGTTTAAGGCATATTTGTTTTGCAGTATCATGGAAGCTAGAAAATGTCTATTATCATCAAGGAAAAAAAAAAGCATTTTTTGCTACCCAATTGCCTCATCACATTCTAGTCAAAATCTTGGTATGCAAAGAAGCAGGATCAGAAATATTCAAATATTTAACTGGACCCTGCTAAAGACTAAATAAATATTTTCTATTACTGCAGATCTTCTCATTAATCAGAAAAGTTCACATCTTTCTTACCTATACCTTAATAAACATACACCATAATCACTGTATCTATTTACCTGCTTTTCAGTTCTTCAATTCGTTTACATAGCTGTTCATTGTCTTTTCCCAGACGTTTTAACTCTGTTTTGGAACGATTATAAACTATCTATGAAGGAAATAGGATACAGTAGTTTAAGAAATAGAATAAATAATTTCCAAAAGAACTACAGTTTTGAGTAAGTACTGAACTGCACCAAACCAGACAAACGTAACTCGATTTTCAAGAATTACATTTATCTATTTTGACCTAAGCTTAACAATGTTTAACGCCTATGTAAAGACAAAAACACCAGGGCCCCAGAACAGAAACTACTTGCCAGTCAGGCAGGAAATTTGAACTCCACTATGGACTCAATAAGCCAAGACACAGCTGTAGAAGTGCAGATAGGCAGAGCATGGACAAGTTTAAAGCTTTAAATTGGTATGAACTTTGAAATTTTTTTTTACCTACCTCAGTTTCATTGACTGCTTTTCTTTTTGCCTGCACTTCAGCCTTCAAAGAAATACACTGAGGATGAAGGGCTTGTGCTTCTTCACTTACTGTTATTAGTTTGTCTTGTATTGCTTTGTACTTTTTTTCTGCTTCATTCACTTTTACCTTTGGTGAAAAAACAGAATGATACACAAATAGTAATGGAGCAAAATTTTCTTCAAAACCTCTTAATATTACAGGAAAAATATTTCTCAAAAGGATCCAACATGTCTCAATTGTTTGGGTTTTGTTGAGTTTAAAACCATAAAGGAAGTCACTGACACTATGGATAAACTAAGATGAAAACTCATAAATGTTCGTTCTCAGGAAACCCACAGACTACCGAATCTGTGAAGTAGACAGCAACCTTTTCTTCTGTCTCATGGTTTACTCAAACACAGGACTCTTAATACAATAAGGCCAAGTACCATGATATCGAAAGAAGTGAAACCAGTATCTAGACAATGTTCCTTCATCATTACATAGACATGTTGACCATAAAACAAAAATGCCTCAATTGTAAAACACATATTTTTTAAAAGAAACAAACAAAAAAAAATAAAACATCTTTTAAAAAAGGAAAACAGGTGCTAATAAAGAAAGTCTGGAGGAGTTTTAATAGACTGAAAAGTTTTGGGGCTGTTCAGCCTGAAGAAGTGAAGGTTGCATGGTGACCTCATAGCAGCCTTCCAGTATCTGAAGGGGGCCCACAAGGAAGCTGGAGAGGGTCTCTTCATTATCTGTATTGATAGGACAAGGAGTATTGGGTTCAAACTGAAAGAGGGGAAATTTAGGTTATATATATGGAATGGATTCTTTACCACGAGGGTGGTGAGGCTCTGGCACAGGCTGCCCAGAGAAGTTCTGGACGCCCATCCCTGCAAGTGTTCAACACCAGGTTGGATGGGGCTTTGAGCAACCTGATCTAGTGCAAGGTGTCCCTGCACATGGCAGAGGGGTTAGAACTAGATGACCTTCAAGGTCTCTTCCAACCCCAAACTATTCTATGGTTCTATGATTCTAGATTCAAAATAATGATGCCTACTGTTTCTCTGCAAAAAATGTGTTTCATATGCAAACCTGAAAGTATGACAAAATTATTCTTTCTTGCTACCTACAGAAGTCTTGAGAACCATCCAAAGACTTCCAGAGGCCTCCTGAAATCATTTATCTTTTCTGAAAGCAATGATATCCAAGAAAACCTACATGACAGATCTCTGGGTCAGGGTGTGACTAAAACTAGAGTGATATATGGTTTAGACCATATATGTACCTGGCATTCTTCTACCTTCTGAATGAGCTCTGTATTTGCTTCTTCAGCTTCAATGCCGTCTTTGATCACCTCTACTTCTTTTTCCATCTCACCCACCTAAAGAGAAGCCTCTATTAGCATGTATCAACATGTCTGCAGCAGACTGGGAATGAAGTATATTTCATATGAACAAACATATTCTAGTAAGACACTTACCACTGCCCACGCTATTTGATGTTTCAAATCTTTAAGACGCCTTTGCATGTCATTCACAAACGCAATGCTTTTGAAAATTTCCTTTTTTTCCAAATAAAGCTGCTTAAGTTCTTCAAGACGCTTAAAAAAGAAAACAGGGGTTCAATCATGAGTGCAAATAAAGCTGTGATATAATAAGAAATTTTGGAAAGACTTGGGGTTTTTCAAATTTAATGTCACTGAGACCTAATAAAATCGAAACTATGCAGTTTAACTCCTATAGTTCGTTCAGTACTCAGATCTATCCTAATAATTACTCTGACTTTTACATACCTCTTCCCCTTGTTCTATCTGAACACGGGTATTTTTTTTTGTTTTCCCAATAAATGAATAATCTTCTTTCATTTGTTCCAGCTGAGTTGCCTTCATGAAAAACTAAAAGGGAATAAAAAGATTCAGATGTCAGATTAGCACCTTATCTAAGTGAACTTGCAATAATTACGACAGAAAGACTATTCATCCCAACCTCTCTGCACACTGAATGATACCCAAAGTGAAATAACTGGTGGGGTTGTGGTGGTACAACTTCCACCCCCTTCTCGGGCCGCAATGTGATATCTGAAATGTTTGTTAGGCCCCAGCCTTGATGAACAGCAGCTGGGCTCAGCTCCCCTTGAGTTTATCAGAAACACTCTGCTCCCAGGAACTTACACTGACAAGCTCCTGTTTCTAATGAACAGCCTTGGAAACTTGTTTTTCTTGCCTGAATAACAACCCAAATGGAACAACATTTTTGTTACTGAATTTTCAAAGAAAGTTATCGATCCAAATTGCAGTCAGGATGGAAAATTACTATGACTAGAGCTCACTCTCTTGTGACCCTATAAAGAGTGGTCCTAAGTGACACCCATTGAGCTCTCCTGGACCGCAGAAGGCTGTGACACCATCTCCCTCTGAGTGAGACACCACTGTGAGCCAGAGAATCTTCAAGTTTACTTGGAGGACTGCTGCCAAAAGCTGACAGAGCCTGGGCTGATACCACCACTCCTCAAAGATCAACCCTTCACCCACCTAGAAGATACAAAGGCATTTGACATGAGTACTTCTCTAAGCTCGAGGGGAATTCTTCACAGGTATACAACTTGTACATACTCTTTAGGTCTGTTTGCATACAAGTGTACATATGGTGTAGCAATTGTATTATCAATGATTTTTAAGATTCTTAAGTACTTAGACTCATAAGAAAATTAGGCCTACGAGTGAGTTACCATTGTGCTATAGTAAATTCTACAAGAATCTTTTGTTAAATTGTTTAAATCAGGCTACTGATTAAGTAGTGTTAAGTTTCAATGCTGTCAAAACCTTCAGGCCTAAAACACTGATTAAGTTCGGGGCTAAGGTTGGCAAGGGGGTCCATTCTGAACCTTGTGACTTAATGGGAAGGTCTCCCTTACTCCTTTTTATCCTTATCCTTTTCCCACTCCAGCCTCCAGGTAGATCATTTTAGGCTGATTTTGGTTTTAGATTGACTGATTTCAGGTTTTAGTCCAATTTTCCTCTTTGTGCTTTAACCATCTGTGTAAGTAGGAGAGTGAACCTTGCCAATGAACTTTGTCACATTTTCACTTTAATATTAAACCTGCTTTTGCTGATACCTGTGCCAGTGGTTCTTTCAGAGACTTGAAACACTCACGTGTGACAGGGGTCTTTCTGAATAATGAACTAACTCATCACTGTCCTAAAATTTAAATTTATCAATCTCTTTAAAGAGAGAAGAAACTTCAAAAAAAATTGTTTGTGCAAGCGGGTGACTGCTACAATCAGACAGTGTACTGGCTCTGGTTGGGATGCAGTTAAGTTTCTTCATAGCAACTGTTATGGTGCTGTATTTTAGATGTGTGATCAAAACAATGACTACATAAATATTTTAACTGTTGCACGGAGGCCTCCTGTTTCTCACTCTGCGCTCCCAGTGAATAGACTGGCAGGGTGTGCAAGAAGTTGGGAAGGGATACAACCAGGCAGATGACCCCAAGCAGCCAAAGAGATATGCCACCCCATAAAACGTTGTTGTGGTTTAGCCCCAGCCAGCAACTCAGCCACCCACAGCCACTCACTGCCACTCACTCGGGATGTGATGGGGAAGAGAACCAGAAAAACAAAAGTGAGAAAACACATGGGTTGAGATAAAAACAGTTTAATAGAGCAAAAGCTGCACACACAAGCAAAGTAAAAAAAGGAATTCATTCATCACTTCCCAGGGGCACACAAGTCCTCAGCCATCCCCAGGAAAACAAGGCTCCATCACGCCTAATGGGGACTTGGGAAGACAAATGCATCACCCAAAACATGCCCCAATTCCTTCTTCTTCCCCCAGCTCTATATGCTGAGCATGATGCCATATGGTCTGGGATATCCCTTTTGTCAGCTGGGGTCATCTGTCTTGGATGTATCCCCTTCCAACTTCCTGTGCACCCCTAGTCTCCTTGCTAGTGGGGTGGAATGAGAAACAGAAAAAGCCTTAACTCTGTGTAAGCCCTGCTCAGCAGTAATGAAAACATCTCCATGTTATCAATACTGTTTTCAGCACAAATCCACAATGTAGCCCTATACAAGCTGTGATGAAGAAAATTAACTCTATCCCAGCCCAAACCAGCACAGTCACACTCAGCAGTAAAAAGGGATAAGAGGGTTTAGGGGGATTAGCCATCTTTTGCTTGGGAACTGATTGGGCATCAGTATACCAATAGGAGGTGGTGAGTGATTGCCTTTTCTTCTCTTGTTTTGTTTCACTTTCTTTCTCTCTCCTTCCAGCTCTCTCTTCAGTTTTTAAACAATTTTTATCTCATCCCTGTAATCTTTTTTTCACTTTTACTCTTCATTTCCCCTTCCCCCATCCCAAGCTTGGGGGAAGCACAGAAGAGAAGTGAGCTGGTCATGTGGTATTTAGCTGCTTACCTGAGTTAGCCCACAACAGGTTATTAAAATTAAGGAATCTGATATTTTTTTTTTCCAAACACCACCTCTGAAAATTTGAAATCAGTATTTTAATGTTAAATCACTATGTTAAATTATTTTTCTTACCTTGTACTTGTCACCTTCATTTTTAGTCTGTAAAAACTGCTTACTCATCTCTTGGGTTAAAATAGACACAGGATTATCTACCTGCAAAAATAAATCACTTTCATTTTATTTTACATAGAACAGTTACCATGTAACTGCAAATCTATGAAAGTGAGCATACCATCTCCCTGTTCCATGTCCTGCAACTTAGTAATAAGTTAAGGTTCAGAAATTAGGCTTTCTAATCCTCTCACCTCTTAAAAAAAACCAAAATGTAACAAACAAAACCAATAACAAACAGAAAATTAAAAAATCCAGCTATATCAAGTACAAAACAGAACCACAGCAAGGACAACTAAGGAACTGCTTCCAAGAGAATAAGTGACTTCAGTCACTGTAAGACAGTGACTTGACACTGTCAAGACAGTACCTGTAAGTTCCATTTATTTAACAAAATCAGCATTAGAAATTTTTGTTGTATCTCTCATTATTTCATTGATCAAAGTATTACAATAAATAAATAAGTGCAATGAAGTGACCCATATATTCTTACAGATGTAATAAAATAAAATCAATACATACTAACTGAAGCTTATATTATTTGAAATTCTAACTATGTTGAACATTTTAAACTTCATACGCACTACCTGATACTTTATTAATCACTTAAGCAGCAAAATCACACTCAAAATTCTGTAACAGCAAGAACTGAAATAATCAGCAGAAAAAAACTCTCCAGATAGACCTACATATGCCAAGACTTTCATCAACAGGACACATGACTCACGGCTCACAGATTATGGCAAATACTGATCCATCTGGGACAGAATCCTATTCTGCACTGTATGGGGTGTAAATTTCAATTTTCCTTTTGCTAATGCATTTGACATTAAAATAACATGGAAGAGGTAAAACTCCCTCCTTTAAGGAATGGTTCATTGCTTTTTAATTGAAGAATTATAATATCACATGCCAATGTCTTAAACTGCACAGAATTTAAACACTACAACAATTACCTGTATATTAAAGTGATCCAGTATTCCTATGAGTTCCTCTTTCTTTGAAGAAATTATGTTCCCTAATGGTAAAAAAAGAAAGGAAAAATATCAATAGGTCCAAAGTAAAGAGATATACAATGGCACGGTCTTTTGTTCAATGTAGAAAATATAAAAAAAGAGATTAGTCTTTTTGTAATACAGACTTAGTCCTAAATGACAAACATTGGTTAGGGGGATTTTTTATTATTTTTTCATTATATTTGCATTTGCACAGAAAGACTTCTAATTGAAGTCCTTCTTTGCCTCATAAACCCTATGTAACGCAATTTAGATAAAGCAGCAAATTCGATAAAACATCAAAAAGACTAAAAACTATGTTCAGCCTCATCATACAAGCAGATTTTTGTAAGAACAAATACATAATGTAAAGCCTGACATACTAAATACAACATATCAATAAATACATAATGCTTTTGACATACTGAAATATTCTTAGTCTGATACAAACACAAAAAAATGGACACCGTCATCGTCCTTGAATGATTTTATGAAAGAAGAAATATCATCCTTTACTAACATCACAACAAACATTCAAAGCCATGAACACATTTAGAGAATTTCTAAGACTGAGAACAAAGCAAACTACCACCAACCAGATTTGCTTTTCAGTTTGTAACTTCTGCTCCCATCCTGATTAATGTGCTGATTCACAATAATAGAGGTACCATACAATTCTGGTTTAAATGCATCTCTACCTCGGTTTCGCAACGTTATGGTAATATCTGCAGAACTAAAAAAAACCAAAAATAAAAAAAAAGACAACTGAAATTAATTTCAAATCTAAAAACAACAAAAACCAGAACATTCTAATTTTCCATACAGGTCACAACTGCTAGTCAGTAATAGTACCAATCAGAAGAACATGCATTTATTTTGTTTGAGCCAAAACAGCATTAGACACTGGTTTAAAACTGTGCTGGTTTAAAACTGAGCAGGAGAAGTAAACCCACTCAGGCTGCCTGCTTTCCTCCATCCCCTTCCGATAGTGGAGAAAACAACAGGAGAGATTATAAGCTGGAATCACTATTTACTGCAAAATCTCAATAACCGCAACAATATTAATAGACAAGTATATAAAAGAGAGAGTGTTCTACCCACAGAAGGGTATTCACCACCAAAAATGCCTCCTCAAGACAGCACCTGGTGTGGTTTCCCAAAGGCAAAATGGCAACTGGCCCCATGCTGGGATACGTGGTACAGGGGAAAACAAAGGCACTATGTCAGGGATGCTCATGATCTAACTTTCCCTCTCCCCGGCCCGAAAACAACGGGAAAACATGGACAAGACAAAACCTGGTGGGACGTGATAGGGCTCTGAAACAGGTCAGGGGACCCTTTTCCCAGGGCTGACTTTGTGAGAGTGGGACTGGAGTGCTCAGCGGTTCCAGCAGTGGTGGTGCTGCACTGCTGCTGCTGCGGCTCTGGTGGCGGCTGTGGTCACAGTGGCTGCGGCTGGGGCTCCACACAGCCTGACTGGGCTCTGCTCCATGCTGCCACTGTTCCCTCCCTTTCCTTTTCCTTCGGGCTTGCCGGCGCTGTCTTTCAGCACCAAACCAGAAAAGCTGTAGCTCATAGAAAGGGGTAAGGGACCACCAGTGGCAGAAAGGGGCAAGGTCTGTCAGGCTGACCCTGAAACCTACATACCCCTCCACTGAGCCCAGCAGTTGCTGGTGACCCTGCTGCTTCCAGCCCTGGCTTACTCCTGCTGACTCCACACCCCTGCCATGATGTGTGTGGTATGGAATCACACAGTGCCAGAAACTCCAGCCCCTTCTTCCATAACCATGACAGACACACTGCTGCCATACACTGACTGTTTGCCCTTCTATGCTTCAGCTAAATAATGAGCCAAAAGCAAATAGTTGTGAGATCAGATTTCCCTCACCTTCCCTTCCCATCCGACTGCCCTCATTTTACATTGCGGAATCAAGTTGCTTTTTGGTAGTTCTCCTTTCTTTCAAACTGGCTTCTGTAGAAAACAGTTGCCTGGCTTCTACAGCCTAACCAAAGCAATCTATAGCAGAATGCCTAGGGCGTTCTTCTAGAAAAGATGTGATGGGATTTCAGTTTCAAATCCCTATTTTCTGTTTCCTAAGTGAGTGGGAAACATCAAGTTAATACACATAAGACAAGTACTGTCAACAATTTTACTCTAAGCACCTCTGAAAGGAAAGCCGGGGACTCTGAATAACAGCTCTATGTAAATGTAAACTCCTGAACTTGCTATCATTTTATTGATTTCCCTAAACATGTCATCCCCAGTTTTACAGCAGACATGAATCCATTTCCTGTATGTTTAAATATTTAGCCGTAAGTCAAAGTCTTTATATTTTATATTCATTCATGTCACCAGAAAGACCAAAAAATAATTAACCTTGCTACTTGCAAAAGAGTGATAACTAGTTACGTATGATTTTTTTCTAATGAACTCAGTTATTTGGTAGGATCTTCAACAACACAGTGGAAGTAATACACGAGAGCAGGCAATACAGATGACATATCACTGTGTTAGCTAGTTCAGTGTCGGACAGAGTCAATTTTCTTCCTGTTTCTGTGAGGGGGCAGAGTCTGGAGCCGTGTGGGTGTGTGAGTTGTTATTCTATACCCTGCACATCCTTGAGGGCATGCCTTCGGCAGGAAGAGAAGGGGAACGTGACGTGGAACCGCTGCCACTGTGCTCCTTTCTTCCAGGGACAGCGGGTGGTGAGTGAAGTAGCGGGGTGGCTCTGGTCCTACCAAAGGGTTTGTCTGTCGTTGTTTTTCATTGTCTTGGGCTTGGGGAGGAAGTGTGGGTGCAGATGATTTGTCCACCATTGTTTCTTTTTTTCCATGACACTTGGGCACTTCCATTTGTCATTTTCTTCTTTGTCTCAGGAGCCACATGGCTCTGGCTGTGGTGCTGTCCCGTTGCGTCAGACTCAGCGAGCATTTCTGCATGTAATCACCCTCTTGTATACACTGTTGTTATTGATAGTGTTGCTGTTACTGTTTGCTTTCCTAATCTCATTTCTGGTTTTTTTTTCCGCAAATATTTATCTCAACCCATAATCTCTCCTTTTGTCCCTCTCTCACTGAAAGGGAAAGAAAGCAGCTGTTTGCAGTTTAATTTCCAGTTGGTTTTAAACCACAACATTCAGAAGTAATGGTATACTACTGGTAAAACTTCTAAGATTTTTGTTTTCAGTTGGTTTTGTTTTCAGGCGAGTGTTGTTTAAATATGGTCTCTTCAGTGTTATGCTTTTTATTCAAGTCTGGTGGATCCAACAAGAAGACACAGAAAATTAAGGTAAACAGAAAACTCATCAGCTAACCTGAATGATAATCACTGAACAACATATGCAACTTCAAAATTAAAGTTTTACTTACGTCTCTCCTTTTTGAATAAACATTTTTAATGAGGAACCTCTATTAGTTGCAGTGGCTTTTCCACCAAGTCCAACAATAAGAGCAGTTAAAACAGAACTTTTTCCACCTGTAATTGAAGCATTGAAGTTGTTTTAAAGAAAAGCTATTGTAACTTCTTTTCCAGTTCACCCATATAACAGTTTTTTGTTTGACCTCTTATATATTCATGCAGTAGAAGTCCAAATTTTGTCCTTATTGAACAAACATATAAAATTACAATAATGCTAGAAAAGCATCTGCCATTTTCAAGGTTCTCCCTAAAAACACCCAACATGCTGAGTCAAACTTCTGTTACTTCCATTTAGCAATTTGCATTCAACATGTCCTAGGTGAGGAGGAAGGAATCTGCCCTTCCTAGAAAGCATACTGAAAACATGTATACTACAAAAGAAATCAAACACACATTACCATTTATCTAACTATCTGAAAGGTTTTAAGCTCTCTTTCAAAATTTACGATTAGTTTTTCTTAATTCTTTCTCCGGAAGAAGTGAGCTAGTATAAATAAGTATCATTTCCTTTTCCTGCAGTAGTTTCTACATGCCATACTGTCCCGGTTTAGCTGGGATAGAGTTCCTTTTCTTCCTAGTAGCTCATGCAGTAATGTGTAATGAGTTCAGGTATGAGAATAACGCTGATAAACACATTCATGTTTTGATTGTTGCTACGTAGCGTTTACCTGAAGTCAGTGTCTCACATTCTGCCAGTGCGGAAGAGCCAGAGCACAAGAAGACAGGAGGCAGTATGGCCAGGAGAGCTGACCCAAACTGGCCAAAGGGATATTCCATACAATACAATGCCATGCCCAGTGCATAAACTGGGGAATGTTGTCTAGGAGCCACTGATTGCTGCTCAGGAATAGGCTGGTTGTGGGCAGCTCTATTATGCATCACTTGTTTCTCTCGGGTTTTATTCCTCTCTTTCTTTCTGCTTTTCATTGCAATTATTATTATATTTTATTTTATTTCAATTATTGAACTGTTCTTATCTCAAACCACAGGTTTTACCTTTTTCTGATTCTCCTTCCCATCCCACTGGGGGACACAGGGAAGTGAGTGAGTGGCTGCATAGTATTTAGTTGCCAAAAGGGATTAAGTGACAACAGTCCTTTCTGGCACTCAACATGGGGCTTGAAGAGTTGAGATAATGACAAATCTAACCACAGTACGTTAAACAAATTTGTTATAAGCATTCATTATATTAGTTTAATAGTAGCTGGTCACAATGTTGATTTATTTGCTCTCAGATTCATTATGCTGGTTCTCAAAGTTGCATTATGTAACACCTTCCTCATAGCCCGCATTCCATGTTTTGGTGTTTATCACCTTTGGGGCCTGGGCTAAGGTTATCATTTTGAAGTACTTCGCAATGCTGGCTGATATGATATATGATAAGACATGACAGAACTGCTGGCCGTGAAATTCGCCTGATCCGTGCACTCGGCACCACCCTGACCCCTGGCCTTCGGGAGCCATCTAGTGGCAGCTGCTTACAATTACACTTTTTAACTTTTCTCCTCCGAGAGCCAATCTATGGAGGAGACATCTTCCCCTTTTTCTCCCGGCTAATTACAACAGCTTTTGAAATTTTTCAGTATCCTTGGAAAGCTGAAACCATCAGGAAGCAGGATGTTGCTGAATGTGGTTCAGATCTTTTTTAGCATTAGGCAACTATATAGCAGTACTTCAACCCCCCACTGCAAGCACTGAGGCTCCTCCAACCCCAGTGACGGGCACTGCAGGCACTTGAACAATTACTGTGCATTTAATAATAAACATAAAAGTACGTTTAGTTCAAATTAAAATTTATGCATTATTTAGTTATGAAAATATTTATATTCACATTATCTTTTGCAAAAATCTCCAAATTTAAGACCTAACTCACCAGCATTTAACTACTAGGATAGACCCATGTGGTATTTCATTTCAAAAGTGAATCCTTGTCCATGCCTAAAAGACGGCTAGCAATTCTTTTTCAAATAAAAATTATGTCTTCCATTATTAACAAAAGTGTTCTTTGACAAAGACACTATGAAATTAATACTTACTTCCATTTGTTCCAACAACAAAATTGAGATTGGATCCAAACTGAAAAGGCCCCAAATTTGAATGGCACATGAAGTTCTTCAGCTGGATACTTTCAATTATCCCAACTTCACTGTCAGTCTAAAGAATGAACAATTAAAACTCAAGTTATGTATGCATTTTAATGAGATAAAGTCTATATATTTTAAATAAAATAAGCATTAAAATGACAGTATGATATAAACACCAGTTGTTACAAGCCACAGGGAAACAGAAGGGTTTCATGACACTGTGTAAAGTTGCTTGCTATAGAGCAGTTATGTAGTAAAATAAAAAGAATAGCTGATCCCTCACACATAGTAACTTTCAGTTCTCCCTCTTACTTACTTACCATGAATGCAACATAAAATATTAAGACAAAGGATTCTACACAGTTGGCTGACCCAGTTAAAGCATGTTATTAAGGGCATTGTCCAAATGCCTTGTAAATACTGACGGGCTTGGGGCATCAATCACCACTCTAGGAAGCCGTACTGGGTTTGGGTGGCAAGGTTTTGGTAGCAGGGGCAGGAGGCTACAGGGGTGGCTACTGTGAGAACATGCCGGAAGCTTCCCCATGTCTGACACAGCCAATCCCAGCCACCTCCAAGACGGAGCCATTCCTGCCCAAGTGCCCATCAGTGACAGTGGTAGCACCTCTGGGCTAAGAGTTAGAAAGGGGAAATTGCAACGGCAGTAACTCTAGCCAGAGAAGAACGGAGTGAGAATGCATGAGAGAAACAGCTCTGCAGACACCAAGGTCAGTGAAGGAGGGGGAGGAGGTGCTCCAGGCATCAGAGCAGAGATCCACTTGCAGCCTGTGGAGGGCCCCATGCTGGAGCAGGTGGATTCCCAAAGGAGTCTGTGACTCTGTGGAAAGCCTACGCTGGAGTAGGCTCCTGTCAGGACCGGTGGCCTATGGAGAGAGGAGCCCACACTGGAGCAGGTTTGCTGATAGGACTTGTGAGCTCAGGGGGCACTCACACTGGAGCAGGCTGAAGGCAGTTCCTGAATTACGGCATCCCATGAAAAAGATCCATGCTGGAGCAGGGAAAGAGTGTGAGTCCTCCCTCTAACGAGGAAGGAGTGGCAGAGACAACATGTGATGAATAGACCACAGCCCCCATTCCCTGTTCCCCTGTGCTGCTGGGTGGGAGGAGATAAGAGAAAACTGGGAGTGAATGCGAGCCAAGGAAAAAGGGAGGGGTGGAGGGAAGATGTTTTAAGATTTGAGTTTATTTCTCATTATCACTCAAATCCTGATTTGATTGTTAATAAATTAATTTACCCAAGTAGAGTCCAGTTTGCCCATGATAGTCACTGGTGAGCAATCTCTCCCCACCCTTATCTCAACCATGAGCCTTTTGCTGTATTTTCTCTCCCCTGTCCAGATGAGGGGGGCAGTGACAGAGCCATTTTGGTGCACACTTGGCATCCAGCCAGGTTCAACCCACCACAGAAGCCTGGTTCAGTGTCTTACCACTGGTAAAGAAACGTTTCCTAATGTCCAGTCTAAATACATAGGACAGTGTAATACACAAGACAGTATTTGCAATCTCAAAAATTATTTTTTAAAAATCCTCCATCAAATTAAAATTCAACTTCTAAAAGAAAAGCAGAAAAATATACTCCTGCTTTCAAGTTTCTTTTCCAACAAAACACGCATTTCAATTTTTTTAGACATTTGAAAGTGTCAGCTATGCAAAACAAATATGTGGCACTTCTTTTAGTAAATAATTAGTTTTCTAAATATTTTCTCTGCTTTTACTACAACCATAAATGAAATATACTACAGTTCTAACAAAATCCATTTCCTTCATTTACTTGACAACTTCAGTAGTATTCATTCCTTAAGACTGGAATATTGTTATTTTATGATCGACTATTATAACTAGATGACCCAAAAGAAATAACGTAAGAATGAACTCATGCAAAAGTCCTCATCACAGACAGTACCTCTAGTTTCTTTGATATTTGTTCTACTGAAGTCTACATCCAAGACATCTATTTCAACAAGCACAGAACTTTTTTGTATCAACCTTTTCTTATATCTTCACCTCTACGACTTTTTAAACAACTTACCGACTGTGAACAGGCACTACTATTAGCTGGGAACCCTAAATTTCCTTCTTCACTGGACTCATCACTAGGTTCCTCTCTGCATTCTTGTCTCTGCCTTTTCTTGGATACAGGATTTGAAACACTTTCTTCCTTTCTCTTACTCATGAGTACTGAAAACAAAAGTAACAAAATATTGTAGGTTTCAGTCTTCTAGGTGATAACATACCTACAGGTGATAGCACAGACATACCAAATTATTTACTTTGGTAAAAGAAATATTAAGATCACAGCAAACAGTGCAACAAGTACTTTTTCAGAACTGAAATCTCAGTAATTTAAGCTTAAGCTTACTATGAAAGAGTTGCATCAAAGCAAAAGAAACACAGCTTCATTATTCTAACCAAGTTGAATTTGTTGATTAACAATAAAATCAACCTTGATTCTGTTTTCCTAGGAACATTAGACTTTGGAATACTTGCTAGAATTGTTTTTCGTTAGCAAAGGAGTTGAAGATCAGTGGTAAAAAATACATAACTAACATAGTATCACCAGCAGCATCAGTGCAAGTTTGATTAAAGTCAGGTGCACAGCCAAAAAGAAAGCGTATTAATTATTTGTGGTTAATATGCAAAAGACATAAAAGTAGAATAAACGAAAATTTAGATTCATAGCATTGTTCCTGTGCTGTGCCTTACACACAAAGCAGCATAATGCGATCACAGTAAACAAAATGCTCGTCATAAAGGATAACAATTCTCTCTATATGGAGGACATATGTATAAATTTCCTCTACAAATCAACAAATAACACGCAGACTTCCAGCTCTAATAGGACTGGTCTGAAATGAATCTTGCAAAAGTAACAAGCTTTACTAACAACAGATAAAAACTGAAACAAGCGTTAAGATTAGTCAAAATTCACATTTTCTTTAACTGTAAGCTTATGGCATGGTTTTTATTCCCTCAAAAGTACGTATTACATTCTTCATACCTAGAGTGCCAAAGCCCTACACAAAACACAGAAATTGACATACTTGCCCAAAGTAGAAGCAACGTGCTGTTTACACAAATGCAATAGACAATCTTTTTATTTGTTAGTAGTTAAGTCAGCTACCGGTAAGTGTCCAAAACAGGCTAAAACTGACATCAGCTGCATAGTTTTCCGACATCAAAACGTTTCTGAAATGGAGTATGTTGTCCTACTCAACTTTGTTATATTGTTCACTAGAATTTAATCTAGAGCTCCCTTCTAAGAAAGATGGCAACGAACTTTAATGCATGCCACCACTTCAAGCAAAATTCAGAGGCATTAAATGTAATTAACATTCACTGCTATAGAAAGATCACTGCATGACACACAGCCTAAGAATACGCTGCATATTTATAAAAATAAATTTATAATTTTATGGGTTTTTTAAATGTGTAGGGTGCAGGGAAGAATGATCAGCATTAGAGACATTGCATGCCCAATGTTGATAACACTTGTTTAAACACACTGGGGGCCTGAAGGCCAGAACACTCTTAGTCATGGACACAAGTGATGACAACAAGTGAGCACTCCCTTGTCCCAAAGGACAGATGGGATGATCCAGGAGAGAAGACACACAGCTCAGTCTAGCATTTCCTAACATGATCTCCTGCATCCTGGAGCAAGGTGACATGGTCTGTGAGAAGGCTCGGTGGGTCAGCACAGTGGGTCCAACCATGCAATGCACAGCCTCAGCACCCCATGGGGCCCCCTTGTTAAAGCACTCGGGCCTGCCCAGAGCTTCTCAGTGGGTCTTGTTCCACATTCTCTCTTTAACTGTTTTAACATTAGCAACTTGGAGAATCTACAGAGAACTCAGTGAAATAAAGACTGTTGAAGTACAACTTTAGTCGTAAGAACTATTGCTTCAATGGAGAGGAGCAGTCTTTCTTCCCTCTGTCTCTTCTCATTCTGTCTCATCCCCCTGAGTCCAAGCAGCTCTTTATGCAAGAAAATGATAAATCATCTCAAGGCTCTGATTCTACTAAAAACTAATGCAGGAAAAAACTTTTTTCTTTTTAGGTTAGGTAAGCTCCCTAACCTTGACACTCTTCCAATAGTTTTGTATGGTAGAGATTTCTTTATCAAATACAGGAGGAGGAAGAGGAGAAGGATGATGATGATTATTAATGATGATTATTATTATTACTATTATTATTAGAATGATGATAATGATGTCCATGAAGTATTTACAGCAAAACTGTCATATTCATTTTATGTTATGCAGTTTAATACCACATGCATGGAAATCTAGGACCAAATACACTTCATGATTCAGCTTACATACCTTTTGCTATGCTACACTCAGTTTACTACAGAAACATGCCTTCATGCCCAAATTACTCAGATCAGGAAACAGTCATTTGCATGCTCTTGGCATCCATCACCCAAATATGAAGACAAGTATTCATTCAAACTGCTGTTCCATTAAAATCTTTCTCTAGAAAGAAGTGAAAACACAAACTTTAAATGTTGTAATTAATAACATCCAAATTAAAGATGAGGGCTATGAGTTCCATTGCTATACTATTTGAACACTTAAGGAAAAGAGAGTTTAAGAGTGGAAAACAGAAGAAAATAACCTCATGTAATCTAACTGTGAGGAAGGCAAAAGACCGAACAGTCTGCACCCCAAAACTGTTGAAGAGCTAGTACTGCAAACAAAACTTAACTGGAACTGCAAGCAAACTGCATTAAGTAGCCTCAGAAATTATGACAAGTATCAGTAGGTGCAGCACCTCCCCTGAGTACAAAAAAGCCGAAAGGAGAGATAAACTGACTGCAAAAGGAGAAAGAAACTGACTGCAGCCACAAGGCACATACTAATATGATTTTAAAAGAAACAAGGCTTTAAAAGGCGAAGGAAGAAATAATCAACACTTACAAAAAACAAAACCACAAAATGACACATATTTGAATTTTATCTTCACATCATCTTCATATTTTTGACAGAAAAAGTTCCCTTTTTACATTAATTGCTCTCAAACTTCTTGCACCAAGACACCCCTAATTTTCTTCATTAAGATTTTAATTGAAAAAACAGTTGCTTTCAGTCTCAGCACTACTTACTGTAACTTCAAAAACAGTTTTGGAATAACTATTCAAGGCAAAGGAAAAGCAGCTGATCCAACCTATCTGAAGGTTGTTAAAGTATGCAACACTATATTGGAAACAATTCCATTGGCAAAAACATACATCAATATATTTTAGGATATTTAACAGACTACTGGGAAGCCAGCAATGGACATTATTGACAAATGTTAACAAAAGGTTTTTTTAATAGACCAGGCATCATATTTAAAAACTGAATTATAAAATATACTTCAGAATATTGCAATATAAAGTTAATGGAAGTCTATGTTAATGGAAACTTGTGATGACAGACTCAAGTTAGTAATTCAAACAAGAACCCAACAGTCATTCAGAAAGACAAATCAAGAGTACTGATTTAATAAGGAAAATTAACTTCACTATCATGGAATGTAAGAGCATACAGTTAGGAATAAAAACTGGACCTATAATTGGGAGCAAATTAAGGCAAGACAGATTCAGTTATAAAAACAATCAAAGGATTGCTACAAATTATGACAAGCAATTTTTATGCAAATAATGAGAACATGAAAGAAAAATACAAGTCTCAAGTGTCCTGTACAAAACTATTAGGACTGCTACATATAGTAGAAAAGTACTTACCCTGTACACATCAAAAGACAGGAGAGCAGAAGCTGCATCCACTGATGTACACCCATGTTCCAACTTAATCAATAGCCTATCTTTCCACAGTATTCACTGCAATGGAGTTCCACAACTGTTTCCTTTTTCCCTATCTGGCTGGTCACAGCTGGCCTCATCCTGAGCTGACACAAGCTTTCTAGCAGCCCTCGTTGGGCTGGTGCCCATATAAGGTAGGAAGGTCCCATCTGTCCTGTGGGACATCCACTTTAATCACTCTGGACCCAGCCCGGCTATAACCCTGCCTTTCAGCCAGTTGGCAAAGGCAAACATAGAGGTAAGGCAAAGACATCAGAACAGATCTTTTGCAGGATGAACACAAGATATGAGAAGAAGCAAAGGGCAGAAGAGGAAGAAAATACCTGAGGTCTTCAGCTGATGTATAGCACACTCCCTCTGCTTAACAGTCACAAAGCGATAAAATTACAAACTAACTCTATAATAATATACATTATTATATATATTATTATATTATATACATCGTATTATATATTTTATACGTGTTATATATAATATATAATAATATTAAAGCAAGTACAACACTATCTGTTGTACTTAAAGGCAGGTATTTCAGAGAGCTGAAGTCAGAAGCCCAGCCTCATACACAGCAATGATGTGCTCTACGTTTTTTGGGACCATCCAAGCCAGATGTTCCATGTTAGGCTACAAGTCTGATGTTCACAACTCCTCTCCTAATATATTTGCAGCCAGTGCATAAGTCTGTACCATCCCATCTAGACACTGGAAAAGCACTGCCTGACCCACAGAATCACAGAATGGGTAAGGCTGGAAGGTACCACAGTGGGTCATCCGGTCCAACCTCCCTGCTCAGGCAGGGTCATCCTGTGGCACAGGATTGCATTCAGGCGGTTCTTGAATATCTCCAGTGAGGGAGACTCCACAGCCTCTCTGGGCAATCAGTTCCAGTTCGTGGTCACCTGCCCAGTAAAGATGTTCCTCCTCCTGTTCAGGTGGAACTTCCTGTGCATCAGTTTCTGCCCGTTGCCTCTTGTTCTATTGGTTGGCACCCGAGGAGAACCTGGTCTATTCTCTTGACACCCTCCCTTTAGGAATTCATACAGATTGAGGTCCCCTCTCAGTAGTCTCTTCTCGAAGTTGAACAAGCTCAACTCCCTCAACCCTTAGCTCATGAGAGAGATGCTCCAGTCCCTTAATCATCTTCACAGCCCTCCACTGGACCCGCTCCAGAAGCTCTATCTCTCTATTGTACTGAGGAGCCCAGAACTGCACTGCGGCACAGAGGGCAGCTCCGCTTCCGCTACGCGTAGCGAAAACGAAAGAGGGGCAGAAATCCCCCAAGCCCACGATTACCTGTTGCTTTTCCCAACACCGCACGAACCGGAAGGAACCCCCACCCCCTAAAAAAAGAGACATGGGTCCCTTGGAGGCTGGAACGCCCGAGCGGTCGCAGCTCCCGCTCTCCGCCGGCAGAAGTGGGCACCCAGGGGGAGCCCTCACACCCGGCGGGGCGCCCACGCTGGGCAGCGGGTGACACACGCCAGCTCCGACCGCTAACCGGCCCCGCAAAGCCACCTGCGACAACAACAGGCCGGGGGCAGCGGGCGGAGCGCGAGGAGCGCCAGGCAGCCGTTGCTCCGCCTTACGGCCGCCAGGCCGCCCGCCCTCCCTCTCAGCTGTCCAGAGAGCGGGTGCGCGCCCGGACAACGCCCTCCAGGACCCTCGCCCCGCACGGGTCACCCGTCCCTCGCCGGCTCGCCCCTCGCCCGCTCGGCGCCGCGTTACCTGGGACAGCTCCCGATCCCCNCCGTTTCCGCGCGCGCGCCCGCCATGTTCGGGTGTGGGGGACGCGGGGCGGAGCCGCTCGTTCCCCTCGATCGCGGGTTGGGCCGAGCGCGCCGGGGCTCCCGCCGGGGTGCGGATTCAGCCGCTCCCCGGGGAGGTTGAACTGCTCCCGAGCCGGGGCTGAACACCCTGCGGCGCGCTCGGGCACGCCTGTTCCTGTGGGCGCGGTGCGTGGGTGCCGCGGGCGCAGCGGAGCGGGAGTTTCAAACGCTGCCTGCGGAGAGCCCGCGCGTCCGGGCTCTTCCCTCTCGGGCAGCTGTTCGTGTTTGTGTTCATCCAGCGGAAGAATCCGTAGGAGTTTGAGGAGGAGTCTGCGGATGCTGGAGCACGCCACTGCTGTACTTCGGGTGCCCAGGTTTATTGACAAAGCCGTGCTGGGGTAGCGCAGGGAGAGGGGGAGAGTTGTTAAAAATGTCTGGGCTTTCGTGTGGGCCTCCGCCGTGTTTTTCCTCCTTCTTAGAGGCCTCTGGCTGAGTCATAAAGCGTATGCGTGGCTGTCTTTGCAAGTTACCTTGGTAATGTGTGAAAGTATCTCTGTATGAATTAAATTTCAGCATTAAATGCTTTCTGTAACTATTTTTAAGTGACTGGCTTTTCTGGCTGTGTAAAAACTTTGTAGAGCAGAATGTAGTCTTAAAACACGATTTATAAAACATGAAAGCTATATAGCTTTAGCACATCCTGGCCTAATGAGACATCGAGAAGGCTTTGTGGGGGGGTTAAGTTTATGTTTACTGTTAATGGTCATCAGCGATTTCTAAGTATATGAAAATAAATCAAGTTCATTTTCTCTTTGGACGTTGCTATGTCTCTGTTGGAGGCTTGTGATGAACGAAGCTTTTAAATAAAATCTGAGTAGACAGATCATTCATATTAAAAGTAGTTGAGCTATTTGTGTGCAGAATCCACTCTATTTACAAAATACGCTGGAAAAAAAGCAGAGACTGGTAGGTCTTGCAGGCTTTCATAACTCATAACCCTTAGATAAATATTTCATGGGATATGAAAAACTTAAGTCCTGAAATAGCTATACTTTATTATGATGAAAAAGTGGGCCTTTTTTTTTTTTCGTTTTCAATTTTTATAGTTATTTTTTTATTATTTGTAATCTTACGGAATGTAGAGTGTTTGCTGTGTATTTGTCTTTCTCATTCATTAAGTACCATTCTAAGCTACATTCTATGACCATATTTAGAAACCGACCAACAGAGTTGTTTTTTAATAAATTGTATTGATGCAGACTGGCAGAAATCAAATGATATCAAAAAGGCATCTCTCTTCTTTCTTAAGTGTTCTCTAACCGAAGCTGAATTATCGTGCTTGTCTTTTGGGAAGGTTTGGATACCTCCCCTGTGCATCAGAGAAATTGATCATCCTGGACTTCAAGAAATTGTACCATGTATTTGAATGCTTAATTTGTATTTTTAACTTATTTTAAGTGCTTGACATAAAACAACAAAAGCAATACATTATGCTCTATGCATAGAACTCAGGTTGAGTGATTGTGGTAGTTAAAGAAATGGATTAGAGACCTGAATTCTGTTGAAAGTAGATCTTAACATGAGAACTTGATTTAAAAACAATCTGGAATTGAATAGCTGCCTTGCTCTAAAACAGATTTAGAGTATAAAAGAATGCACCCTTCAAAGACAGGATTGCTGTTCTGACAGACTGATGTTAAATGTGAGAGACTGCTGAATTTAACATGGTTCTTTAGAGACCACACTGTGGCTTAGCTCCTCAGGTGTCTTAAGCAGGTCTATGGGCACAGGTAGGTCATCTAATTGTGATTTGTTCAAAGGAGCATTTTATCTGAGTATACAGTAGTATCAAAATCAGAAAGAAAGAAATACAAAACATTCCAGATTTTATTCGTTTTTTATATTCTAATATTGGGGGAGAAGAGGGAAAGCAAGCATGAGACAAACTTTGTACAGTAAGACAGTGCAGGAACAGACTGGCATCGTGAGGGGGAAAGCAGAGTATGTGCTAGAGCCTTTGTATAGAACTGACAGGGTGTGAAAACAAGGAGAATAGTGAAAAAGAACAGAAGAAAATTAATCCGGTAATGGGGTAGCATGGAGAGTGGAGCTATGTAAGTAAAGCTAAATGAGAGACAAATATACCACTAATGGGTATATGTTTTCAACTAGTATGTGTTACAGGTGATGTTAGTCACACAAGACCAAAATTAAGACAGTAGAAACATACACTGTGGTGTGTTTCTGCAATCACAGTCTTAGAAATGTGGAAATGTTTGGTGGCAGGGAGATTCAGAGGTTATCATGTTGCCTTGCGAGCCTTCCAGTTGGCCCAACCCGATTTAAGGGTCCTGTGACTGCCTGAAGTAACAAGTTTGGGCTCTGGCCACCTTAAGTAACAAATTGTTCAGAAACATATAACACTTTTCTTGAATGCCTATATCCCTGGCTAAGAAATACATGTATGATCTTGAGCCAGGGGTGTGTGTTGAGCAGAGCAGTTCCAAGGGCATCTGGGGACATAGTCTGGCACCATAATGAAGTAATCAGCAGCCAATCACTGCTGATTCCCTGCTCAGAGAGGGACTTCCACCAGCATTGGACTAAAGCAGTATGCCACCTAAGAATCTCTGCAACCTATGAGCAACTATTGCTGCAATACCATTTGTCATTTTTTCCTGAACTCCAACTTGAATTTCCCAAGCCAGAATCTCTGTGTGTTGACCCTTCTTGTATCATCTTAGAATGCAAGGAAAATTTAAATTCTGTTGTCATTGTAAATATTCCTCAAGTAGCTTTAAGCTACTTCTATATGAACAGAAAATTTTAATGTGAATCCTACCTCAAATCAGGAAGAAATTCCCTCAAGAATTCTGTGGTTTGTTTTTTAATAAAACTTGGATTGTGTTTATGTAAGGGGCACATGAGACTTGGAAATTAGTATTTTTTCATTGTATATTTTTTTCTTTTCCTCAACTGAGTTGGTTTTTATTTATGTTCAGCTTATTAGTAATGCAACTGTTCAGTCCAAAGAAGGTATTTAATAATAAACCATCTGTAACATGGAGTCACTACACTTAGAAGACTTGGCTTGTAAAACTAGAACTGATAATGGCAAATATATTTATCTTCTGAACCTCATGTTCATAATATGTTACACTTCATGTCATATTCTGAAAGCATTTTATTTTCTTTGGTCTTCACAGCTAAAATCTTCCTTCTGACAACAAAGAAGCTAAAACAATGGGAGTGACTTACCTGTGGCAAATCCTTGAGCCTGTGAGACAACCTGTCAGCTTGAGTAGTCTCAAGGGGAAAACACTTGCTGTTGATTTGAGTTTGTGGGTTTGTGAAGCACAGACCGTTAAAAAGATGGTTGGAGTAGTTACCAAGCCACATCTCAGGTATGGTAGCCATATAAATTATTCTAGCCAAAAGTCTTGGAGCTATATAATTTAGATATGTTACTTACTCCAAAGACCTCTAAGACTACCTCTGAAATTCATATGACTGGTGTTTTGATTCAGTTATCACTTATAATACATATGTAAAGGGTTTGAGGTGAATTCTAATTAGACCCCCATGTTGAATTAAATATGTTTAAATCATTCTTCAGGCATTTGAACAACCTTGAAGATTATATATATTTTTCATTTAAATGACTTACCTAAGGAATGAGTAAGTCTAAGGATCTATAACTTCAAAGCACTGTTTTCTGCAAACAGTGCTGACAAAAATGAAAATATACACAGATTTTCATCAGTGACATGTTACTGGTTATATCAAGAATACTGAGTTCTAGATGGTGTTATACACTCCTGTGACTTCTGTTGAATTTCATATAATATTAAATATCAGCATGATACAAAATATTAGCATTTTCTGAGAATAATGTCTTAAAATGTTTTATACTTATGACCCCAAATGGATAATTGACTCTAAAACTTGAAGCATGACCAAAGTCATTACCTCCTTCTGATAGAATGTCCTGTGTGCAGTGGAATGGAAGCATCAGTCCAGATCTCCAAAGCAAGACAAAAGGTTGAACAGATTTCTGCCAAAAGAAAGAAATGTTCTCAGACAGTTGAAAATTAAATTTTTTTGATAATTTCTATTTTTGAGTAACTTATTGTAAGGATTGATTTTTAAATCATTTGCAGAAGCAGAACTAACCTCGAAAGATCAGCTTACTGTTTTTTGCCAATAGCAACTATACAAAATTAAATCTAAAGTAATGATCTCTCCATGTCAGTCAAAGAGATATAAATGTTTGATCTAATCCTTTTGAAAGATTGATCCTGGAATTACTGGTAAAAGCAATATGCTCTTTGATATTACTGCTCTTAATTTTACTGTTGTAGACCAAATATTTATTATTGCTGCCTTGCAAAATTCCACCCCTCCGTTGTGCTGGTTTGCATATGAAATAAATTGACATGGTAATGGTGTCTGTGAGTCTGTCCAATACCACAACATTCGGTCACTTCAAAATCTGATGTACCTGTATTGATAGATTTGGAATTAATATTTGATAAGAGTCAATATGAATATGTGTTTGGGAGCAGATTTTGGATATTGAATGTTCTTCTATTAAGCCTTTTAAGTTTGCTTACATCTTTACACCCAAAAAAAATCTTTCTTGTGATATTTTCTTGGTAACTTTGTAAAGCTGTTACAATTTCATAGTATGACAACTTCAGCCAAAGGCAGGGATATAGATAAAAGGTTTGTTTAACTTGGGATAGAATCATGAGAGATGAAGAGAACTCTAGGAGTGTTCCTGAGGTAGGCTAAGGGATATAAGGAAAATGTCTGAAGAAATCAGGCTTCATTAATGATACAGCTTATGGAATGCTTTGCTTTATTGCAGAAACCTATTTTTTCGGTTCTCTTTCTTAACGTCAATGGGAATTAAACTCGTGTTTGTCATGGAAGGAGAGGCCCCCAGGTTGAAAGCAGACACCATGAGCAAGAGGAATGAGATGCGCTATGGACCTTCGAAGAAAGTTGGAGCTGCAAGAACAGGGAGATCTTTATTTAAGGCTATGTTAAAAGAGGTGAGGAACTGAGGACTGTCTTTCAATATTTTTAGCGTGATACAAAGAAATCTTAACCAAATTAAATACAAGGGCTTGGAAATAATTCATAGCTTTTGTTACAACCCACCTGCAAAGGCAGGTTCTTGTTATTAGATCCCTTGGGGTGGATCAGAGTGGAATGACACTGAATGACTGGTGTGTACATCTTGTACACCTGAGCCGATTGTGTAAAGGAGGAAATTGGCAAGATAAAAAGCATTATCCCACCTCACAGGATCTGTTTATTTTGGACCTCACCCAGCTCAAAAACCAGCTTGGTTGGTTTGTTGTGGTCATCTTCCAATGGTGGGTGTGCATCCTCTCTTGTCTTAGAGGGATCAGAGGTTTCACCAGCACACACCCAAATAACTCTTCTCCTCTCTGGTTGGGGGGTGCAAACCTGGCCTCAGCAAAGTACCTGTTGCTTTTGGAAATAGCTAATTGTTTAAGTCATTAACACCTAACATTTCAGTCTCTCACAGCTTTATACACAACAAATTTAAACAGTATTTTGAGGTTTGAAAGAATGTGCATATTTGAAGTCAGACCTTACAGTATCTGTTAAGTGTTGTAGAAGAGAAACAGTGTCAGAATAATTTTCTCATTTGATATGTTCCTGTGCATGTTATGCTGTTGTGAGACAACCACAATTGAGCATTTTTTACAAAATTTAACCTTGTTGTTCTTTTATAGTGTTAGTATTGATACCTTTTTTTAACATCCCCCTCCCCCATTAACCATTTTTGTCTATTCAAGATTTTATGAAATAGAATTTATGGACACTCATGGCTTCACAGGATTGTACATAGCAATTCATATTTTATTCTTAAATTCTAAAATAAATTATTTTTCTGAAATTTGAGAGTATATATCGGTGTGTCTTGTTATTCTCAGGGAGTCTGGCACCTGTTGGAAGATGTCTGTTCTAGATCAGCATTACCACTTGAGTAAACATCATTGCTTCACAAAGATAAATACTCCTTTGTCACTCTTCTTTTGAAAACATCCTAAATATCTATTTAAAGTGTAAAGATTTTTGTGAAGGAGTGGCCATTAATCATGCTGTGCTCAAGTCCTGTAATTAATAGTCAGCTCTTTGTGGATGTTTACTTTTCACTATTACAGGAAACTTTTTCTGAAAGTAGTGCTTTCATTGATGTAGTGTTATATAGTCAGTGCAACAGTAGCAGTTTTTATATGCACTTGTGTCTGAGAAAATGTGTGCTAATAAGTGAATTTAATAGCTCAGCATTCAATCTCTTTCCTTTTGTGTTCCTTCTTTTAGTGTCTTGAACTGTTGGAATGTTTAGGTGTCCCTTGGGTTCAAGCAGCTGGAGAAGCAGAGGCAATGTGTGCCTACCTAAATGCAAAAGGATATGTTGATGGCTGCATTACCAATGATGGAGATGTTTTCTTATATGGAGCTCAAACAGTTTATAGGAACTTTGCCATGAATGCTAAGGTAAGGTACCTCATCCTATTCCTACCCTCTCTTTAGAGTCTTTACAGAAATGCAAATAGAAAGAATGAATTTGAAAAAAATACTTAGATATTGAACTTACCCTCTAGTAGCTGGGTTTGTTTAAAATAGTACGTTTAAGATAGGAACATTTTGTTTGATAAACTGGTAATTCATGATTATTGTCTGTGAGAGCAAAACTACTGAAAACGGTAATATTGTCTGTGTTATTAGTGCCCTGCGATGTTCCGTAGAAAGCTAAATAACAAACTTTTTTCACCGATTTCCTCCTTTACAATGGAAAAGTTGAGTGAAGTAATTGCTTCCTATAAACTTACCCTTAGGTCATATGGGAGTGGGCAGCCTCCTGGGTCTAATAAGTATTCACATACTTGCACCTTACAGGTTCATTTTATTACGAATATACTTGCAATTAATGCTGTTAGTCCCAATTGGATATGAACAGGGTAGGGCTTGTATATCTGTATTATAATCAATTGTTATGATCATTCAAAAAACCAAATAATTTATAGCCTTTAAACTGAAGTGTTCATTTGTTAAGAATATAATTTTTCAGAACTGGTGAAAGGCTACGCCGAATTTTTGTAATATATAATGTTCATCTGAAAGACTTGTTGAGAAAATACTTAAGTGATCTGAGAAAATCAATAGAACAGAAGAATTGCACTACAAACAATTAACTCTTTAAAAAAATGAGGTTGATGGAGGGTTATTTGCTTTGGTGAGACCATGTTTGAGTTCTTCCTTCACCTGTTTGGTTCATTCAGCTTCTTTGTCATTTATCACCAACAATGAAGGCAAGCTCAATCTTTCAGGTCTACTTAGTTACATATATAAGTCAGCATAAAAAAATAAATTTGAGTGTTTGTCTATAAAGGGCATCTGTTCTAGAAAAGCAATTACTTTAGTTGTTGGCTTATGGGACATAAGCCAACAACTAAACATTTTGTTTCCCAAAACATATGGGAAATGTTTTGTTGTTGTTTTTGAGGAAGAAGGCAGTGGCCTATGTTTTGATTCATGTTAATCTAGATTTCATGTTAGTCTTGAGTCCCTTTACCCTTTAAAGATTCAGGTGTTCCTTTAGCTCATGTCTAATATGCTAGATAAAATTTTTTCCTTTTTTTTTTTACTGAAACAGCACATTAAAATATTTACATGCCTTTTAAAAACTTCAGTTCCTGAAATGACTTGCGCAGGCACTAGTATTCGATAATGTTAGTTTTGCCACACTTTTTTCTACAGGTAGTAAACAATAAAAACACCTAGAATCATAGAATATACTGAGTTGGAAGGGACCTATGAGAATCGTTGAGTCCAACTCCTGGCCCTGCACAGGACACCCCAAGAGTCACACCATGTACCTGAGAGCATTGTCCAAACTCTTCTTGAACTCTGTCAGGTGTGTGTTTGTGCTGTGATCACTTCCCTGGGGAGCCTGTTCCACCACACCAAACCCAAGCCCAACCACCCTTTGCGTGAAAAACCATTTTCTGATATCCAACCCAAACCTCCTGTGACTCAGCTTCATGTTGTTTCCTCGAGTCCTCTCACTGGTCACCAGAGTGAAGAGATCAGTGTCTGTCCCTCTCCTTACCCTCATTAAGATGTTGAAGGCTGCAGTGAGGTCTCCCCCCAGTCTACTCTTCTCCTGGCTGAACAAAGCGAGTGGCCTCAGCCGCTCCTCATACATACAGCCGCGCCTTCAAGGCCCTTCAACATCTTTGTTGCCCACTTTGGACACTCTCTAATGGCTTAATGTCTTTTTGAGATTGTGGTACCCAAAACTGCCCCCAGGACTCAGAGCAGAGAAGGACAATCGCCTTCCTTGCCTGGCTGGCGATGCTGGGCCTGATGGCCCCAGGATAAGGGTTGGCCCTCCTGACTGCGAGGGCACTGCTGACTCATGTTCAACTTGCCATCGACCAGGACTCCAGGTGCCTTTCTGCAGTGCTGCTTTCCAGCCTCTCATTTACCAATCTGTGCACACAGCCAGGGTTACCTCATCCCAGGTGCAAAATCTAGCACTTCCCCTTGTTAAACTTCATATGGTTGGTGAATGCTCATCTCTCTAATTTGTCTCTCTGCAGGGCTTCTCTGCCCTTGAGGGAGTCAACAGCTCCTCCCAATTTAGTATTGTTGGCAAGCTTAATATTCCTTCGAGTCCTGTGTTCAGGTTTTTAATAAGGTGTTGAAGAGAAGTGGGCTGAGGATGGAGCCCAGTGGAACCTCACTAGTGACAGGTCACCAGCTTGGTGTCACCCTATCCACTGTAACCCTTTATGCCTGACCTGTGAGCCAATTGCTCACCCATCATGTAACATGGTTGCCCAGCTGTGTGCTGGACCTCTTGGCTTATTTTAGTTTTTTTTAACAATTGATGCCTTTACTTGAAGTTCCAGAATTGAGTTGTTCGTGTGGTGTCCATGCATTACATTATAAATTTTAACTGCAGTTTATTTTTTTGCTGTTGGACCCCTCTTAGGGGGTAGACTCCTTTCCTGCAGGTGTGGGTGACTAGGGGTGAGTAAGCAATCACAACTGAACGTAACTCAGGGCAGTTCTTTCCCTAATGTAACAGAAATAATATGCAATAAATTTCTCTTGCAGGATCCACATCTTGACTGTTACACAATGTCCTCTATTAAGGAGAAACTTGGTTGTGACAGAGAGTCTTTGATTGGGCTAGCTGTTCTTCTGGGCTGTGATTATCTTCCAAAGGTAAGCAGTATAATTATTTTTTATTAGGTGCTTAGACTGTCTTGAAAAACAACAAAGTGTATCAAGGGAGATGTGCATGCTGGCAAAGCTGTGTGCAATGCATGATTACTGAGATCTGGTAGAAGATGCGTAGTAAGTTGCTGTGAATTTTATTTGTGAACGGTTAAAGATAATCAGTCTTTCTAAGACTGTTTTGTATTGTTCCAGACCTTTTCTGTTATGGAGGTGAAGGCAAAAGTTTAGATGTTGTTTTCATTGAGCCAAGGTGTGAGAACTCCATTGTTTGTGAGGATGCTTTGTAACAAGTCATGTACAAGTACAGCCCTGGCAGAGAAGCTGTGGAAAATGAGAAGAAACAGCTCGCTCTGTGCTGTTTGTAAGACTTGGTAGTGATGGTTTTGTACTGTAGTTATTAGTAAAGGCAATTCTGGATGCAATTTAGATGTAGTCTTGTTCCATTGTTTGTAAATATATAATTTATGAAGAATTAGAAGTGATCTATTTGAAAGTTTACCTAATTAATTGAGAGGAATCTCACTCATTACTACTTCACTTTTTTCTTTTTTCTTTCCTGTAAGCTCTTGAATTCTTTTTTGAGACTTTGAACAGAGGCTGTTGTAATGGCAATTTGAAAGGGAAAAGAAGTGGGATGAAACTTGATTTCTGTACAGCTCATCATGTAGTGACTTCAGGCAATGGTTGCTCCCATTCAGGCTTCCCGTGCATATCTGGTTATTCTTAAATAATTGTGTCCCAATTTGATAAAACTGTCCTTTAAACAACTGATACTGCTGGAAGAACACAAATATTTCATTATTTTTGTTTTGGGTTTTGTTGGTTTTGTTTTGTTTTTGTTTTTTTTTTTTAAACTTTTGCTTCTGTTGTAGGAATCTTTAAATAGTTTGTTACTACTGTGTAAAGAGAGGGAGTAAAAAAAGTAATGGATAATCAGTGGTTAATGTAATGAAGCAGCTCCTGGAATGCCAGGCTCTTACATAGTCCTGAAGTGTCACAATTATGTGATGTCAGATAGGTCCTTTGAGTTATTGCAGCCCAGCAAAGTACATGAAGACAGAAACTTGTAAGGAAAGCTGAGTTACAGGAATGCATTGGGAATGGGGATTGGCAGAACAGGTAAATGAGAATGCCAATCTAAAATTGCATTTACTTTGTTGAAAATATATCAAAATAATGCCTTCCGTGCAGAAGCTGAATATCTGACTCTACTTGAATGTCTGGCTGTAGTCCAGTGTGGACTTGGTTTGGAATGTAGATTTATTTTCTATGGGTGCATGTACTCAGTTGTGCCATTATAGCTGAATAAAAATAAGCTATAGATTTGTTTGTAATAACGCTGTAGAAAGTACACTCAATACAGTCTTTATATTCAGCTGTACTGATTCTTGGCAAAATAGGGTGAAGATGGAAAGAGGAACTGGAAAGCGATAATGTGTGTTTTAAATCATAGAATGATACAATAGTTTGGGTCAGAAGGGACCTCTGAAGTTCACTTAGTTCAAGCCCGCTGTAATGAGCTGGGACATCTTAAATTAGATGTCAGGCACTCAGAGCCCCATCCCAATGTGATCTTGAATATTTCCAGAATGGGGCATCTACCACCTCTCCGGGCAACCTGTGTCAGTGTTTCACCACTTCATTGTAACTTCTTCCTTGTTATCTATTCTGAATCTAACTTCCTTTAGTTTGTTGCTTTTTCCTTCTTTCTTTGCCTTGTTTAATCTGAGCTGCTATTGAGCATAAGAACATTTTATGTAGCTTGTGTGTTACACTGGCGGTACAGCTGTAATCTGTCACCTCTGCCCTTAGAATTTGGTCAAAACTATTTTTCTCAATTTATTCTCGACATCTGGGACCACTTTTTGTCATTTCTCTACATAATGTTATAAAGGTGTTTTTTGTGAGAATATGAATATTTTGTTTGTAATTAAATAATGTTTCTTATTTCTCTATAGGGGGTTCCAGGAGTTGGGAAGGAACAAGCTTTAAAGTTAATTGAGACTCTGCGAGGTCAAAACTTACTGCAAAGGTAAAATGGAAATTTACATAAGTACTTTAACTTTTTTAATCAAAGACTTTGCAATATGTACTTCAGCTCCAAGACAATATTTATAATACTTTAATTTAGGGAGGATAATACCACATTCCTTACCTTATGTTTGCTAAAGGAATTGGGTGTTTTGCTGGGCAAGCTTCTTAATTGTTTTAAACATAGCTGGCTCCTAGCTCTTGAGCTAGCAGGTGTATGTTGATATACTGGAATGAAAGTTGTAGGGACTGATGAGAAATTTTGCTGAGTTTTAGTTGGGTTGTGGATAAGGATTTGAGATATCAAGGGCTTTCCATGGTCATTATCATAATGTGTGTGTCAGTACTGGAAATCCAACACGATGCAATGTAAAAGAACCCTGTTTCATAGATTGGAAAACTTTTCTTGGATAGATGCTTGAGAAGTATAAAGAGAGTATTTTTCAGTGTTTTAAGGGTGAAAGTTAAAAATATTTCTTGATCCTTCTAACATCATTCTTTTAGGTTTGAGCAGTGGAAAGAACAATTTCAGTATGATGATAATCCCCCTTTGGTTGTTAAAAGGGTAATTCACTGTTCAGAGTGCCATCATCCAGGTCAGTGTGAAAAGTGCTGAGTTGTATTTTTAACCTAATTGTTTACTTTTTATTATAGGCTGAGGGGTGATGCTTTTTGTTTGTTTGTTTGACTGGGTTATGGGGTTTTTTACTACTAGCATTAAAAATGTTTTCCAGCTTTTGGACCATCTTCACATGTTCAATATTGTGTATATGTACCTTTATATAAATACTTTTAAGGCTTGGGCCTACTTTTTTCCAAATGTGAAATTAGTTGATAGCAGATGGGATGTTATCACAATGCTGTTGTGGGATCCCAGATATTTGCCTTTTTAACATTACTGGTAAAGAAAGTGTGTTATACTCTATACTGTCCACAACTATTTCTTTAGTTGCCTGAATGGGTCCTGCATCAAGAGGACTGAATCTCATTAGCATTGATGGGGTTTTCTGCAGTGTTTTCTTAAAAAGAAATTAATCCCAAGGACCCTCATTTTGGTAGCATCTTTGATCAGTGAATTCATTCAAACCCATCATTTGGCAAAGGAAAAGCTTGATTCAAACATATTACTTATATGTTTTCCAGGTTATCACACATTACTTCTGTAATTTTTAGGTAATAAAGTTTTCAGCATAAGGTCTGAAACTACTGGGGGAAAAGGTCTTCAAAAAAATGGAAGCTTGCATGTCTTTGTCAGTTTTTACTGTAGATCCATAAATGCATCTAATGCACTCAGATATGCCTACAGCTGCTATCCACGTCAGATTCATACGTGTTCTGAGCCTTGTATTTGTAATATTGGCTTTATAGATGTGGAGATTTTGGAAACCAAAACCCGTTTTCTTCTCACTTTGTGTATCTGCTGCTATAGGATCTTACAAGGAACATGAGCAGAGTGGATGTAAATTCTGTGAGAGCGTGAGATGCTGCAAACCCAGTGGCTCCAAACACTGCTGCCCTTGTGCATGGCATCAGTTTGAGAGAGTGAAACAAGCAAATGCAGTGGAGGACAGTATCAGAAAGTAGGAATGTCCTGAAAATTTAACTGCTTTTGCCTGCATTCATGTGCAGGGTGAGCATTTAGATGGGGCGTTTTTCCCATTTGTCTTTAGTTACTAATGCATTTATTTTACCTGCAGAAAAGCCAAGAGTTGTGAGGGCTTTCCATTTGCTGAGGTAACAAACAAGCTACTTAAATATTCATTTTTTAATCAGTTAGTTGAAATTTCAGTTTTCTGCCCTGTTTTAAACTGTCTCTTTTATGTTTTATCTCAAGGTTATCCAAGAGTTTCTTGTAAACAAGAATAAATTGATCAACATAAAGGAATGGCAAAGGCCAAATTTATTGTCCTTTCAGGTATATAACAAAATACTGGATATTCAGCTTCGTAGGTTTTTTTTATTACTAAGAAAGGCATCTGTGATAATTGCGATCTTCATTGGTAATTTTACTGGAAATAAGAATTATAGAATCTTGCCACAACATGTTAATATACCTCACTGTTTGGAAAGTCTAAAATTGAAGACTTTGTAAAAAATCCATTGCTGTAAACAGGCATATAGAAAAGTGGAAGAAAGAGAACTCAGAAACAAGCTCACTTGCTATTGTTTCATTTTTCACTGGCCCATATTGCTTGATGGGGATGAGGGTGTTAATATATGCACATTAGCTTTGTTTTCTAGGAAAGCTTTTTACTTGTTTTTTATTGGCAAAATCAAATCTTTTACAATGTTCCTTTTTTTGGGATTGATGACAGTGTAAGAATTATGTATAGTATAATAAAGCACAGTTAAACGTTGTGTCTTGAATGAGAATCCCGGTTCATTCTCTCACTTGCGAAATCCGTAACTTTCGCAGCTCCTTGCAGAGCTGATCTGAATCTGACAAGATGTTTCACAACTGTCTTATCCCTGCTGCTGCCACCACACAACTGCTCCCTGTCATTGACAGCTGATGAACCTGCCCTGGTAGGGATGACTGTTCCCTCCCTTGGCAGTGAGGAATCGTTGGGCATTACACTAATGTATAAAAGCACTCAAGATATTTTAAGTATTTAGTCTTGTGTCCCAACTACATAACTGTCTAAGCATGATCTCTAACAGAATAAAGTTTTAACGTTTGGGATTTTTTTTTTTTAATACAAACAGATATTTGCTTCAGAGAAGATGGAGTGGAACAAACATTATGCTTGTAAGAAACTGTTAGCACTATTGACACGTTACGATATGATCCAGAGAAAATCTGGATACATTGACTCAAAACAACTGCAGGCAATACGGTAATGTAGCTTGATTTCTTGAACTTAATATGTTTACTTCTGCTGACAGATAAAAAACACAGTGTTTTTCCATTAAAAAAGGGAATACACAGCAGTTTCCTTTCATTCTAGCTGGCAGTGCTTGTGTTCTTCTATGCTTACTTCCTGTTCTGTTTCCTTGGATCTGCTCAGACCCTCTGCTCAGGTTCTTAGCAGAGGTTTGATGGAATTCTGTGGCTCAAAATAAGAACTCAGGCTTAGAAATGAGCATCTGCAGATTCAGTTGTAGTCTCTGATTGCTTACCAGAGCCACCAGCTGTCATTGTACTGTGTGTCAAAACTACTTTTCATTCAGGACTGCTGCATTTGGGAATACAAAAATGGCCAAGTATACTAAAAAAGGACATGCAGGGGAAAAAAGCAAGATAAGTGTGTAATTGCTTTCTCCCTGAATATTTTCCCACCATCCAGGTTTCTTTTATTCAGAAATTTTCTGAGCCAGAATTAGTATCTTTCTATTCTATCAGCCCTCCATATAATATATGTATATTTTTAATGATCTAATCTTCTCTTAAGTAAACTTCTAGAATCAACAGTGTCTGTTGGCAAATCTGAACTTCACTATGTGAAGGTAACTGTGACTTACTTTAGCTTTATCTGATAGTTTCATTTCTCAAATGAAGTCCAAATTCCCTCTGCCGCGCTAATTCTTGTATTGGAAGGTGGTTAGTAGTTTTTCCACGCTGGTCAAGATTTTTAGACATTAATTTTGGGGCACGGGAGGACAGTCAGTAGCAGTGTGACAGTATCTCTTCTGAATTTATGTGTCATAGTCTTAAATTATTACTTCTAGAGAAGCTGATCTGTTCAGTGTTACCTTTCAAAAGAATGGAGAGACTGATTGGGGGATGCTGGCAAGATAAATTACCAGCATTTACCTTCATGAATGAATTCATTGACATTCTGTGTTTGTAACACTTTCTAGCATTTCAAGAGTTTAAAAGACACACAGTGCGTGTTCTAGAAGATTTCTTTTGTTAACAAGTGTTTAAAAATGCAGTAATGGTTCAGCAGGATCAGCATGATCCTACTCTTCACATATAGGAACCTACTAAACTGGGGCATAGATACTGCTTTTAGAAAAATCTCAGAGTGACTGACTGTCCCTGCTCAATTCAGTTCTATCTTCCCTCATGCTCTCACGGAAAAGATATAAACAACCCTATCTGGTCATTCAGAAAATTACTGTCTGGGAAAACAGCCTTCTCTGGCATTAGTATCTTAAAATCATGGAATCGTTTAGGTTGGAGAAGTCCAACCATTAACCTGACACTGACAAGTTCACCACTAAACCATGTCCCTCAATGCCACATCTACACATCTTTTAAGTTAAATATCTCCAGGAATGGTGGCTCAACCACTTCCCTGGGCAACATGTTCCAATACTTGACAAACCTTTCCATGAAGAAATTTTTCCTAATATTCAATCTAATCCTCACCTGGTGCAGCTTGTGTCCATTTCCTTTGTCCTATCACTTGTTACTTCAGAGAAGAGACCAACCCCCGCCTGACTATGACCTCCTTTCAGGCAGTTGTAGAGTGTGATAAGGTCTCCCCTGAGTCTCCTTTTCTCCAGCATAAACACCCCCAGCTCCCTCAGCCATTCTTCATAGGGCTTATGCTCCACACCCTTCCCCAGCTCCGTTGCCCTTCTCTGGGCACACTCCAACATCACAATCTCTTTCATGTAGTGAGGGGTCCAGAACTGGACACAGGATCTGAGGTGTGGCCTCACCAGTGCTGAGTACAGGGAGACGATCACGCTGTGGTCCTGCTGGCCACACTACTGCTGATACAGGCCAGGATGCCTTTGGCCTTCTTGGCCACCTGAACACTCATGGCTCATATTGAGCTGGACGTTGACCACCACCCCCAGGTCCTTTTCAGCTCAACAGCTTTCCAGCCGCTGTTCCCCAGCCTGTAGCACTGCTTGGGGTTGTTGTGACCCAAGTGCAGGACCCGGCACTTGGCTTTGTTGAACCTCACACAATTGGCCTCAGCCTATCCAGATCCCTCTGCAGAGCATTCCTGGCCTCCAGCAGATCAACACTCCTGCCCAGCTTGTGTCATCCGCAAACTGACTGAGGGTGCACTTGATCCCCTCATCCAGATCCCTGATAAAGATCTTAAACAGGACTGGCCCCAATACTGAGCCCTGGGGAGCCCCACTAGTGCCTGGCTGCCAGCTGGATTTAACTCCACTGACCCCCCCTCTCTGGGCCCAACCATCCAGCCAGTTTTGCACCCAGTGCACCTATCCCAGCCATGAGCAGCTAGTTATACCCAGGAGAAAGCTGTGGGAAATAGCATCAAAGGTTTTACTAAAGTCTAGATGGACAACATCTGCAGCATTTCCCTCATCCCCTTGAGTGGGTCACCCTGTCATAGAAGGAGATCAGGTTGGTCAAGCAGGACCTGCCTTTCAGGCAGGTAAGCTGAAGATACCAAACTGACGTTTGTTGGAGTCTGTGTTGTTTGTCTGTTACAGAAGAACTTTTTTTATTTTGTGTAAATGCTCTTCTGGGTGTTAAATAAAAACATTTCAGTGCTCAAATCTATACCCCAAATTTTACCGTACGCAGAGTAGTGTATTTTTTAAAAGGTATAGTAATTTCACTTTTACAAGATTTTTTCCTCTGAACCATTCCAAATTAGGATATTGAAATATTTTTAGATTTAAGTCTAGATTTAAGTTTAGATCTTTAGATTTACATAATTTAATGGACTTCCTCTTCTTACAGGATTGTTAAGGCACGTGTTAAAAATGGAATTCCTTGTTTTGAGATTGAGTGGCAAAAACCAGGTGGGTCTGGTTTCTCTGTGCGTTATGGGAAAAAAACAGGTCATAGAAAAAGATAAAAGCAAGCTTTAAAGAGGACAAGAATTTGACAACACTCTGAGGCAGTGAAATGTGGGCAAGATTGGAAACTGTTCTATGGAAACAATAGAAAATATGCATCAAATTTCACATACCTTAAAAGTAAAAGCAATGCTTTAAAGAGAAAAAAAATTACCTAGAAAGCAAGGGACTCAGTCTTAAGATCCTTTTTCTGATACATGTTAGTAACACCTGAACTGTGTATTTCATACCTTATTTCACTGTGTACCTGAAGCTGTTACTGTTTACTAGCTAGAAAATTTTCTATGCTGCACACCTATAGTGTGTCCATTTGTGCCAGGAGACTGGCAGAAAGAAAAAGACTTCACTTGTAGGTAAATCTCAAATATTGTATACTATTGACCTTTTTATTTTCTTTGTACTCAAATGTTTGCTGTTTGTTTATTCGTTCCCTACTTTGATGTGTATATCCATGTCAAAAGTACATTCATTATTTTTTCAGAACATTATGTTGATCCAGAAGATGAGCCTGTGGAGTTGTTCATAGTCACAATAGAAGAAGAGTCTTTGTTTCAGGCTGCTTATCCTGATGTTGTTGCCCTCTATCAAGTGGAAAAGTCAGAAGTTCTTCAGAAGAAACAGAAAAGTAAGTCCAGAAGCTTATTTCTTACGAATTTATGGGTGTTGCCAGAATGCAAAAAAGGAAAAGCAAAAAACATTTCTCCCACTGTTGAGCAATATCATGTCAAAACAAGATAAGGTCATGATACCTTGCAGGGACTGTGCTTTAATCTTACTATTTTATACTTTAGCACTAGGAAATCTGAACTATAATTTATATGCTATTTGAAGTGCCCTTTTTATTTTTTTTTTTCAGAGAGGAAAGACGGACCAGAAGAAAAGGAATTACCAAATGCTTATGATGAAGTTACCAGTCTTCTGTCTCAAATTAATTTAAAGCCTACGTGTGGAATTCTTCCTGTGCAACACTCTGTGTCAGATACAAAAGCTCCCCCAGAAGATTGGATACAGCAGAGAAGTAATGAATCAAAAGATACAGCATTAGCTGCAGCTTCCTACATAACAACAGTTCACATACCAGCATCAGTAGCTGCTCTTGCTGACTCACCTGTCCCATCACAATGTACTAAGTATTCAGGGATGTCATTCTCTTCCTCTGTACCAGCTGGTCTGCAAATGAGCAGTATTGGTGGGAAAGGAACCTCCTTCAGCACCTCACTAGCCCATGGAGGTGATGACCATGATCCTGCAGCTGACTTAACTACATGCATAAAACATTCACATCCACTAGGTCGTGAAACAGTAAGAAATAGCTCAGAATATTCTGATATTACACAGTCTGATGAACATTCTGATAGTGCAGATGATTTGTTTTCAAATGATGCTATGGGACAACTTCAGGAGTGGTCTTTAAGTGAGCGAATACTTAAGAAGACTTCCATTTTGTCACAGCCTTTGTCTGAAGATGTAGTGCAACTGAGGTCTTTGAAATCTTTTAAACAAACAAAAGAAAATCCTGATAGAAATTATGTCATTTCCTCGTGTCAGTTAAGTAAACTAGCGCAGGAAAGTAAAAATGTGCCATCAGAAAACTGTGCAAGTAAATCCAGTGTACATGTCTATCAAGCTGACAAAAAAGCTGACATCCTGGCTGAAATGATGCAGAAAGACCCTGATATAAGCGGTTCAACATCTCTAGCTTTCAGTGGGCAAACAACAGAGACATTTTGTCCTGGGTGTGAAATGCTTCCAGTGTCTCGAAAGCCAGCAGATGCAACTGGCTGTCACATCAAAGAAGCTTGTATTGAATCTACTTGGAAAGCTTCTTTTAAAAAGAGTGTGTGTCAGAACAGAAGCTCTTCTAGTGAAGACAGTGATGATGGGCACGTGAATAAAATACTGGTTTATGAGCAGCAGAAAAGGCAACTGAACCCTGGCCAGTTTAAAAAATGTTTTACAAAGAAAAGGAGTAGTGTTGTTACTGGCAAAAGGACAAACAGTGACTCAGCCCTTACAATTAAAGGGAAGAAGAAAACAACCAATTTAGAGAAAGATGTTAATAGTTTCTCATTGCAGGTATCTCCAAAACCATGCTCTGCAGGGGAAGTTAATTGTTCCCAAAGTCCAGAGCAACCAGTTAAGAGATTGGGTTCTGATCCCACACAGCAAGACAAAAGTGTTCTAACTTACGCATGGGCAGACAGTCCCCTTCCCCTGTCTGAAAGACTGAAAGGAAGAATCAAAATCAATTAGGTTCTCCATAAAATAGATTATGATAACAATTAACTATCAGTTAACTGTCAGTTCCTGAAGAGTTCTTTCTAAAAGTTTGCAATATGCTCTGTCAATTTCATGTGGACACAGTTTTGATGAGCAAGAAGTGCTGTCACTGGAGCAGAAGTTTGAAACTAAATGTTAACAAAAGTACCAAACAGCTGATTGTAGGCAAGTACCAGTCATTCTGGGTGTGTTTACATTCTAAACTTGATACATAAGCATCAGGATACAGTACGCAAGAATGAGGGAGATTTGTTTAAGAAATAACGGGCTTTTTCTCAACCAGTTGTGAGGATTTTGTGTACAGCTATTAGACTTGCTTATAAAAACAGACTTGCTAGAATAGAGCCTGCAATGCTGTTGGATGTTCTTAATAAGACAAAATGATGCAGCATTTTTAAACTGAAATTCTCCTTTCTACTCCTCTAACTTTATTTTGCAACTCTTGAAATGGGTTTTGAAATCCTGTGTTTCTGGTTGTGTTGATCTCTAAAGGACCAGACAGATACACAGCAGAGGTACCTTGAAAGATAGCTAAATTTATATCTGCTATGCCCCATAATAAGCTGTTCTTTAGGTGTGTGCATCTTCCAAAGAGTGGAATAAGCCGTGTAAGGATATTCTGGATTTGTACCTGTCATATCTAATATTTAAGGAAATTTGATGAGTGTTTTAATAAATCAGTTATAGTTTAGGGCATTTTGTCTTAAAGAAGGTTGAAATCCCATCTAACATCCACTTCAATTCATAATAGAGTGAAAGTTAAGTTACAGAAAATCTAATTATGATATTGCAGATTCTTTGAATAATATCATGTAAATGTTTGGGGGTTTTTTAAAGGGGAAAACTTGAGTACAATTTCAATTTTGAAGGTGCTCTTCCTACCTCTGTATTACAGAAGCAATCTCGGTTCATACACCAAAAAAAGTTGTCTTTAACAGTGGCTTGTTGAAGAAATGCCTCCCTGTCTACATTTAAGTGCCTGTAACTTTTTCTATGCACCAGCCAGAAGACTACTCTTGCCAAAACAATTGTTAACAATAGAAATTTAGAATATCTATGCCTTAGTGAAAATGTCAGTTCTTCAAAATGGCCAAGGACCAAGTTTGGAAGCTGAATTCCAGATGTGTTTAAGGATAGATAATACAGTCTGTAATTAGCCAAAAGGCAGTTTCTTAGTTTAGTCTGTGGGTAGATAGAAACATTTTATTTATATTTGATTTTCCAAAATGAGAAATATATTCTGGAAATGAGAAAAAAAAATCAAAAATATTGGAAACTTATTTTCAGTTCTGAAGATGGTTTGTCTCTGATGGAGACTCTTAAGCACCCAGCTGATGTGAGAGGGTAGCTGGAAGAATAGTATTGTGAAGGAGAGTGAGAGTAGCAGTCACGTGGGGTCTGTAAATTGAGAGATTCATAGCATGACAGAACAGTTTGGGTTGGAAGGGACCTTAAAGATCATCTACTTCCAACCCCCCTGCCATGGGCAGGGAACCATTCCTTGTGCTTTGGTCAGAAATGGAGAGATCTGAGTGGGGTTTTTTGTGAAAAAACATTGTTCTTGGTTATGTATGATTTTTTTTTTTCCTTCCTGATGACATTGAATACCAAACATTGAAATCAAGAGTTTGAATTTTCATTAATAAAAATGCCAACATCATGTGAATGAGCTTGCTTTTGTTCCCTCCCAGGGTATGGGAATGTGCTCTTTTGTTGGGGGATTGTGAACTTTCACCCACAGTGTCTGGATTTCTGTGGTTTGGAGCTTTCTTTAGAACTGGGGGACAGAGTGGTTTTTGGAAGGAATTTTGTCTGTTTTCTAAGTCTACTTGGGATGACTGCTTTAATGGATGATGAGATGAAAATACTGTGTCAGAATTATGACAAGTTCATATTTTGTGGATGATGAAAATCAGAAATGAGGTATAATCATAAGATACTAAGAACTGCAGAGGAAAAAATAATACATTGCTGATTATTCCTACTACTTAATCTGGTTTCACAAGTACAGTTCAAGCATGAAAAGCAGGAAATTTTTTATTTTTTCTTACATAATGCATCCTAACTTTGTGCCAGTTTTCTGCCACTACTTTAGAAACAGCAATAGATGTGAAAATACAACTGTGTAGGATGCCCCCTCTATTGAGGCTGTAGCTGCTCATTGCAGCAAATAAAAACATTTATCATTGGGGTGACTGTTGCTTGAATTAAACTTGTGATTCATTACAGAAGGGTAATTACGGTTTTTAAAGTGTTTTGGTTTCTCATCTGTATGTAATTTACTTAATCTAAGGATTAGGGATGATTATTCTTTGGAGCTTTTTACTGTGACGACTTCTTTGTAACCTCTCACACTTGTGAGAATGATGTTTAAATTAAACATAAATAAATTGAGGGGGGTAAACCCCAATAAATTGAGGGGGTGTAATGTATCTTTCTTCTGCAGAGAATATTTCTACAGGATTATGTTAAACTGCCTGTAAGAATAAATCAATGTGATATATCAGCCTCATGAGCCTGAATAGATTTTCATTTATCATCTGCCCCAATAGGCTCTCCGAGGGTGCTTCATATAAAGTAATGAAAATGTACCTACTGTGGAGGTGGGGCAGCTAAGGGGCTCATTGTTCTTCCAGTAGTTTTCTGAAAGGTCTTCTGCACAACTACTGTACCAGCCCAAGTATTTACCTGATCTATCGCTCCTCATGTTGGCATCCCTCTGATTTGAATGATGCTCACAGAGATAAAGAGCAGAGCCAAAAGTTCTGTCTTAGCAGTATAAATATCACTATTTCACCTTAGAAACAGTATTAAATGTTAGTTAAAAGCAGCTCATTTGTTTAGCATAGCCTAACAAAGGGAAACTTTTACTTGGCGTGCCTCAGGATTTTAACTCACTATTTCAGGTTCGTGGGGAATCAACAAGAAAGCTGTTTACATGGAATGTGGACATGAAGAGCAAGGAAAAAAAATTTAAAAAAAATATCACCTCTCAATGTCTCTATATCCCACTGACATTTTTCCATTAGTAGAGATTATTGAAATACATACCCACGTGTGTGAACCTGCTGAACAAACAGAAAAAATTGATGAACACAATGAATCTTTTGCTAGTTAACCAAGAAATTTCCTGATTTGAGAAGGAGATTATTTAACTTTGAGGATTTGCACAGGCTTGGCTCTGTGCTCTTATGTCAAGGAAGATGCTTGGAAATGGACTGGTGAAATCAACTAATGGCAGCTGTTACTTGAGACAAGATAGTCTTTTCATGTCTAAAAAGGTGTCAGGCCCTGCCATATTATACCAGCAGATAAAAGGAAACTGCAGTTAGGATATTACTGGGAGTTGTTGTAAACCCAAGTGCTACTGACAAAGCTGTAAACTCGGCGCTAGATTTAGCGCTTTTTCCTTCAGGAAACAAAACACTTTAACTGTTTCGAGAAAACAAAATTACAACGGGTGACAGAACCACTCTGCACAGTTCTCTTGTTCTTGTATCCTGCATAGTAGCTACTATCAGTACTGATTTTAAATTAAGATTAATCACATATGAAACTTTAAAAGTTCTTTAAGCCCAAGCTTTGTCTTCACGCCTGCCCCAATTTCCCTTGACCAAGTTGTAGAGGTTTTGGTCATGCCAGAGACTGAGCACAGCTGGAGAAAGGGACATACCTTTGCAAATTTTGCTTGTTGCAAACAGCTACCAGTACTAAAATTCCTCCTGATGGATATTTAAATTTAATTAGCTGCCTGAATAAAAATCAATTAAGGAAAAGAAGTTAATCAGGGATATTTTTAATGCCAACATAGTGCAGAAGTAGCTGTACATTAGTATTTGTTATTTTAATGTCTTATTTTAAAATGCAATTTGCTCTGCTAGAGCACCTCCCCAGCCAATCTTGAAGCCTGGTTTCTTGTCTCACCAAATATTTTTGACAAAGGTTGGATCTGTGGCAAGTTATGGGTATTCCCTGGGACATGGTGGAAGGAACTGTGAGCATGGTCTGTATAGGATAAATTCATGGGCAAACTAGATGAACCCTTACATGTCTTCTTCATCCCAAGGTACCAGTGTTGCCCTGGCAGTGACACCACATAACAACAGTCAGACAAGATAGGCCCAACCCTAGAAACAGTCCAAGTTTTATCTGCTGCAAAAACATGAAATTTGTGGCCCCATTTGAGGTCGAATTCAGGCTGTCTTCCAGTCTGACATAAATGCCAGGTCCCAGAGCAGCTTTAGCCTTTAAGCCTCTCTGTCTTTCAGCCCACTGCAGTGTGCTGTAGGCATTTTCTTTGAACCTTCTGCACTGGAGAGTTAAATTTGCTGCTTGATCTACTGCAGAGTGAGAAAGAGCCCTGAACTCGGGCTCAGAATCCCTAACACCTGGGGTTTAATGGAACAAAGAGCTTCAACAGTGACAGCCACATGCACACCTACAGTACAGTTTTTCATCCAGACTAATGCGTTGCTAGTTTTTCTAATTATTCAATGGCCTCTTTACCAATTCAGACCTGCCAGTTAAAAATATGGAATATAGTCTGATTTCTTCTAATTAATGCCATGCTTTCCTGATGGAAAGAAAGCAGTGGCTCTGCTGACAGTCAGCTGGCCAGGCAGCTCACATGTGCTGGAGTCTGTCTTTGGCTGTCAGTCAAATCAAAAAATATGGAGGGTGCAGGAGGGGTACATGAGCATGTAAAGGTTTTGCCTTGAGGGTTTATCAAAAACAGAGAAAGGTACTGCTGATATTACAGAGAAGTTTAGGAAATACAGCAGAAGAGCAGGAAACACTGCAGCGTAGTGGCATAGGGCGCAAATGAATCCTGAATTCCCAAGCACTTGTGTTGCCAGATTCGGTATAACCTCCTGGGAAAGCCCAAGGCATGCAGATCAGCAGCTCTGGCTTTGTACAAACCTGGCCAAAGTGCTGTCCACCCCGTGTATGGCTCCTACCATCATTTTTAGTGAGGCATGTACAGCCCAACATCTATACCTCCTGTCTATAACCTTTTTAACCTGAAAAATACAGCCTTTTACAGCATGGTTCCAGGTAGTGGTTTGTGTTCTCTATATATTTATTATTTATCATGAGACGTGTGGAATTTGTAGGCGTTCTTACTATCAAGTCTAAGGGAAGGTGGTGGGTTTGCGCCCACGCATCTCCAAGCATAAATACACCTTTGTTCTGGTGTTTACTGAAATCATCAAAGAGGATGTCACTTTGTTTCCCTTTCTAAAATTCCCTAATCTTAGTGCTTGCAGATTGCTTAGAATTTGCAAGAAAGATATTCGGGAAAAGTCGTAGCCTCATGATTTTTGTTTCTGATTCCTAAAGAAATGCTGTTTTCAGTTGATAGCATATTTGTATTTTCTTACTGTCAGTTGCTACTTGTTACAGTTTCTAGTATGGTAATTGTAAAACTCACACAATATGTTTTTCTGCTCTTCTGTTTTAAAAATATTCTTTTTAGCAATACCAGAAGAAAACACTACAATAACCACTTAGATAAGATATTCTGAGATATAATAACAAAAGCAAGCAGGATGAACAATGACATTTTCTATTTGAGATTGGTTGTGGGCTTTTTCATCTTCAAAAGGCCAAGTTTCTATTTACCAAACAAACCTTTATCCAGAACCTTCTGTTCCAGCACCTTCCACATTGTAATCTCTGGTGTTAGTGGTTTGGAAAATGGACTGGAAAGTATCCTGTAATAATCGATTGATTTCTGTATAACAACCTAGCATATTTAATAAATAATTTTTTAAAAGGCCACTAATTCTTTGCTTATTCTGTTATCTACAGCCCACCACTGAGGTCTTACAGAGAGAACATTCCTCTCCCCGCACTGATAATCTGAAGAATACAACTGTGTAAAATGGGCATGTGGCTCTGGCATTGAAAATGTTTGAATTTTTACACAGAACTGAACAATTTCATCGAGAATATTATATTCCTCCCAATAACAGTGGTGTGTATATTGCAACAACTTCTTTGTGTTAAGATATTTATCTTGTAAGATAGCAGCAATTTAAGTGTGGTATTTTTTTTCTTTTGTATTACAAACCCAAACATTTTGTGCTTGGAAGCCCTAAGTTAGAGATACAGAAAAAATTGCTATCAACAGCCATTGGCATCTTCCAATGGCCACTCTCACCACAGAAGCCAAAGACTTGGAGCTGCTTTGACGTGGCAGTGAACAGGGAGATTTCAAACCTGTAGGGTCCTCATCCATGTAGGTATCCATATGACCTTGTATAGCCCTCTTGTATGGAAATCGTACAACCTTGTTACTCCATCCCCTTTCGGAAAAGACCCAAGTTTGTATATTGTGATTAACTGATGATATAACCTGGAATATAAACCAAGTAAGTGACTGTGGCAGGATGAATGTTTCAGAGCGGAAATGTATTAAAAATCTGACCAACAGAAGAGCCAGTGAGGTACAAAGTGTCCCTGGTGCAGAGAGAAGTTGCTGGCATAGATGTTCTGGGAAGTCTCGCCAGACCCACCCAAGGACACCTTCTGAAGATGCCTGTGGAGCTCAGGGTCCCCAGGCAGCTCCCCTCAGACATCGCCTTGTCCTACCCAACCAAGAGCTTTCTGACAGCAGCATATCCACTTTCAAGCTCCAAATAGAGCTCACTTAATAAAAGCTCTCTGCAGTTGTTCATTTAACAAAATGCAGTGCTAGGATTTCCCTTTAAAAATAAAGTATAGTGCAGTTGTGGGGGTTTATAACTCTAGCTCCTCTAGTCAATTAGATTGATCAAATATTCTATTACATCACTGAAACTATCCATAAAAAACCCCAAGACATAGTACCTTTTAGGAAAGTAATTATGTTTGCAGAATGACTGCCTAAAATAAAAGATGGGTACAGCATCTATCTGGAGAACACACAATTTAGGAAGTGCACATCAAAAAATTTAGAACTATGTGATTCAAACTAAGAAGACAGTTGATAATTGCTATTACATCAACCACAGTAGCTCACAGTTTGGCAATGAAAAGGAATGGCTTATTGTAAGTGCTCTTTTATTAATCTATTGACACAGATCTCACTGTAATAGAAACATTATGCGATCACATATTTTATTTATGGATCATTTGAAGAATCTGTTCTGCAGATATTCGGATTAGTGGGCTATCAAACCATTAGCCAAATAAATCTAAAGGTAATAAAACTCACAGGAAGATAGATGGCTTTCTTTTTCTTGTTCTTTTCAGCCAATTCAGCCTAATTTAAGCCTTTCACAGAATGGTGATAATGAAGGATTTGTTCTCAGCAGCGTTATGGCAGGTGATTTGCATTTGAAAGTTTGACACATTTACAGGCCTTTGATCTTTTCCCTTCAGTGCTTGTGCCCCTGGCCAGACACCTACATGCACGTTTTACCAGGTGGAAGATCTAGAAGCAAAAACATCTCTGAGAGTCACTCTAAAGATATACACTAGAAAAAAAAAAATTAAACTATTTGTGTCCAGAAAATATTTTATTGCTGAATCTCAGTAGCCTTTATAAAACACCAGAAACAAAACATATTGAGACTTCTTTTATTAGAGTTTATTTTAAATTAGAGAAACTCCTCATTGAAAATTTAAAAAAATGCAGTCTGATGGAAAGCCTACTAGTTATAAAGATTGGCTTCTTCTATAGGTTTGAATTTATTATTGAAAGGAACTTCTTGCTGTAGGATACTTGAAGAATTTTGACTCCAAGTGAACTCAAGAAAAGACTGTGGCAGCCATGGAGACACTTTTTAAATGTTATTTAAACTTTTGCTTTGTTAAAAAAACAAAACAAAAAAATAACTCTCTGGGCAGGAGAGCTATCTTTGGGCTGGAAGGGAAAGCCCTGGAAAAAAAAAATTGGAGTGTTACTGGCACCATGAGCATGTGCAAGCATAATCAAACACACAACCCTATGATATATCAAAGATGTTCTTAATATTTACTATCTGACCCCAAAATAAGTAAGGAGTCCAAGGATTCAGTAGAAACATAGCTGAGTATTTGAAACAGGACTATTGTATCCCCCATGATTCTCTAAAATTTGATATATTAAGTTGATTCCTCTGCTGGATCAGAATGATGAATTCCAGGTCTGTGAGCCAGTGCCTCATTTCATTCTCCTCTCAGATTTGATTCCTAAAGTAGTCTGAGTTCACTAATTAAAAATTCCCTATGTGAAATTGCTTCCTGTTCCATTAGCAAATGATATTTCCACAAATTGAGCTTTTCCTCTGAAAGAATACAAGGCTTGGTAGGTTCCTTGGAGGAGGACAGCCAGTCTGATCTCAGGAAAACTCCAAGGATGGGGGTGTCTGGCCAAACAGCTTCAGGCTGTAGGTTTTATTTGGGAGGACATGGCTCACCACCCCGGAATACTCAGCCTTTTTAAAGCTGTGTAATGAGTATTGATTAGCCATTGTCTGGAGTACACTGAAAATAGCAGGGACTATGTAAATGTTAGCTTGCTTTGGATGCACATCAATAGGGAAACCCCAATAGCCCTTTTGAGTCCCTCATTGGTTTTTTTCTCCTCCTTCTCCTTTAAAAGATGCTCCTTCAATCTAAGAGTTAACTTCACTTTGAATGCACTTGAAAATTCAGTTCCTGGTACATTTTGTTCTTCAAAAGAGAACACCATCCATCCGTGTTACTTTGCTTTCAACTCATCACAGAATGTCAGATACCAGATAAGAGCAAGAGACTGATGAATGTGCATCCCAGCCTGACAGGGCAGGTCAATGTCAGGGAAATCAACGTTTTCCTTTTTTCCTTTTTTTTTTTCCTTCCTCCCCGTGCTTTGTTTTTATTTTTACTGCAACCCATTTGCCAATATCTACTGTAGAAAATCACTTCTCTGGAAACTCAACTGGCTTAAAGCAGTATCAATCAGAGAATTTAGATTAAATTGCTTAATATTTCTGCCTCTATTTTACACAGTATTTTAAGTTGACCACTGTGGTGGGCATTATAGAGATCTCTGCAGAGAGGTAATCCCTCCGCTGACGCAACCTGTATCCAAGGAAGGGAGAGATTTGGGGGAGCAAGAGCAGAAGACAGGGTCTCTTTGGGATTGTGCAGGTCAGCGACAGGTCTGAGAACAGGACACTGGTGACCTGATTTTCCGTCCTGATTGTGACCTGATTGTGCTGCCTCTACAGACAGTGCTTTACTGTTTTCCCTGGCTTGCAGCAAACTGGATCCTAAGAGAGTGGAATTGTAGCCAGGACCAGCTGCCTCCCGGATTTGCATACCTGCTGTTGTAAGACCTACCTGCTTATTCATGCATGCACCGCTTTTACACATCCCAATTACCATTAACTAAGCAGGAACTCAGGCAGGGTGCAAACCAGATGTCTGTGTCTCTTCAGAGTGATGGGGACAGCAGCACACGGTTACATGGGCTCGCAGAATGAGGGCAAGCTAAGGGTTTGATTGGTCATCCCTTTTTTCCTCTAGTTCTACATTTTACCTTCTCTTTGTTTGACCTGATACATTCATAAGTTTGCCTTACTGGCCCATACATAAGTTTTTCTGGTAGGACTTCAGGGATTTTGCTCTCTTTTGTGTTTCAAAATAGAAATAAAAATAAGAGTTTTCTAAACAACAGTGACCTTAAATAAACGACTTTTTTGCAACTTTACAACCTTAACTGAGCCCCTATCTGTAACTATATACTATAACCATATACTTGATAATCTGTGCTTAGGACTGCCTGAAAAGCCTGTTTCAAGTGGATAATTAAATGTTTCCTGCTTCAAACATTAACTTTATCCATGCAACTGAGCAGATAAAGAGAGATGTATGATTTATATGAACAAGGGATGTCAAGAAAAGACATCATTTTCTACTATTAGTATCAAGAAGCACCAAAAAGAGTGAGACACAGAAAATCAAGTAGATTAAACCAGAGAGAGAGAAAGAGAGAGAGAGAAAAGATAAAGAGGAAAAGGAATAATATTTAGTGATAAATGGGACAAGCTAGAGGTAGAAAAAATGAGAAGAGGTGAAAAATAAAAGTTGATCATGAGGTAAAGAAAAGGAGAAGGGTCTTCAGTGGTGGAGAACACAGACCTCTGCACTATGACCTTGTAACCCAAACACAACTGTCCAAAAATCTAATCAGGCAGGAAACATATCAGTGTCTTCTATCACCAGCAGCAAACCTATAATATATCACTGAAAGGTCAAAGGCTTTTAAGACTCAGAAATTGTGTTCGCTGCCTCTTTCTTCCAGTGTGAACTCCTGAAAATAGCTTGGTTGCTCTTCTTTTCACCCTCCCATCGGGTAGTTGCAGGCAAAGGTAAGGTCTACCCTGAGCCCTCCAGGCTGGGCAGACCCAGCTCCCTGGCCCTCTACCCACACACCACATTCACTGGTCCCCTGGCCAGTTGGTGACCCTCCTCTGGACTTGTGCAGTGCTTCAACCAACCAGGTTTGCCAGGTCTTCTGAGAAGCTGCTGCCTGGTTTGTCTGCCTGAGCCTGTGCTGCTGCATGAGGTTATCCCAGCCGAAACAGGCATTTGCCTTTGCTTTCTTTGCACATCCCAAGCCTGCTTTCAGATAATTTTCCCCAGTCCCTCTGATGGAAGCTCTGCTCTCCACGACATTAACCACTACCCACATTTCAATACCATCTGAAAACGTCTGCATGTACAGCATTACCTATAGAAAATGTGAAAAATTTTACTCAAATGTATTCATGGGACTGTTATAATATTGTTAGGCAAAATTCGTGGAAGCATTCTGAGCAAATGCAAAAAAATCCTAAATCTAATATGCTATTCAGATTCATCAATAGCCTGAAGGACGGACTTGGGGGATTTTGTAGGATTGAATGTGATAAAGATTTAGCAATTTGCCAAGAAATTTATGACTGCAGTTTGAAATCAATGGTCCTCACCTGTGGGCTAACCGCATGCTCTGAAATGTGCTTGAGAAGACACACAGCATTTTATTTCAGAATGTGAAATATGTAAGTGCTAAATAAAATTTGTAATCTAACACTTGCATGTTGTCTCTTACCCAGACTATTGATCCATTTTGTAATTATTAACTGAACTGCTGGCTGTGCCCAGAGCATAGCTTCATTTAGCATGGAGATGAAACATGGATTCTATTAGTGGCACACAGCAATTCTGCACATCAGTGCCAGGACATGGGGGAGGAAGAAATGAGTAGATACTGATGAGAAGGTTCAGTGGACGAAAAGGAACAGCCTGAGCTGAAATGTAATCACAGCAATTGAAAAATAGCTCCCTTCACAAACACCCAGCTTCAACTCTGCAGCTCGACTAGAAACAGTCACAACTGAGCTTTTAATGCAATTTTCCTGGCTATTGGAATTTCTTGTAAGACTTACCTAGTTTTGGAAAATCCATCATTTTGCAAAATGAATGGATGAAAGCCCATTGGAATAGCAAGAGAGCAAGAGTACAAATCACTAAGTGCTATCCCAATTTTTTAATAAGCCCTGTGAAACCACTGTTACACATTGCAAAGGCAAGCATCCCACTGTCCATGGGAGAGTAGAAGAAACCCTAGTGGATAAAATATATTGTACTTCACAATTTATAAAATTTGAGTGTATGCTTTTGGACAGGAAAGGAGGCATTGCTGATCTTGAAATACTTGCAACAGCTAATCCTCCACCTCTCTCATGAAAAATGGAGATATATCCACTCCATTACAGCAGACAACAGTTTTTAAAACTAAATGTGAAAGCTGATATAATTAAGCTGCACTAATTGATAATAGAGTTCTTCTACAGAAACAGCTTCTATTATTTTGATAATATCTGTTACATCCCATTTCTGAGCAAAATGAATCTTATTAGGTTCCCCTTCCTCCCCCAGCTTTGCCCTTTCCTTCTGGCTGAAGTAGCCAGTAGACATTAAAGACCAACCACATAGTCGAACCTCCTTTCAACTTCTGTTAACAGGGGTATTAAAAAGACATTCCTAAATATCAGCTGAAAACCACTAGGTAATAAACTCTCTACTTAAAAGGTGGGTAGGTGTAAATTCCACACGTAGGGCTTTTCATCTGGGAAGCCAGTTGCTTGGAGATCAGATGTTTTAAATGAATTGTGGAGCTGATGTCACTTGTCAGTCGATGGAGACTGACACTATTTGGAGGATCAAATACTTACATTTGAGGATGCAGAGCAAATAGATAAGTCCTGATCCTGCCAGGCCAACACCAGAGAGATGCTTGTTCACTATGCAAAGCCCTGGTGAAATCAGTGACACTCACTGGACTGTTTCTCCTCCATGAGCAGGCTCTCGTTTTGACATTTTGGAGTAGTGCCCTTGAGAAAATTAAAAGTTTTAAATGTTTATGGCAGGATTTTTTAACAGCACTAGAACTAGCCTCTTTCTGGTCTTTCTACAAATTAATAACATTTTCTCTTGTGCTAGCCACAGGTTTGCTTGGCCAAAGGCAGTATTAGCAATTAGAAATCCAATTTACACATTCTTTTCATTGATTGTAGTAAGAGTTTTGGGCTCCCTCTCATAGGGCTGGATTAAGAATTGGTCCTTGTTCTCTTACTGCCATCTTTCTGTCTGGGAATTTTAAGTGGCTATGCATCCGAATTCTTTGGCATATTGACCTCAAAAAACCCCCAAATGTATGGATTTGTTGAACAGCTTACTTATTTAGAAGTCTTATTTATTTCAGATGAGCTTGGACCCAGATTAAACCTTCTTCCACCAGTAGGAAAAAGGCTGCTAAATCTAAAAATTCTAAAAAAAATGCATCTTTCCAAATTGAGAGAAAACCTTAAAAAGGAGAAAAGCATTGTCTGGTGGCTAATGTGATTCTGGATAACAAATGTGGTGGATCCTTTCCTTCCTTTATTGCCAGCTTGGGTGTAAACAGAGGTGTTCAACACTATTTTTCAGAAGTGTCGAACACCTGCTGCGTCTGCTGGAGTTAGTGAGATGTGCAGCTGCTTGCCCCACATTTTATATGTGGCGATTAGCTCCTCATCCAGGACGGTCACAGCCACCTCTGCAGTGAGCAGGCGGCGTAGCAGCCAATACTTGGGAAACCTCCTGTTAAACAGGAGGTGAAGTGACTTTAAAAGCTTTTGGGAGATTTTTTTTTTTTTTCACGGTACATACCTGCAAGATGAGAGTGTGTTGTGTAAGTGCTCTACAAGGATATTAGTATGATCTGCTTCTTGTCAAGAAAATAAGACTAGACTTCTGTCCTAATTGTAAAGAAAGTTGACTGTGATGGGATTAGTGTTATTTAAACACATTTATCCATGTTTGTTCTGTTTCAGCCTGCTTTCTTCCCAGCCAATATAATTTTTTACTCATTGTCTGTTTCTCCTACCAAGATCCCAGTATGGTGGAAATACATCCTAATATAGAGAAAAAAAATTTAAATCAGTTGTAAATTACTGTACACAAAAATGCAAAAATGCATTTTTTACCATGCATAATCCTGGCTTATTATCTGGAGTACTTATTTTAATTTTAAAACCTGAAGCTCTAAAAACATTCTATGATGTGGTGGTTTGGGTTTTTTTAAATGGAAAAATTTTTGCTCCTTCCATGCATCCATATTCCTGTAATGGACTAAAAAATATGATTTGGGAACATTTCATTTTAAAGGAGATGAAGATTGAGATGTTAGCCTTTTTACTGCAGAAAAGATTATTGAAATGAAAATCTAAACTATCCGTCAAGAAGAACATGCCTTATCATTTTTTGTCAGTTCGTATTTCATTTGTGTTAGCCTCGTATCTCACTCCCCTCAATGTTTCGACATTACTGATGGACAAAAAGGAAACTCCTAAAATTTGCAGGAGGCAGAATAAAATAAAGATCACAAACCTTTTTTTTTTCCCCTTGTGAATTTACTGTCTAAGGAGGGGCCACCTGAAATACTAGACTCAGCACTTTAATGAGAGAGCATCAAATTGTCATAGGGTATAGAAAAATAAACGTGGTATCCAGCCTGTAGTCTTCCCTTCCTCTGTATAATACTTTTTAAAGTGTTATAAAATAACACTATGAACTATTCTACCATTTCAGGTGATTTTTGCCGGTTATAATTGTCTGTACTTTGCAAGATAATTTCCTAACTGAGAATTCTCACACTTGTGAGTGGAAACATAGCACTGTCCAAAACTAACTAATCCAAGAACAGCTCCATACCATGAGACTCTGTTGATTTACAGAGGCTGTGGATCACACCAGGATCATGGAGAGATGTTACACAGCTTCCCAATTCTGCCAAAACTGAGGCACACTTCGTTTGAGTTCCTTTAGGGGAACTGGGGGCTGTGGGTAGAAATAAGTGGCTAGTTTTCCAAACTGAACCTCTTTTTGCATCTCCCCCAGCAGAGCAAAGAGGGTCACAGCCCCTTCTTTGGATCTGACGATGTGCTGTGGCAAATGCAGCTTGCGTTAGACTGGGTAAACCCTTTGCTCACCCCTGTGCCCTCGATGGCCTCCTGGGGACCACAGTCAGGCAGTGTTTGGGACATAGGTGGGTCCAAGCTAAAACAGTGTCAGGGAGCACAATGGTCATAAAACAGGATGCACAACAACTGCAAGGCATTACCCCCATATTCTGTATTAATATAGAAAAGCCTGTAATTTTTTCTTGCCTGTGTAACAGTTTAGAAGACCGGAAGTTTGTAAGATCCAGTGATTTTTCATGCAACCACAGCAGTCATCGACATAATCTCATATCCTGCCTCGGTTGCTCTAAACATTTCCTCATCAGATATAAGAAAAGATATAGCTATTGCTATTCTTTGCATTCCTCTTCCCTGCCTAATCTCATTTGAATCCCAATATTTAAGAATACAGAGATGAAATCAGAATATGTTGACCTGTCATTTACAGCAAAAATCTGTACACAGTCATGGACATGCACAAAATCTTTTTCCTCCTTGGTGTATGACCAACACTTTCTGTGATTTACCCACACATTAACTGGTGATGTACTTTATTTATAGTCAGCAAACTAGTGACTTGTTGACTTTTTTGCTTCTAAATTTGACTGCATTAAATTAAATTATCATTTGGCTCCGAAATGAAAACTTCTGAGCAGAACAGTTTATATATGTGCTCAGTATGTGTATTTCAAATATATTTATATATTACATATACATATATTACGTACATGTAGACATGCATATTTACATTTATACATACATATAATTGGAAGCTCCTTTTTCTTTGCACACCCTGACAAAAGTTCCTTTTCTTCCACCTCCCCCTTCTGATATTTTTCTATTTGTAGACTTTTAATTGTGTTTACAGAAAAAAAAACCAAACAGACAGACATGAAATAAGAGCAAGGGACCTATCAAATAGAAAAGACATATGAAAACAAACACAAGGAGGAAAAAGGAAAAAGAATGGGACAGAACAAGTTCCCTATTCATGCAAAATTACACCTTGTGTCTAACTTGTGACATTGTGACCATTGCGTTGGTGCTCAATGAAACCTTTCAGTTCACTGAAGTCACAGAAAATACCTGTCCTTCATCTTGTCTTAATTTTAGTCTTTAGCAGACATCTGTGCTTCACAGGACTGTTTCAGCTCATTTTCCTTAAAGATGGACCAAAGAAGAGCTCAGATTATGATGGGGTAACCAAAAAACACACAGCAATCCTGTCTGTGGGAGCTGTGCCCTGAGTTCTTGTGTGGGGTAGATGTCATGATAGTTAAACTATCTCAGCCCAGGTTGAAATGCGTAAATCCTTCACTTTTTGGTACTTTCTTATTCATCTCAGTATAAATTCAGTAAGTGTCCCATAAGCTGCTTCCTAACGTTTCAATCCCAAACTCATAAAAATTCACTAAAGCCTTCCTTGTGACTAGGCTGAATATTGGATTGGGTTTTTTTCTATGTCGTTGTAGTGAGGATTTCACAGAAACGTTCCAGAAAACCTCAGCATGCTTTGGCTGTGTGCCATTCAGAGGCATTCCCTGCCTTTGTTTGAAATGGATTATGGTGCACACAGAGATTGTTTCACAGAAGGAAACTTTAAATAAATTCTACTTTTATTTTTCTTCCAGGTTGACACTCTTTCTCCCGTTCTTTTCATTATATATTACATTTTGCTTCCATGATGTGCCAATACAAAGTCATGGCTGGCAGCTGAGTTGCTCAACAGAGCTGCAGAGCTCAGGAGTTTTAGACAGTTTTCCTGGCTCTCCTAATGCTTTGCTGTGTGATTTGGGAAAAGTTCCTCCTTGACTCCACTTACCCATTTCCCCAGAGTAATAGAGAACATTAATCATCACTGTAAGCCATACTGAAGCCTAGAGACGAAAAGTTATTAATGATATTAATTTATAAGTTATACATTTTCACATGAACTGTGAAACATAGAACCACTGTTGCATTGAGTCAGGGTTGGAAAACGGTTTTTTTTGGCAGAAGAACAGACTCCTAGAGGTAGAAAATTTTACAGAAGTAGCTTCTACTCTTCTCTAACACATGTATAACCTGTACACTACCTTGAATTTAATTTCTATGTAAAACATTTGTCTGGAACCAAAGTTTATGCACTGTATATTTTGTTTCCTAGACCTTTTTTTTTTATTACATTCTCCTATTTTTTTTTTTAATGGGACTTTAACTTTGTTTACAATTAAAGATTTCCCTTTTATTTTCCCAATCATGTTTTAAAATAGCAAATAAATATACAAACTGTAGGGGAATGCATTGCAGTTCTTTCCTTCTTTCTTGTGTTGAAAACCAAAGTGATCCAGTTGGAATCTCATGAGAAGAGAAATCCACAGAGCCATAACACACACAAATCCAAACAAACTGTCTTTGACTTTCTCAATTAAGATGCAGGTAAGAGAGACTAGAGCAGCAGTCAGCATGGATCACATATTCACTGCTGTAGTGCCATCACCCTCAGTTACCCAGAAATCAGGGCTTGATGGCTTAAATTTAGGGTTTGTGTTAGCAATCACTGAATTCTAGATCTGTAAATTGTTTCGTAAAATGGTTAATTTTCTTTTTCCTCTCTCACCACTTATCCCCTCAGCGCAACGCTCAATGTAGATGCGCAGCCTTAATTGGTTTAGTTGCAAGAAGATAATATTTTTTTCTCCCTTTCTTGCTGTTGCCTGTTAGCTTAAAGGCTTTTTAGCTGAAGGTTGATAATTATCACTGAGAAGAAACTAGCACATCAGGAGTTCATTTTCTATCTTAGCACTTCTGGCGCTCCTTTGAACTCCTCGCACCAAACCCGCGTTCCCACTCTGTCACTTTCCTCCCTCCATCATAAAAAGGTCTCGGCAGCCGGCGGCTCCAGCCTTTGCTGGTGGGCAGCGGGCATCGCTTCTCCCCAGCGCTCCTCCAGCATGGACAAACTGCACGAGACATTGATAAACATGGAAGACGCTTTGGGTTCGGAACACTCCATCTGCTTATCATCCTGGGACTGGAAAAGCTCCGCTGGGCCTTTCGAGCTGCACCCCATCTCGCCCCCGCACAGCTTGTCCCCGACGCCCTCCTTCGAGTCCTACTCCTCGTCCCCTTGTCCGGCAGCGGCGGAGACCTCCTACGGCAGTGGGGGCAGCGGCCTGGTGGGATACGGCCTGGTGGACTTCCCCCCCGCCTACCTGCCCAGCCCCGGGCAGGCCCGGCTGCCCAAGGGCACCAAGGTGCGGATGTCGGCCCAGCGCAGGAGGAAGGCCAGCGAGAGGGAGAAGCTGCGGATGAGGACCTTGGCCGACGCGCTCCACACGCTGCGCAATTACCTGCCCCCCGGGTACAGCCAGCGGGGCCAGCCCCTCACCAAAATACAGACCCTGAAGTACACCATCAAGTACATCAGCGAACTGACCGAGCTCCTCAACAGCGTCAAGCGGGTGTAGAGCCACCCGGAGCGCCCGCCCCGGCACGCTCAGGGTCTTTACAAACAAAAAACCATCAAAACTTGTTCCTCATCAGAGTACGGCAGTGCACGATGTGAGAGGAGGACGGCATGAGGGGAGAGCACCCTGGTACATGGGATGCAGTGCTGGAAGGTGATGTAGGATTACCTAAAAACCTGAGCTGCAGGTTACTGAGACAGAAGTCTTGCTATTTGCTTTTATTTTACCTTTTTTTTTAATTTTACTTTTTTTTTATTTTACGGGTTTTTTTAATAAGCTTTTGAGAACTATTAAGCCTAGTCTGATACAAAAGTAAAGAAAAAAGCCAACTGATCTTCCTAGGATTTACATACCACTGTTCTGACTTATCTTGTTTTATAAGGACAATAGTAAATCCATAGGTGTTAAACTAAATTTTAAAAAAAGTAAATGACAACAACATTACAAGAATACTAAGTGTATTGATTTGTAGGCACTTTAATACTAGGATGAGGAAGAACATGTATTTAGTTCAAGTATTGTCTATTTATCCACATTTCCACTGTATCTAAAAATCAAGCAACTAAGTAATAGTGAGAACATCTTTGTGTGTAAACAAATAAATATCAGTGTCATAGTCTGTATCCTGTATTATAAATCTCATTGATAGATAAGCAAAATCTAGTGATGACTGCTAAATATTGAAAATGAAATATGAGCAAACTGACATTTTGTATAGATAAATGGCTGTTAAGTCCTCTCTTCTTTATTAATATATAGAGAAGCATATAATTTTTCTGCATTTAATGTGTAGAAACTCCCCTCTTCAATGCTGATAAATGCTGGAAGACATTTTTACATCAAATTTGTTGAACAAATAAGATTAGATTGAGATATCATCCTACTCTCTGACATGAAATAAAGTGATTCAGGTTTTACAGTTGTGAAAAGTTTTATTCTCAAGGTGTCCTGAAACCTAGGAGGGCTCTGGTAATCCTGTCTTTTTATTAAAAAACATCAGAGCATGTGTTCCCTACAGCCAGTCACAGTCCTGTAACACATACACACAAAACCTTTCAAAAAAACCCAAACAAATGAGGATGTAGTTTTAATCTTTAATTACTTTGACTTTCATCTGCTGGGCATCACACAGATCTCTCCACACCACCAAAAATATGTGTTGCTTTCTAAATCTCATTGTCTGACTGATTCACAAGACTTGGCCTATGAAGCAACACACAGAGAAGAGCAAACCCCTGTTGTGGGGAGCTAATTCAGTCATATTAACAACTTCTACTTGGGAACATGTAAAAGAGAGAGAGCAGAGCAGCTGGAAGGTAACAGGTTTGTCTCCCTCCAGATCAGCATGTCTGTGTGGGGCAGATGGTTTAGGTTTGTGGATACATCCTGTGGCAGAACACCACACACTAAAATGTTATTGCAGCCTTCTCTTTTTCTTTTATCTTCCCCCTTTCCCTGTTTCTCATCATCTTTGTACACTTTTTGCTCCAAGGATCAGCCTAAGCTGACTCAGTGCTATTCTCATGTGGTATGAGCATGTTGGGGCAATCAGCGTGAAACCCAGCACTATCCCAAAAAAGCAGCTATGGTCAAATTTACCGAGGTAGCACTGTCACTCGGATGTAACCGCATTTAAGCATACCCTGTATGCTTTTGTTTGTATTTAACCCATGTTAGATTTGTTACAGGCTTTAGTGTTATGAAAAGAATATAAGTAGAATAACTTTTCAAAGTCCTATAAAATTGTCATATTAGAGAAAATTTGATGCACATATGAGGTAGCAAAACTAATGGCAGCAGAGCATTCCTCAATATAAACTTGTGCAGCTAATCCAGATTTGAGCCAATCTGCCACATAGCCAAGATCAGTCTGGATCTATTTTGCAAAGGATTGATACTGCACAATACTCATGAGACCTTGCACAGAAGCATAACTGAGAGCGTGATCCCACATCCTTTCTCAAAGACTCTCACTGTCACTGGTACCTGCTCACTAATGCTGGCAAGCCACCAGCAGATGCACAGGAAGCAAGCCCTGCAATTCTGTGGTGTTAAAGACCTTTATCATTCACAAATATAATGGTTGGATGTATTGTCTGTTCTTGGTAAGAATTTTAAGCTTGTCCTTTAAATGTTCCACACCTGAAACTAGAGGTAGTGACTATGCTGTCCAGCTATGGAAGCCCAGAGGTTGATGGTTAAAGCAGAGAAACAAGGAGTTAAAAGGATCTGCTTTCATTGTTTTTTGGGGTTTTTTTATGACCATAGCTGGTCATCCAGCATTGCTGCCTCAGTTTACCCATCTGAAACTAATGGTTTCAGAAAAGTGCTGCTCACAAAGCCAAGTGATGCTGCATGGAGAGAGTGTCCCAGGAGGAGGTACCCTGTACTTTTGAGAAGTGGCTCAGTCAGCATTTCTCACTACCCCAGTGAAAGAGGGAGATGAAAGCCCTGAATTTGCTGGACTGTAACTCTTTAGATGCCTGGGGTGTTCTTCTGTCTCCTTGCAAGTCCAAGGTGGAGCAACAGCTCTAGGTAACCACCAAGGCAAGGCTGTGAGTCTCAGAAGAACATTACACTGCCTTTGTGCCAGTGAACTAGACCTTGGCTGTGTCTACTCCCTGGCCCCAGCATTCCAGGGGCCACTGCCCCAGGCTCCAGCAGGACCTTCAGGAAAGACCTGCACTAAATGACTCCCTGTGCCATGATAGGGCCAAAGCCCACATCCACTATGCAGATAGTTTGTACTCACACACCATTTAATTTGTTTGATCCCCTTTCAGGGGATCTCTCACCTGTGTGGGGGGTGGGACCAATTTAAGCGTGGGAGTAGGAGGGAGAAGCAGGCTTAGTATGTGCTTGTGACTGAGGTTTCACAGGATGTGCCAGGTTTGTTCCTTCCCTCCCAGAAAAAAAACAAATTCTTGCTCTGCCTAACATAAAATATCTCTATAAGCCCCACCTTTCATAATTCTTCCCCTTGGCATACACATTTCACTGATCCAGAGAAAATAATCTGCATTACTGTATTCACAGTATGAGATGCTACAAGACCTCCTGTTATTAAACATTGGATTTTATTATTCTCAATAAAATTGAATATGGATAAGGTTCCTTTTCCTTTAGGCCCAGGAGGTTAGGATACCTAAGTGACATGAAAGACGTCAAGTTCCTCACTTATGGGTATGAGATCTAAGTTTCAGGACTGCGAGGTCTATAAAGCTATATTGAATTCCAACAGCAACACCACAAACCATAGAAGAGAGGCAAAAAGTTGAACCTCAGTCTGAAAAAGTTGCACAAGTCACAGAAGTAGACATCTCTCACATACAAGTGTCTTCTCTCCACACAATGTGTAAAAATATACATGGAAATAAAGCTAGAGTAGCTGAAAGGCTGTGGCTGAAAAATTAAATTACATTCTGCCTAAGGGATAGAATTGTTCACTGTGCTAAAAAGATACAGGGGAGGGAACTGGGGTTAGTCCTGCACAATTAACTCTTCTGTCCCCAAGAACTCACACTTTTGCAGGTTAGCATGTCATTGAAATTCCTCACTAACTTGGGGAGCAGAATATGGATACAAAAGAAGAAACCATCACCACTAAAATATAGTTTTCTACTGCATTCAGTCTTCTCAGGTACATGAAATCATACTTCATAAGTGATACTAGCCACAAAAATGAAAGGGCAGCAGAACAGTCCTCAAATACCAAAGAGGAAAGGGATAAAGTATAAGATCTTCTACAAAATTAATTAATTGAAATGGATTTTAGAGCTTCAGGAAAAGCCTTGAGATACAGAAGCCTGGAAATTTGGTTGAACTACCAGTCCTTCACTCTCAGCTTACTGATGACTACAATCAGCTGCTGCACACAAGTACAATCTTTTTTCCCTTTTATATGAGTATTTCCAGACTTTAAAACACACACTCTTCACTGAGCCAGAGAGAAACAGCCCAGAAGCAGGCTGAGGGCAAGAGAAATGAGCAAGGGGCACCAAGTCAGGTGAGATGACTGCACCCCACCAGCTGTCTCTTGAGCTGTTCTTCATGCTCAGAGTTGTGCCCTTGCCTCGTCTCTAGGTTTTTGCTGAGGAGGGACCAGGTGTAACCACAGAGACAGAATGCTAAAAGTTTCAGAAGCCAGGGAAAAGAGGGATTTCAGCCCCACATCCACCCTGACCCTTTTACTAGGGAAGAAAAAGGCAGGGCAGAGCAGGCAGTTACATATAATGGATTTTATACCAGTTAACTCCTTGGGTGCCATGAGCCAGGCAGGTGGTGCTGCTGGAGTAAGCAGTTGCTGGTAGCAGCAATGTGAGAATAGACTCTGGATTTGTTTTTTCACCTTAGGGACCAGAGGCTGTTTTGGGGCAGCTGGAAGTATATGATATTGCTCTGTTCAGCAGCAGGCACAGCAATGCAAAGGAGGAGGCCTTGCAGGTAAGGTATTAGCTCAGGATCCAGGAGGCTTGCACAGCCTCACACGGCAATGCAGGCTTTCCACCTGAATCCAGGAGCATGACAACTTATCTGCCCACCCTATACAAAGGATGCAGCAGTGTGTTGTCTGCCAGCAGCAACAATATCTAGACACAGGCCCTGAGGATGGCAAGGAGGCCAAATCCCCTCCTGAGGATAAGTACCTTGGAGAGAATATTCCCCAGTGGTTAAAGGATCACACGTGGAAGAAGCTCTCTGGGCAAGCCCCGGCTCTGTAATCCACAGAGCTCACCCCCCACCCCCCAAAGCAGAGGGGAGCCTGGGGCCGCCCGCACATGCAGCGCTTTGAAATTCTATGCTGAGGAGCACCATGTAGGTGCCAAGAGGTTTTATGGTGACACATTTGGGCTGCACATAGGTGTGCTTGGGACAAAGAAAACCTCCTGCAAATGGGCTTCAGCCAGTTCCTCAGGAGAGCTGCTTATCTGGGAGCTGCCACAGCTGCATATCCCCTCCGACTAGGGATGCCAGGAGCTATCCCTCCAGCTCTGCCTGGCAGTAGCTAAAAAATATCCCACAAGAATATAAATACACCCCAGCTTCTAAGGAGCCAGTATGTGACTGCCTTTTGCTCGCCAGGTTATTTACCATGCAACCACAAATGCCATTATTGCCTTTAACAGACAGGAAATAGGAAAGAGTATTCACAGATCCCAATAAAGCAGTCTGTTTATAATGAGCTATAGAAATTGGGTGCTTCTAAACTCCCTTCCCTGACCAAGCCCCTGAATTTTTGTTTCTTTACACACTAACATCAGCCCAGGCTTGCTCTCTTACAGTACTAGGTGTCATAAGGAGAAAGACTCAGCTTACTTATGCTTTAGAGCATTTCTTTCCAAGCCCCTGCCCTTCTGCCATTCTAGCTAACATGGTCTTTAGGTGTTTCTGGACTCAAATGCACAAATAAAAGCAGAAATGGTATGGGAGTGGCTACCTAAAGACTCAGACTTGTGGCAGAAGCCAAGACTTGAACATAAGCTTCCCAAATCCTTAGATCATTGTCAGAACATGTTTTCTCTGGATATAGATGCATAGCACTTACTGAAGACATTGGCATTTAAAAGAAAAAGCAAAGGAATATGTCAAAATGAGAAAATTAATTGCACCAAAACCCATAATTGTCAGTTTTCTTAGTTTTTCAGAATTAATAGTAAGTTGTTGCTGCTTTAAGTCACCAAAACAGTTTTAAAATACTAGCTGCCATTAAATATAAACTATAGGAAAAGAGATTTCTGCCTATCAGTGACCAGATATAATGAGGTTACTTATTAGCCATGACTTATCAACACTTATTTGAAATGGAAATAACTATCTGCAGTATATTTCTGTTATTGTTCCTATTTTCCTATAAAAATAAATCACACCAGACTTCTCTTTTCCCTTACACTTTTGTCATTCACCTGCTGAAATTTCAGAAGACATTAAGCATAAACAAAGAAGATGGATCTGCTTTCAACTTGTGTTAACAGGGATATAAAAATAACATCCCAAATACCAGGGGAAAAGCATGTGGTCATAAAATATCCACTTAAAAGGCAAAGAGGTGTTGATAAAACACTTGAAGATTTTTTTTTCTTTTTTATATATATATAACCAGGAAGGCAGTTCCTGAATTTTAGTATAAACAGACACCTCTGAGATAGAGAGAGTACTACTGTCATGTCTTGAAAAGACTTTACCGATATTCAAATGGATTTTGTGTATCTCACAGGCTGCTGGAACATCTGACAAGAAGCTTTAAATAAATCCTAGTCTAACCATGGAGGGAAATGTCCTTGAATTTTCCCACGTATGAAAAAGGCTAATAGATAAGATAATTCTTTACACATCTCATCCTTCAAAAATGGCACTAAACAAAGCTTTTAAAAGAGCTGAAGAGTAGAGCCACGGTGTAGCTGGGCATCACCTTGCTTTTCTACAACTCTTGAAAACCCATCAACAGATAAAGAATCTCAAGGTATTGAATAAGCTCATGAGAATAATTGAAGGTGCCTTAGACAAGATTGTAAATACCAGATTTCTATTCCTGAGCAATGTTGGCCTTGAGTCTTGGTTTGAAAAAAGGAACTGGAAATCCAGGAAGCCACAACCAAGGCAGAGGTAACAGTACTGAAATAGGCTGCCCAGCTGCAGCCTCTAATTGATACACTTTTCCCCACACATAACTGGAAGAGGGGAGAAGGTGGCTCAGGTTAAGCAAGGCAGCCTATGCCGTGCTAGTAGAGCACTGTCACGGTGGATGAAGATTGCCACTCACTCAGCCAGAGAAAACACTGCTTAACAGTCATTTCCTGGGGAGACAGCATGATGTAAGACACAGGGAAGTCACCATACCACTGAAAGTGCCCATGGTTGTGTTCTGTCAGGTGCAAAACCCTGGCAGTACATTAGAGATGTCTCCCTTGATTTCTCAATAGGCTTTGCCTACAGACTGAGCAACAACAGGTCCTCAGCCCCCTGGGGGGAGGGGACAGCACTGGGCACCAAGTCACTGACTTGTCAACTCTGCAGTCAGTCTTAGATGCCCTGCATTTTCCTGTTATTCCCATGTTGATATTCCTCAATGTCACAGCTCCATGGCTTTAGTCTTCACTTACAACTGGAGTAGCAAAATGAATCCATCACAATAGCATTCTCTACTGGAAAACAATCTTGGTATCTTCCTCATCATGAAGCTCACACAGATTTTTCCAGAAATGATAGTAAGAAATCTACTACAGATATACTTAACAGGCAACTGGAAGGCAAACAAGAGACTTACAAACATGAGCTGTAATTATAGCACAAACTGTTAATGGGATCTCCATACAGGTAGCAACAGAGATACAATCTTTTCAACTCCATGCTGTCTCACAGAGTGCAAATAGATTCACAAAATACTTTCTTGCTCAAGTTAGCCTTCACCAAAATTTCCTGTTGTATAATTCTCTTTAATCTAAAGCTAAAAAGAAGACAGCCATTATTGTATATTTACCTCTAAGGGATCATGATTCATGCTAAGCAGTAGCTGTCCTTAGAACAGGAAAATACAACATTGAATCCAAACTCTTTTCACACCACTGTTCAGACACCAAGAAAAAAAAAAAAAATCAAGAAACTTTGCACCCATTAAAAAAAAAAAAAAAAAAAGGACAGGAAAATCTGCCAGGAACTCCTAAGCATCATGTTCTCCTAGTAAGGAATAATCCTTAACACTTTGCAGATAGAGACCATGGACTGTCATTATTACTATTACAAGTCTTCACTAAAAGACTGTTTCCATCTAGGCTGACAGCATACTCAGCTAAGCAGTCACCAATGCTACCTGTGAGTGATTTCACCCACTTAGGGAAGGCAACTTGACATTGCAGAGCCACAACCCTCCTGCAAGATTCACGGTTTACAGCCTCCCTGTCAACAGCCACTACAGGATCAAGGATGCTCATTCTCATCTTACTTCAAAAAACCCTACTTTCTCCTACTGACATTAAGCTCTCCGCAGTCCTTAGTTCATACTGAAGCTTAAAAAAAGCTCAAAGTGATTTACAATTAACTTCACACCTGTTACCACCTCTACCCCAAAACAAATGCTTCCAACTGCAAAGTGATGCAAGTTTTGGACATGTTAGCTGACCAGAGTAGGTCAGATGAACACACGAAAGACTGAGTTTGATGCTGTAGAGGAACAAAGAAGAACAACACACTAATTTAGAGTTTCACCCAATACTGCTTAGCTGACCCTTTTCTCAGACACTGCCAATCTATTTTCCCAGTAGATACTGCAGAAACAATTTTACTTGTGAATCTTGGCAGCAGGCTGTGTTTGCTTAGGCCACCTAACTGCAAATTCACAAAACTAAGTGGTTCTTGTTTCGTCTCTGTCAGAAGTCAGTGCATTCACCTGCAGGGAGAAGAGAGGTACAAACAAGTCTGTTATGTTACAGCAGCAGTACACCTGGTGTTTCAGTAGTGTGATTTAAGATTGACACCAACCTCTTCTAGTTGTTTTCCTTCCTAATAAGCACTGCTCCAGATGACACTCGCCCATGTGGATGTGCACTGCGGGCTGTGAGACATTTCAGCTTTTAATTCCCTGTACAGTATATTCTAGGGCTAGAAATCTAGTGACCTGACACAACTCGTGAGAGCACGTGCCAAACTGCTGAGCAAAGACTCAGGAGAGACTTGAGACATGCCTGTTTTCTTACCAAGACTGTGTTTCCCAGGATCGCACCTCCTTGGACAAAGAAAGTCTAAAGGCTGTTGTTTAGTGTTGCAGATCACCACACTGCAGTGGAAATACAGCTACAAGACAAAAATATTTATATGATGTTTAGGGAAGTCTTATTTGGAATCCCACATATACTGACCCCAAAGGATATCAAGGTGGGGGTTGGCCTCTTCTCTCAGGCAACCAGCAATAGGACAAGGGGAAAATGGCCTCAAGTTGTACCAGGAGGGGTTCAGGTTGGATATTAGGTAAACATTTTTGCACTGAAAAAGTGGTTAAGCATTGGAACAGCCTCCCAAGGAAAGTGGTAGAGTCACTATCCCTGGAAGTGTTCAAAAAATGAGTAGATGTGGCACTTAACAGTATGATTTAGTGGGCATGATAGTATTCAGTCAAAGATTGGACTTGAGGATCTTGAGGGTCTTTTCCAATCTGAATGATTCTATAATTTTGTTTTATGAACTGAACACAAATGGCTAGTCTTTATTCACCCCTCTCAGAGTCTTATGCCTTCAAGGAGGTGGCCAATAGCCCCAGGTAGCACCTGGCCAACTGAGAGTTGCATCTGCCACCCCAGGCTCACCTGTTGAGATTGCCAACAGCTTATGCCAGAACAAAGAGACATCTCACCTGCTCTTGTAACAGAGATGTGCCCTGGACAAAGGAGAACATCCTCACTTCAAATCTCTTTAAGTGCTGAGGAAATTTTACTCTGAGGCTATAATCAACTTTGTGGAAGACAGTTCTGTAGGAATCTTTGCTCTTTGCACACCTGTTTGGGAAAGTGAGAGAAAACGTGTTTAATCTAAACTTTCAACCAGATCTTCAAACACAGCAAAAAGGTGAAATACAGAGGCACTTCCCCCTCCATTCTCCTTGGGCCATAGGGGAATGAATAGAGTCTCCCCAGTTCATGACCCTCGTTTTTGGCCAATCAGGGTGTCTTGTTCTTTCTTTCCAACTGCCAGCTGTTGGCAGTTGGAACAGGAACAGGAACTGTTAGCTAGAAGCACTTCTGGCCACCCCCATGACCTGCTGCTACCACATTGTGCTGACACCAACACGTGCCCCACAGCCTAGCAGCAATTGCAGCCAAGCTAACTTCTGCCTCTTCCCCCTTCCTCCCACTTCAGGTACAGCACCTTGTGCTGAACAGCTGCCGAACAGAGGAGCGAAGCCCTCCTTACCCATGTATAAGGATGTGCCACTGTGGAAGGCTGTCCTGGCTTTGGGAGTTCGTAACCCAACAGTCATCCAGGTTTAGGTCCAGTCTGGCATCTTTAGGCTGGATCAGTTCAACTTCAAAATACAGGGCTTCCCTCAGGTATTTTACCACAGGATATTCTGATTCCTGGTAGGGCTCTGAATAGAATTTCTCTGCAAGAGAGTATTGATATTAGAGTTTTCTTTTTATAGAGTAAGTATTCACAAACTTTCTGCTTCAGTCTTTTATCCAGTACCATTTACTCTGGCACAGTAATACTAAAACCTGGGACAGCATATAAATGTCAACAAATGGGGATAGAGTGGCAAGAAAGCAAGAACCAGCAATGAAAGCAAAAATCTCAACCATATTCCTCAGCTCTGATGATCCAGGATTGAGACACTCCTACTGCAAAAAGTCCTTAGAGTAAGATTTTAATTCAAAATTGTCTCAATAAAGGTCCTAAGAAGGGAAAATCAATTAGAAACTTCAAGGCCATTCCAGTCAGGATGAGTGTTTGGTTCAGGCTTCAGTCAGCCCTTTCTACTGGCAGTGGTATCATTTTACAGCAGTAAATCATAAATGTTACCTTTGAAAAGCTTCATTGAAAGAGCAAGACAGCCAAACCCCGATTTAATACTAGGTGGTGGGCTCTTCTTAGATTCATATCGGACCTCAACAGCCTGCTTGACTGCATACGAGCAGAGAAATTTCAGTCTGAGAGAAGAGGTTTAACATTAGATATTTTACAGCCACAATAACACGTACAACCTTTTTCTAGGGAATGACACTTACTGGTATACGGGTGTATCATCGCCAGGTCTAAAATAGAGTACCTCGTTTTCATATGTCATAGTTGTGCTGTTGAACTGAAAGGTATACATCGTTACAAACAGGACAGGAACATTAGAGTTTGCTTTGTGTTTGGCACAATATCTACATCCCTCCACTTGACTGGCAGATTGCACAGAGCAGAGTATGCTTAGAAATGGCCAGGAATTACTGCCCAACAGCCCAATGCCCACTGAACTAAAGCTGACCATGGCTGACAGCTATACCGTAGTCAAGAATAAAGTTTACTAGCTTGAATATGCCATAATACCCTAGAGAGGAAGTGCATGGGGCCTGAGAAAAACATCAGTTGTGTCTGTTTACTCAATCAGTGAATAGAATGAGATGCAACACTGCAGAAGCAAGCTGCATTTATGCTGACCTGAATTTAAGCATGTTCTGATTCTTTGTTATTTTGTCTGTTTTCTATTTGTACAGTATGCAGGTGGTAGGAACAGTACCAACTCTAGACTTTGGCCTCATAGTCATTAGCAACACCCAACCAGCTTCTGCAAGGCATACAAGTGAGTATATGTCACCAGCATATACTCTCATTCAAGCCCACTACAAAACAATTCAGAGGTGTCAAACTGAAGGCTGGTTTCAGAAAGCACCTCTGACATTAAAAGAACATTTTTACCAAATAAGAACTTCTGCTCAACTGAATTTTGTATGCTCAGAAAAAGAGTGTTGATGTACTACTGTGCTACTTTCAGCTGTGATTTCCATGCAGCTTCTGCTCACCTCTGAACCTCTGCCAGTTCTAACAATAACCCTTCTCCAATGCAGAGTAGACTTCATATGACTAAGTCCTTACCTTTCTACTTGTTCCACAAGTGCTCACATTGAACTTGAAGGTTGCAGTGTTCTCTGTCACTAGACTGGGTTTGCACTGTCTGTCCCTCAAGACAAGCAGACCAGTGTCCAGGTCTGCATCACCCACCAGTTTTATTGCAGTAACAATCACAGTGCCATTGGGCAGGCACTCTGAAAGAGAAATACACATTTTCACAAAAATCAGGACTCAAACTCCTTTTGTAGCCTAACAAGAAAGAGGTTCTGCATGGATTTTCTGGCAAATTATTTTGGCAGCTCACAAGGAGCTCTCGCTCTCTTTCAAAAGTATTTTTCCAGCCAAGATATTCAGTACATGTAATGCTGATGAATAGCTTTAGAATGACTAATTCACATGCTGATTCTCCCCACACCCCACCAAAAAACCCATCTCATTCAATTCTCAAAACAACCATAAAAACCCTTTAAAAAAAGTTTCATGATTTTGAATGTGTGAGGAAAAGTAGAATTTCCCATCTCCTTCCCCCACTCCTGTACTAGGCAGGACAGTCACTCCAATCTTTAATTTGACTTGCCTCAGGATATATTAACTGGTAGGAAATCTGACAGGCAAATAGAGTGCCACACAACTATAAACCCTAAAAACATTTCAGACCACAGGACATAGTTTTGCGACTCAAATAGCATTAACACCTAATCCCCAACATGCTATTACGTATTAGCTCTGAAGGTGAAAATCTGCAGGAAACTGAGAAGTCCCTCCTCTTAGCCAAGGTGATGCCATCCTTCAAGGTTAAGTAGAGCGAAGCCTTTATTCCAGAGATATGAAAGACCTAGAGATGACAATCAAAGGTTTAACAAGAGAATAAAAGACATACTGTTTAGTTAAAGCATTCAAAAACTAAGAGGGCAGGTTATCACAAGCCAAAGGTAATGGTGCTTGGGCAAAGTCAAATCCACAGGATATATCTTTTTAATCCAGAAGCTCACACAATGAGGTTTTTCAGTTGGTTTGCAATAGAATGCAGTACAAACTCCATTGCATGTATACCTGTCGTTAAAGACACTCAGCCTTAAAGTAAGTGCAGAGTATGGGGTTTTTTTTCTTACTATTTCTGCCAACATTAACCAAGGGAAATTAAAGTATTCTGACAAGGAGAGAATATAATCCTCCATTATACCTTTGAAGACTATCTCACAGAGAAGTTTTTTTTCATTTTCAAGAACATACTATGTCATGTTGATATCTCACAGCTAGAGGAGGCCTTTTAATTGCTGCATGTTGACAGCCTTACCTCATAGTCCACATGGGAAGAAAGGAAGGGGACAGAGATTGCCAAGTGAGTGCCATTGTCCCTCAGACTGTAGTTGTACTTTTGTGCAGCCTCTGGGGTCAGGTGCCAGTCTGAGATGAAAGGTAACCAGTTTTGGTCCACATTCCCATGAGTGATAATGAGATGCAGGTTCCTCCCGTCACAAAACCCTCTCGCGCTGGGCAGCACTGCAAAACAGCCAAGAGTCAGCCAGCTGCCATCAGTTTAATACAGCTGCTTGGGACTGGCAGTATCCCTGGCTGAAACTAGCCCAGTTGGCAGCAGAGTTCACAGCCAGCTTGGTACAGTTTTGTCCAAGTTTCACAAAGTTTACCTGCGTCTTTCACAGCTGACAGGGCGATGACTGGGACAACAAAGATCACACTTGATGGACGGGTGATGAATGTGAGGGTGATGTTCAGGGTGTATGTTCTCATGTCCTCTCTCATGTACTAGGAAAATCATATTTAGACATGAAAAATCACCAACTGATATAGTCATTTCTATACCATGGGATGCTGCAGTGTCTTAGCACACACCTCTTTCTTAATGCTTGGTGCATCAAGTGGGACTTGTATTGCGTATGCTTTGCTTCCATTAGTGTATCTGGTCCTGTGTATTAGGTAGCCATGCTGAACAGCTTCAGGTACAGCCATGGTAACACCCTCAATGGTTAAATTCACAAGTTTCACATCTGGGAGGAATGTTCCCACTGTTACATTCATTAGCCTCGCACTCAGATTTGGATCTGAAAAGGAACAAAACAGCATTAAGCTCTTAACAGTACCAAAACCTTCAGTACATTCAATGTTTAGCTACTTACTATTGATTATAGCAAACTCTACTTGTTCAAATGGTGTTTCTATTTCCTTGATGATAACATGTCTGGTTAGTCCCCATTTGTTGTCTTCCCACTGGTGTTCCAAGAACAAGTTGATGGTGTATTTTGCCCCAAGCTGTCCATTGCTCACAGAAGTCTAGAATTTCAAATTAGCGCCTTTAGTATAGCATGATTTTGCATTAAAATTATGTTGGAGCATCTCAAGGTCAGCTAAAGCTACAGCTCCAACTAATTGCCCTTCTCTGCTCAGGAATCCTGAACTCTTGTATCTCCATGAGTTTAGATTATCTCAGAATACTCAGAAGACTTTCTTTGGAAAATTATCTCCCACTCCCAAGTTTAAAAGCAGCAGGGGACTATTTTACAGTGAAAGGGCTGCTCCTGCAACTTCCAAGGAAGATCAGTTGCTACATTTGCCCAGAACTCAGTTCACCCCAAGCAACAATATTTAGATGTATAGTCTCAGCTCATCCTAATAGCACACAGTCTGCTGGACAAATGGGTTATTCCCATTCTCTTAAATGGTCTGTGTAAAACACAACAGAACCCACACATGCTTTACAATCCACTTAGGACTGTCTCCAAGGAGTATGACATCAGGACTAATAGGTGAAAGCTCTGTGTTAACCTGAGGAAAGACACAAATCAATAGTTCTGTGTAGGATTCTGCCTCTCTGTGCTTGTAAGAAAAGAAATTCTTCATAAAGTGGCGATTACAAAAGCTATCTTTGGTCAGGGCTTCTGGAGTTTTTAACAAACTCTTTGTTCTCCCTCACTCCCATCTTTCATTTGAAAGGAACAAGATGAGAATTATTCCTCATCAAAAAAACCAAAACAAAACACTCAACCCCCCCCAAGAAATCCCAGAATAGTGCTTGCCTGGCATCTAATATAAGTCACTAACCTTGTAATAACCACCTTCAGCACCTATTGGAATCTTCAGTGTAATTGCATTTAACTCATTCAATAACATATATTTCCTGGAAGCCATTTCCTTGGCAGAGAGTTTGTGTAGATCCACACCAGCTTCCACAAGCACATCCTTAAAGCTAGTCACTCCAGCAGAGAGTGGTGGAATATACTTTGGAACAGTCCAGGTGATTGTTTTGTTCGTGTAGTCAACACCATCTAAGGGACAAGACATGAAAGCTGTCAGCTGATTAGTTGTGAATCTGTCCCTGTACATCTTGGTATTGGAGCAGGGTACCACACTCCTTACCTACAGGACACGCCACAGCAGTATCCACCATCAGGATCATCCTTTTCTGCTTGTAAAATACACTTGATCTCAGCACAGAAAAGGTAATTCCCTGATCCTGTAGGAAGAGATGTGGTTAGACCTGCACAGCCTGGCAGCTTGCTGGGCCAGCAGGAGCACACCAACCTCGAGCAGCTGAACTTGGGCAGCTGTGTATGGCACGCGCAGCAGAACCCGGGAGTCTGTGGTGTTGAGTCCATAGCCCACACTCCAAGCATTGCTCACAAGCAGAGCCCTTTGTTCTTCTGGCTGATGAAATAGTATTTGCCATATTGAGGCTTCTTCTGCTTTTGCCTACCCAGAGAAATTCACCAACAGTTTAAACATGTTCAAAGTAACAGATTTACTATATTGAATGATTTACTGCATTGAATTGCCCAGCAATTTTGTTGCCTTACTTTAAATTTTGCTAGGGGGATACCCCTCCACCTTTCCACCGCACACACATACAGAAAGCTTTCCATATTAAGAGCATCAGAAATTAACTAACTGCACAACTGCATTGCAAATACAGAGTCTCAGAAGAAAAAAGCCTCTTCATAGTTCTCTTCTGGCCATGGGGTCTTATAGACATTTTTTGTTGCAGTCTCTTGTGTGGGGACTACTTTATTTCTTCCTTGGAGTCATGGCCTACAGCTGTCTGTATTTATAACCTATAAAAATATACTAAACCCATTGGTGCAGAAGTTCTGCTCTTCCTACTTAAGTATTTTTTGAATGCACATTTTGTACTGTGTGGTTATAGAATGGAAGGATGGTTGTGCCAGAGGTAGCAGTAGCTTTTACTAGGAAGAAAACCTGTAGTTTTACTTCTGGAAAGAGAAGAGTCCAGTCCTCAGGTTCATCTTGAATGAAGTCTTTTATGGTCTGTGGAACCTCCCTCCTGACAGAAACCTGAAGAGAAAAAACATCTGTAAGGGGTTTGCTGATAGCACTTGTTTCCTTGTCTTCAACACCATACAAGAATTTTTCAAGGGAAACCAGCATTTTCTAGAGGGAGATGCCACCATGCTTGGTGCATTACCTATAGTCTGCCTGGTTTCAGTTAGTTTTCCACCTATCTTCTAATTTCTCTTTCCACTTAATACCTGGAGTTTGTTCTTGACTCCCATGTTCTCTTCCAAGAGGAGTCCATTTCCCCTTCTACATTCCTCCCCAGCAAATTCAGTAGGTAAACAGAAACATATACTTTCTGAAGTTATCTCTAAGATTTGTTGAGGCAACATTCACCGAGTTAATTTCATTAGCTTAACCCTTTGAGTACCATTTCACAGCTTTATTAGCTATTAGTGCTTACAAGTAGGCTACATAAGCATAATAGAAATGGATCACTAAACTCAAGGTGCATGCTGTGCATTCACTACTGAGCTGCTCATGGTGAGGCACTCTGAAGCTGATTAGGTTCTAGAAATATGTATTGGAAACAGAATCTGAGAGCATCTTGCACCTCCTTACTTTCAGCACTTACCTCCATGTAGTTACTTTCACATATTAACTCTCTGGGACCCCATGGACCATAATGGCAACTTGCACTTTTCAGATGAGTTGCAGCATTTCTCATATCAGGAGTACGAGATGCTTTGATTTGTATAGTTACTGTGAACACATCTTTCTGCATGCACAAAGAGAGCATTTGCTCCTTAGACTGATTTTCGCTAATTAGGCAACACTATCCTCGTGACCTAGAAGTAAATTACAAACCCCACCCACCAGCCTCTGCATAGAAGATCAACTCCATACTGAAGCATTATCCCTTTCAATTTCATTAACTAAATAAGATATATGCATTTACGTGTACAGCTGCACAGCAACATAAATACTTTGGGCAGCAGCTTCGCCCTCTTGCGTAAGCCCAGACAAAAAGAAAAAAAAACCAAACAAACTTAACTATAACTGATATTGTGTTTTGTGACATAGTAGCAGTAAGCCAGCAACACAAGCAATCACAGCTTGTGATGTATCTGGTATCTCAAGACACTAAATATTATTAGGTATTATATATTATTATTATTATAAATTATTATTATTAGAATGCAACACAGCTGCCAGATGGAATTTCCTATTGTTATCCAAGAGAAAATAGTTGCCTGTCAAGGGCACATGTGATATACTTCATGTGTTCAACTGGTCATCCAAATGTCAGTACTATGGAATGTCCTCAGACCTCTGGATATATGTGAAGAGAATTAAATAATTTTCTGCCAACAGATACTCAAGACTTCATGACGTCTCAGTTAATGCCTATCAATAATTTGATCATCTCTCACATAGTGTACAAGAGCACTGTAGCCAAAATGTTGTAACAGACCTACCTCAAAGTGAGAATGGCAGCTCCCTGCAGAAGCACGGAACTCGATACTACTCCAGTTGCTGTAAGTTACTGTGTAGCCACACTGTGCTGCCATGGCCTCATTGAGTTCCCAAGCACTGCCAGACTGATCTACAAGCAAATAGCAAAGAGCTGTATTAATGAATATAACTCCTGCTCTGCAAGCTCCTGGAGCAACCTGCCTTGGCCCAGGGGTTCAGCTGAACCTGCTCTAATACCACTGCATCCCCTGAGCTCAGAGAATTGCAAAGTGGTGAAAGAGAGCTATGACAACATCTACAGAAAGACAGGTAAAGTTACAGATACAATGGGACAGGGAACACTTGCAGCTCAATGTCGCAGCAGGGCTAGATGGTAAGTGCCGCGACCTTCCCGAAAGCATCCCGCATTCAGCGGTGCCCTGATGCGGCGTGCGGTGGTCAGTGGTTGAGGGATGCTGCGCCATCCCCAAAAGCGTCTAGCATTCGGTGCCTCTCACACACAAGCACCCGCACAGCCACGCAATCGGGTGGTGTCTGGGAAAATCCACAGACACACCCCTAACACCCTCGCCAACCCACACAGGTGGACATGCAGGCACTCACTCACAGGCAGAAGCATACAGCCGGAGGCAAAGAGTTGGAGGGGCTCTTCTTATGGTGTTCCACGAAATACAGTATTGCAGTGAAGGATCCAGGGAAGAAGAACACAGAACAAAGGAGGGTCCAGGGTCATATACCAGGGGAAACAGGAGCAGAGAGAACTCTAGGAGCCAATGGGTTAAGGGCCAGGGGGTGGAGAGAAGGTGGGGTTACATACAAACAACCAATGAGGATAGGTGAGGGGTGGAGCAGGGGAGCAGGACCAATGGGGCGTCGAGTAGGGGAGAACTTGCTAGAACATAACCTTAAGCGAACATAGATTGACCAGGTAACAGGCCAACCAAACAGGGGAACATTAACATAACATAACAAGGCCTTATGGGGAGGTCTTCTTCTTCACCATAACCCAGGGGGAGACCTTAGACCTTGGAGCCTTTTCCACCAGCAGTCTCTTACTGCACTCGGGCCCTCTGGCCCCCCTGGCTCCTTGGTCACTCCTGCGGCTGGCCCAAACACCGCAGCCTCTCCTGCTGCAGGCCCAGCCACTGCAACAGCTCAAGGACTGAAGATGGAAAAAACTCAAAACCACCAGCATGGAAAGATGTTAAATCCTAAAGGGGCAAAACCCCCAGTAAGCACCAAACAGTCAGGTGGGTCATCAGTGTCAAACTGCCAGGATTGACAGATGACAACCCAGCAATGTGGCTGGCACAGGTCTGTGTTTTTCTGATGCCTGCCCATCAGAGTCTATTCAGGAGATAATCCACCAGGATGACAAACACACTAAAGATTAGTTTGGATGGTTTTAGCCTACAAAACTGTCTTGGTGGTTTTGAGCTTTTTATTGTTTTGTGTTTTAGTTGTTTTGAATTTTTTCCTTCTAGAAATAATTGCTTTATGCCTGTAAGATGCATATATCCCAGCTGCAGAGTGTCTTTGTGTATGAATGAAGATGCCTGAGCAAAGAACATATTTTAAATGGGTTTTGACACAAGTTTACCATTCTAGAAAAATGGACTATACAGAGTTAGACAGCTAGCTAGCAGGAGATATAGTTCAAGGCCAAATTTATGTTTTATATACATAATCTTAACAGCAGGTGTTTATAGCCCAAAAGTTATATTACTGTGCCCTTCCAGGGCATTCTGTGGTGCTTTTCACTCAAATGCACCACTTGCTGACTACTAAGCCCACTAAGCTAGAGGGCCCAGCTAATTTTTCTGAAGTATTTATATGCCTCCACCAAGCTGTAAGCCAGGAAGGTGAAAAGCCACTAATGCAAAAATCAGTAACAGTGTCAGCTTCAACTAGGGAATTTTCAGAATAGTGTGTGTTGTTACTAGAGAACGTTTTTACCAGGAAGAAAATCCACCAGCATTAAAATGCCTGGAAACCATCATGTGCATTTCAATTTGAGTCCAAAGATAATAATCTCAAATTTAATCATGTCTAAATTATCAAACAGTATATCTACAGTATATATTATAGAGAAATCAAGGTAGCATTTGGCTTTACTTACAGTGAGAGCCAATTTACTAAGCTCTATAATATTAGAATAATCCAGGGAATTCTAGTATAGAAGGATCTCAGAGAATTTTAAACATTTCACCATGTGTAATTCTCTCACCAAGTTTTTCTATATCAACTTACCAACAACAGAAATAGATAAATATTTGTCCTCAAAGTATTCTGCCCTCAGTGTTATCCGCAGAAGGTTTCCCAAGCACTCTGAACTCACAGGTCCTGTGTTGGATGTATTGAAAGACTGGTAAGCAGGGGATTGAAAATAAGATACAAACAAATCTGCTACTTCCTGGACTGCTTTGTAAAGTTAGTGTTGTGATAGTCATACATCTCCGGTCAGGAGGTATTAGAGGTTATGTTTATACTGGCAGTGATTCCAGGATAAAAGCTAGCCCCAAAATTAGTATCCTAGTAGTAATGATGTCTGATATTCTGGTAATGCTACCTGCAACAGCCAGTCACAGAAACAGGATTTTGGAACAGGATCAAAAAAGTACTTGCCCCAATCTGAACACCTTAGATGAAATAAAACAGAATATGAAAGTCCCACACACTCCTGAAAAGAGAAGAAAACCCAACCCCAAAACCAAAAAACCCCAACCAACTAAAGCCCACAAACAAACCACAAAATAACCAGAAACCTCGACCTCTAACCCCTCTATTCAGAAGAAGAACCACAAGCCAATCTGGGTGGGGAGTAGCCACATCAGCTGTCCATCAGCCTGTCCTGGTCACTTGCTGAAGTACCAGTACCAGAAGCCAGCTGCCTCATACTGGGAAAGGACCACACAGGAGAAAAGAGGGTGACTTGAGAAGCTCCAGTCCCAAGCTGTCACCACAGCATAAATCAGGCTACAGCTCCCAAGCCTCTTACAGGCAAGTAAGCAGGTACAAACTGTTCTAAGTATAGGACTAGAGACCAGAAAGGACTTCTCTTTTGACATATAATTCTAATAAATGGGGATTTGTTGCTTCAAACAGAAGTTTCAGGAGCTAACGCCAACTAGACCTTTTGTGATAACGGTGCATTTCAAGAGCTGAGAGGATCCTTTTTCCTACAGGGTTCAGCACTATAGCCTGAAGTTAGTGATGCAATTCCCATGCCAGAGATGGTCACACTAAGGAGCATCAGATAGATGCTGGTGAACATGACCCTGTTCCACCCGTGCTCAAAGCTGCCAACTGGATTCAGTGCAGAAGCTATATAATTGCTCCAGGCTGGATAAAGCCTTCTCAAGTATCTATTTACTTTGATCTTTGGGAATTGCCAACATGTTTAATAGAGGACCCACAGTGAGTAGGGCAGATATGGCTAGAACCAGCTCTGCATCTGCTGCTCCAGGAGCAGCTATGCTTTGTAAGGAAGCACTTTTGGCTCAGAAAACTGTTTCCTCTCAGGCAAAGCATTCATACCTTTACAATATTTTGTCCTGATTTTGGCTGGGATAGAGTTCATTTTCTTCCTAGTAGCTGATACTGAGCTGTAGTTTGGATTCAGTGCAAGAATAATGTTAATAACACACTGGAGTTTTAGTTGTTGCTAAGCAGTGCTTCACAACAAGGCAAGGACTTTTCATGTGGCTCATGCTCTGTCAGGGAGGAGCTGCACAGGAAGCAGCACAGTTGGGACAAATGACCTGAACTTGCTAAATGTATATTCCATACAACAGAGTGTCATGACGTATATATAAACTGGGGGGAGTTGGCTGGGAGGCACCAGTCACTGCTCAGGAACAGACTAGGCATCAGTCAGCAGGTGATAAGCAACTGTATTCTGCATCACTTATTTTTCTTGGGTTTTATAATTTTTTAAATTAAAATTATTATTATTATGGTTAGTATTATCATATTTTACTTGGTTCCAATTATTAAAGTATCCTTACCTCAATCCATGAGGTTTTTCCAGATTCTCCTCCCCATTCCACTGGGGTGGGAGGGGACAGGGAATGAGCAAACAGCTGCCAGGTACTGAGCTGGGCTAAACTATGATAAAATACCTTAGGTATTGTATGGTGAATAACAATAACTACACTCAAGAAAATAAGAAAGTCCTTATTAATGCATCAATACTGGTTACCAGAGCGAGGAAAGGTAGAAACATTTGCTTAAGACGGTGACCTGCAAAACTAAAGAGTAGCCATAAGTAGTTACCAACACATCCCTGTGTGTTTGGAGTTTCTCAGAAAAACATACAAGCAAGGCTGCCACAAGGGCTTCAGACTCTTCTGAAACACACACGTAAGATAGATATCACCCATGGAAAAGCCTGGATACTGATGTGAAATCAGTTTATAGCAGTGTTACCTGGTCTTTCTTGAGTCCATACTCCAGAGCATAATATCCCTATTAGTATCAGCCTGTAAGAGAAGACAGGGATTAGCAGCAGCTTCAGCTGTGACAACAGCTTGCTAACAAATTTCTTGCTCAGAAAGTTCTACTCTGAATATTAAACTAGTCTAAAGTTTAGATCAACTGTTCTAGACTAGAAAGTTAGAAAAAGGCATTTCCTTAGTCATCACTAGAAACTTAGGGCAGGTAAACCGGAAAGATGAATACATTTAATGCCTTAAGTAAGACCATTTATGTTTCACAGCCATAGAGCTCTCACCTCTGCACCACACTCAGCTCCATCGTGCATTTGCTCAGCCTTTACTTGTGGTGCTTTTTCCTTTATAGCCCCACACAAACAAAAACTTCCTTCCTCAGCTTTGGGTACAAATTAAAGCCTTTCTGGTTTCTCAGTCTTGGGTTAAATAGAAAGGTTGCTACCTTTATACTGATGAAACCCCTTTTCAGCTGTTTATCCTCCTAATTATGGACCTGTAATTCACATCACCTGATTATTTGCTTTACTGATTAAATCTGCTCCTACTTTGGTTCCTAGCTCTCCCTATTCTTACGGCTGTCAGCTCCTATCAGGTTCTCAAGGCTTAGTTGGTCAAAGCAGGGTGCTAATAATGCCAAGGTTGTGGGTTTGATCCCTGTAGGAGCCATTCACTTAAGAGCTGGACTTGATGACCCCTGTGTGTCCCTTCCAACTCAGAGTGTTCTGCGATTCTGTGCAACTGGTGCTGTTCTGGTAAAGCATGAGGTAATCCACTGTTTTGCAGTTACTGTGCTCCTGTGTGGTGGGCTGACCCTGGCTGGATGCCGAGTGCCCTCCTCAGCTGGATGGGTGCTATGGCCTGAGCAGCAGCCTCAGCTGGAGCTGACTTACACGACAGATCCTGGGCTCTGTGTGACCAACACCATCAGTATTATTTAGCTAAAAATAGATGACTGAGATGCTTATGCTCGCAGTTTAACACCAAACTGGCTCCTTTAGAAACTTTCACATAACTTTGTGTAGTTATCTGCAAGAAATGTATAATTTTAAGAAACTTTACCAACTGAAATGAATAGAGGCTTGTTTGTAGGGTATTTTAGGGGAAAACCCGCTGCAGTGTGGGCTCCTCTCTCCATGGGCCACAGGTCCTGCCAGAGGCCTCCTCCAGCATGGGCTTCTCAGAAAATCACAGTGTCCTTTGGGTATCCACACCTGGTCTGGTGTGGGATCTTCCTGTTGGTGGATCTCTGTGGTCCCATGGACCTCCAGGGGACAGCCTGCCTCACTATGGGCTGCACCACAGGCTGAAGTGTTCTCTCCTCTGGTGCCTGGAGCACTTCCTGTCCCTCCTTCCACACTGACCTGGGGGTCTGCAGGTCTGTTCCTCTCACATATTCTCACTCCTCTCTCCTGCCTGCAGTTGCATAGGGCTTTTTTCCCCATCTTAACTCTGTTATGCCAGAGATCCTGCCATCATCCCTGATGGGCTCAGCCTTGGCTAGTGGCAGGTCTGTCCTGGAGCTGGCTTGTATTGGCTGTTGGACATGGAGGAAGCTTCTGGCAACTTCTCACAGAACCCACTCCTGTAGTCCCCCTGCTATGAATATCTTGCCACATAAAGCCAATACCCCCTGCCTCGTCTGTGGAGGATTTGGCATAGCCTTTCCTGGACAGCTGATGTCTGCCAGAAGCAAATGTGTAAAATGCAGTTTTAAGGCAATTGGGTTAACAATATAGAAAGGAACTGTTAACCTTTAAGATAGGTCAAAACTAACAGTAAAAGGGAGCATAGCTGGAGACTGATGGGTGTCACAAACTAAATGAAGAACTTATGTTATTGGGTGACCAGTAGGACACCTAGAGGAGAAATCATCCTCAAATTTGGAGAAAATTTACCCAAAAACTGTGGAGGAGTGAATCTGACCACAAACAGATCTGAGAAAAGGACCCTGCCTTTCCTGCATGCCTAAGGCAGAGAATTTACACCTTGGGCCCTGACTTTGGATCAGTGACAGTTTCCCACCATATCCGCAGCAGTGCACTCTGGTCACCGTGTGGGAGATGTTCCTGGGGCTGCTGAGCTGAGCTGCTGACAGTCAGAGGGTGGCCAGGCCACACAGTGAGCAAAGGGGTTATTGTGGTGTCTATTCACACTGTCTGTAAGGACTGAGCACTATTGATCCATGGCAGTGTTTCCTAAGGGGTGCTCAGAACTGCCCGCATCCCTCTCTCACTGCATTTCACATCGAGACTACACTTACATTGGGGATTCTTCTGCCCCAGACTTATGCTCGTGATATCTGGGGTTTGCTCCTTTCTTTGCCCAAGAGAAGGCTGCAGGAGCCGCAGAGGTGGAGGATTTATTTGTAATTAAGCCCAATGTCCTGGAGAGGGAGCCGGAGGATCGCGCAGCTGCTCCCTCCGCTCCCGGCACCTTCCCGGGAGCGCAGCCCGGGCTGCGGGGCTCGTTCTTAAACCCAAAGAAGATTGCACAGGTTGGTTTGAAACTGACACGTATTTGTGTTGCTGTCACGGGTAACCTCACTGTACCACTCCCACATGTTCAAGAGCACAAAAAAAATTAATTGAATGTGAAATCCAAAATTTGCCATTCCCTGAAATGTTGGATTTTACTCCAGAAGAAAGTAGTATTCCCAACTGGTGTTGCAGTTGTTTCTTTCTGAAATTTCCTATTGATAAATTTTTAACTTTACAGGGAGTTTTCCTGAGAAGCACTATCCGCCAAGGATACTGTATAAGTCATGGGTTATAATAATACATAGACTCCTGATCAGGCAGTCAGGCCTTAAATATTGGACAGCATGATCATGTTTATTATTGTTGGAGCTGAGTTACAGCTTTATTTCACTGTGCAGTGTGTTTTTTGCAATATTAAAAAAAGTTTATTCCATTTTTCCCAAACTTGATTTTAGACACCACCAAGGAAGTGCCTGAGATTTCACCTAATTTGCACAAACTGCACTTGACATTTGAAGGCCTGCACTATTGACAAGCACATAACCTGTAAGGGTAACCTTGGCTCATGGTAGTGGACGGCTGTTTATGCTTTTCCATCCCAAACAGATTGCAGCCATGTTTCCATTAATCCTTCAACCTGCCAATACTCACATGCAGGCTGAGCTTATAGAGCAAAATGGCATCCTGGAGGTGTCTTATTTACTCCTTACAGTTTAAACAGTATAATGATAATTAACAACCATATACTGGAATGGGAGAAAAATTGCAGTAGTTCTGCTACAGCACAGCCTTATCACAGTGTTATTGAAAGCATTATTTATCTAGTTTATCCACATAGTCACTCTCAGTCACTCTTTGTTTCCTTTTTTTTTTTTTAATTAACCAATCAATTGTAGATTAATTTCTACACACTTTTATGTTTCTGGATTGTTGTGGAAAAAACAGGAAGTCTTGTCTGTCACAGTTTTAATTTCTAAACATTAAGTGAAATCTAAAAGGCTTTACTCAGGATCTACAGCCAAAATGTCCAGTATAACAGAAAAAAAATTCCTTTTGGCCTTTCAATCAGCATCAGGGCAAGAAGAGGAAGAAAGGATGTAGTATTATGTACACTTCCAGTGCTAACAGCTATGTACAGGATAACTTAATGTTACCAGCCTTTCAGCTGATAACTGACAGCTCTCCCACAGCAAGCAGGTGAGCAAGAAGGAAAAAGGGAGGTCCATACAATCTAATAATGCTGTTAAATATACCTTGAAAGCTATTTTGACTGCATGCAAAAATGCATTCTAAATTAACATCAAAGATAATTCTATGCTAATAAGAATAGTAAAACTGAGAGAGATTTTGCAATCTCACCCTTATAAAATGACGCATGTAAAATGTCCACCAGGAAATGCATCACTCATTTTCTTCATAGGGTTGCAATGCAAAATAAGATATGCAAACTACTGCTTCATCTGTCACTCTTGGTTAACTCCTCCTCCCATGAATCTGTTCCTAGACAGTCTGTTTGTGTGCTAGCCTAATTCAAATATTTTCCATTAAAAAAAATGGGGAGACAGAAAACACACAGTTCATCTGTAAGTGATATCTGCAAGAGCAGACACATTAGATAGAATGAGGCCATTAACTAAAAGTCAGCAACTTATGCTGGGCTCTCTGTGCTGCGAGATATGCCTCCTTTGGGGATACGAATTATTTCCTAAATCATTGCTGACTTGATTTGCAGTTAAGCACAGTCCTACTGTGGGAGTGCAGTAGTTCTAAGACCCCAGAGAGTGAGGAAACTGCCTGTCTCAGAGTTATGGGCGGTTTTCTTCGAGCTCCCCTGTAGCCAAGGGAAGTAGGTATGATGATTGACAGCATTTAAAAGGACAGAGGTCCTGAGTTAAAGCTTTAGAAGGCAGGCTATGGCAGTCCTTTCTTCTCTGAATAGGGTACAGTAGGACATTTGAAGCAAGCCTGCCCTGAAGGGTGTTGATCACAACCACATTGTCCTGTGCAGCGCACCGTGGTTTGCACACAGAGCATGCATGAAGCCATGGCATCACCCCACCTTCTTTCTGCTTGTGCTTTCATCTCCTTCAGCACAGTGCTCCAGGAGCAGCGAATGCCCTCCCCAGAACCAGGATCGTAGCCTAAGGAGTTATGTATGAGATCTCCTGTAATTGAGAACACCAGTCTCAAAGTTTGTCTGCATCAATAAAACTGAGTCAAATTAAGCTAAAGAGTTACACCAGGAAGTAATTTGGCCCTTGAAGCCTAAATAGGATTTGAGAATAGGAATTTATGTGCGGTGGAGAGCAGTGTGTGGAAATGCCTGGAACCAAATGCAAAGCAATTTAGATTACTGTGATAGCACAAAAGCGCTTTGTGTAGACGATTTAAGACATCTGCCCATGGTCCAGACATCTGTGTGCAATGAATACCAGTTCTGAGCTAGCTCTTTATTTATCATTCAGTAATGTCCATTAATAATTGCTGCCCCCATATAACCCTCTCTGTCTATATGTAGTTATATATGGTTACTTGATGACTGTAATAAACAAGGAAAGAATGACTCGTTCTTAAATTGAAAATACAATCTGTGATCTAGTTCTATTTCAAATATAGACAAACACATTTTACTCTTTCCTTCCATTCTCTCTCTTTGTCTATATTTAAAGATGCTGTTGCACATTTATATCCCTCAAAGTAATGGACACATAAAGTAGCTCCTGTCATGGAGATGGGTCACACAGAATCTTTTTGTATTTTTAGCTCATCTTCTGTTTCGATCCTCCTTGTTTTCAGACAGATTTTTTTTCCTTGGTCACTTTCAAAATTCTCTGGATTTATACTCATATTTCACTGATTTGGAATCCTGTCTTTATTTATGTAGTCTTGGAGACCTTGCAATATCATTTACTTATCTACTAAGTCTTTGGTGCTGTAAGAAGGTAGGAAATTTTCTTTTCTGTGTGACCATACATGAGTACTAATTAGACTTTGTATCAGCCGAGGTAGCAAGTAAAAATAGAGTGTAATCACCAGCAAATAAACAGATCTTTTCCATCTGTTCAAGTAATTCCATGTCTTCTTAGCAGTCAAAATGAAGCAATATAGAACCAAGAGAAATCGTCCCAGAGTATCTTAATAAAATTTAACTTGTAAATCTAATTGAAATTTATTCAACTATACTTTTATGCTTATTTATTGAAGTCTAATGTTTAATGCTGCTGTCTTGAATGAATAACAATCTGATCCTCTTTGATTTTGGTGAGCTTTGGATTAGGCTCTCAAAGTTTGGAGGACGTGTTACCAGCACACTGCAATAGGTGAAAAAATTGGTTTTAATGATTTATTTATTTTGAAATTTGTAACTGTATTCAATTTCATCAGTGTTTATCTGTATTGCTCTGCTGATAGAGCTCCATATTGCTTGTAGGGAAGAAGAAAAGTCTGAATTCAGATGATGCATCTTCTGTCCCTGGAACTGGCAGCTGTTCAGGGTTAAGTTAAAGGTCTCACAGCAGCTTCTCATAATGGTTAGGGAACAATTCTGTCTTTTTGCCAGATTTCCTTCTGTGGAAAGAGATTCTAATAATAAAAAGCCAAATGATGAATCACCTTTATGCTGAACCATGAAACACCTGGATAAGGTCTGGGAATATCCCCACCTTGTCCAATGGATAGTGTAAGGAACCAGCCTCATATATGGAGACTATCCTGTGAATAAGGCCAGAAGGGCAAAATGGTCTTAACCTCCAACTGAACTCCACAGAATGTGTGAAAGGCTGTGCTTATGAAAAGCTGTGTCGGGTCTTCCAAACTCTTCTACCATTTTTTTTCCCTCTTCATCTTGAACAATGGGACAAACCAGGAATCATTGCACTGAACTAGAACATTATATCGAGATTTGGGTATCTCTTTCAGATTTTCTGACTGATCTTGGATGTCTCATTAGACATCAATATCTACATGCCCCATTTATAAGACAGGGTTAAGAAAGTTTCACAGTACTATTAGGCAAGACAAAAAAAAAGTTTATGAACTGGTCATACACTACAAAATATGTGTAGCAAAAAGGCCAGGTAAGTATGGAAGATAATTTGTGTTCTACTGGAACATTATTATTTTAAATTAAATCAATCTGGATTTACACTGCCTTTGGGTGACTACAGGGAAAATTTGCTCTAGATTATGTATTTTGCAGGAAAATGTTTGTGGCCTAAGGAGTTACTGGTCACATCTGTTCTGTGTTTCATATGCTCCTATTGATTCCAAAATAAATGTCATTGAATGTTCATCAGTTTCAGCCAAAAAATGGCATTATGTCCTGATAATAAGTTTGACATTGGTTTTGTTCAAAATAAAGAGCAGAAATAATGAAATACTTAGCAGAAGAGAAAGTTCAAAAGAACTGAACTTCAGTCTGGAGAGAAGAAGAATTCAGAAGAAATTCAATCTAGAAGAATGTAGGGGCTTTTCTTCAGCTTGCTTTGATGTTGGGCTGAAATCTCTTGAGATTCTGTGATATCATTTGGAGATTATAGACTAAATCTTTTTAGAATTGGACTTGCTGATTGTAAAGGTATTTTCCAATCGAAATGATTCTATGATTCTGTGATCTCACCTCTCTCCACAGTAGGGCAAATTCCCTTGCCAGACTTCTCCATCTGCAATGCACTTTGGTGTCTGGATGGGTAACAGACTGTCCTGCATCCTGGGAGTTGTTGCATGGCAAGAGACTCCTCTCCATGGGGACAAACTGAAGATATTTGGCAATTGAACCACAGCTTCCACAGGGCACCATGGTAGCTGAGGACAGAAGGCCAATACCAACCATTTCGGAATTCCATGGACACTTAGTAGTTTAGCAGTGGCCTGGTTCTGGCCAGGACAGGGTTAGTTTTTGCAGTAGCCAGGAGGAAGCAGGGCCAGGACTCAAAGATTTTTCTATACCACCTCCTGTCATTGCTGGGGCTGGAGAAGGAAGTCTAATCCCAGCAGAAGGGTTCCTTCTGGTCAAGTAAACGTGGTGGGGGGAGTGGTGGGGTAACACCGGTTCCGAGGTGGAGGGAGCAGTCGGGGTAGTGTGGCTGTGGTTGAGTCAGACTGCACTGGGAAAGGGGGAGGCTCCAGAACACTTCCAGTACGTTGATGACATCATCCTATGGGGCGACACAGCACAGGAAGTTTTTGAGAAAGGGAAGAAGATAATCCAGATTCTCCTGAAGGTTGATTGTGCCATAAAGCAAAGTCAAAGGACCTGCCCAGGATATTCAGTTTTCAGGAGTAAAATGGCAAGATGGATGTTGTCAGATTCCAAAGGACATGGTCAACAAAATAGCAGCTATGTCCTCACCAACCAGCAAATAGGAAACACAAGCATTCCTAGGCACTGTGGGTTTTTGGAGGATGCATATTCCAGAGTCAGATTGTAAGGCCTCTCTATCATGTGAAACAGGAGAACAATTTTAATTGGGGTCCTGAACAGCAACAAGCTTTCAAGCAAATTAAACAGGAGATTGCTCATGCAGTAGCCCTGTTGTGGTTTCACCCCAGCCAGCAGCCAAACCCCACACAGCCTCCCGCTCACTCCCCCATCAGTGAGATCGGGGTGAGAATCAGAAGGGTAAAAGCTGGAAAATTTGTGGGTTGAGATAAAATCAGTTAAATAGGGAAAGAAAAAGCCATGCACACAAGCAAAGCAAAACAAGGAATTAATTTGCTGCTTCCCATGGGCAGGCAGGTGCTCAGCCATCTCCAGGAGAGCAGGGTCCCATCACGGTAACAGTGACTTGGGAACACAAATGCCAACACTCCAAACATCCCTTCCTTCTCCCCACTTTATATCCTGAGCATGTCACATGGTCTGGGATATCCCTTTGCTCAGTGTGGGTCACCTGTCCTGACTGTGTCTCCTCNGCCAGGACAGGGTTAGTTTTTGCAGTAGCCAGGAGGAAGCAGGGCCAGGACTCAAAGATTTTTCTATACCACCTCCTGTCATTGCTGGGGCTGGAGAAGGAAGTCTAATCCCAGCAGAAGGGTTCCTTCTGGTCAAGTAAACGTGGTGGGGGGAGTGGTGGGGTAACACCGGTTCCGAGGTGGAGGGAGCAGTCGGGGTAGTGTGGCTGTGGTTGAGTCAGACTGCACTGGGAAAGGGGGAGGCTCCAGAACACTTCCAGTACGTTGATGACATCATCCTATGGGGCGACACAGCAGAGGAAGTTTTTGAGAAAGGGAAGAAGATAATCCAGATTCTCCTGAAGGTTGATTGTGCCATAAAGCAAAGTCAAAGGACCTGCCCAGGATATTCAGTTTTCAGGAGTAAAATGGCAAGATGGATGTTGTCAGATTCCAAAGGACATGGTCAACAAAATAGCAGCTATGTCCTCACCAACCAGCAAATAGGAAACACAAGCATTCCTAGGCACTGTGGGTTTTTGGAGGATGCATATTCCAGAGTCAGATTGTAAGGCCTCTCTATCATGTGAAACAGGAGAACAATTTTAATTGGGGTCCTGAACAGCAACAAGCTTTCAAGCAAATTAAACAGGAGATTGCTCATGCAGTAGCCCTGTTGTGGTTTCACCCCAGCCAGCAGCCAAACCCCACACAGCCTCCCGCTCACTCCCCCATCAGTGAGATCGGGGTGAGAATCAGAAGGGTAAAAGCTGGAAAATTTGTGGGTTGAGATAAAATCAGTTAAATAGGGAAAGAAAAAGGCATGCACACAAGCAAAGCAAAACAAGGAATTAATTTGCTGCTTCCCATGGGCAGGCAGGTGCTCAGCCATCTCCAGGAGAGCAGGGTCCCATCACGGTAACAGTGACTTGGGAACACAAATGCCAACACTCCAAACATCCCTTCCTTCTCCCCACTTTATATCCTGAGCATGTCACATGGTCTGGGATATCCCTTTGCTCAGTGTGGGTCACCTGTCCTGACTGTGTCTCCTCCCAACCTTCCATACACCCCCAACGCCCTTTCCAGCACTNGATGGTTACTTGGGAAGACAAACCCTGTCACTCTAAATATCCCCCCTTTCTCCTTCTTCCCCCACATTATATACTGAGCATGATGTTATATGGTCTGGAATACCGCTTTGGTCAGTTGGGGTCACCTGTCCTGGCTGAGTCTCCTCCCAGCTTCCCATGTACACCCGGCCTTCTCACTGGCGAGGTGGTACAAAAAGCAGGAAAGGCCTTGGCTCTGTGTAAGCCCTGCTCAGCAATAACAAAAGCATCTTTATAATATCAACTCTACGTTCAGCACAAATCCAAAACATAACCCTATGTGAAGCCACTGTGAAGAAAATTAACTCTGCCCTGGCTCAAACCAGCACATTCCACCCCTTATTGTATACCATTTACATCATCTTCAGGTCCCACACTATTCAATACAGTTTCATTACCCACCCCTCTTCCCATTCTTTGATATAATACACAGATATTGTTCCCTTAGTCTATGGACCACACCTGCAAAATGTTCATAAAATGTCCATAAAATGTCTGTTGAATTCATTTAGTCCATGACTTTGGGTTCCATCTGTTCTGGTGGTCATTCAGGACAGGAATGGTGTGTTGCTTGGAGTCACTGGACTCCAAAGCCAGCTAAATTTGGGTTCCACTGCTCCACTGCCACTGCTTCTTGTAAGGCTTCTCCTCCGCTGGTTTGGGTGGTTCCTGCTGTAGTAACTCATGCAACATACAATTCAAATCATGGCTTATAAAAATTTAAAGGTGTATCCATTACAGTCTCCACCCATGGTCCTTTTGGGCCGGGTTATCTGGTTTAACATCGCAATGAACTTCTCCCCTTGTTCCCAGCCCAGCTGCAACAAGAGGTTCCTGCTAATAGTCCACCATTAGTGTAGTCCAGATCCTAGTCCTTCATGGGCTGTGGGGGGACAGGCTGCTTCAGCATGGTCTATACCATGGGCTACAGGGAATCTTTGCTTCACGTGCTCCAGCCCTGTCCCTCCCACAGGAGACAGCCCTCCTTGAACTACTCCAACACTGGGCCTTCCCACGGGCTGCAGTTCTTCATGAACTGGTCCAGAGTCAGTTCCCCATGGGGTCACAAGTCCTGCCAGCAAACCTGCTCCATCACAGGCATCTCATGGGGTCACAGCCTCCTTCAGGCATCCCCCTGCTCTGGTGGGGGACTCTCCACAGACTGCAGGTGGATCTCTGCTCCATTGCGAACTCATTCACGTCACAGTCCCTTCAACTCAAGTTCACACTGGAGTTCCAGCCTGTCCAGTACAGCTGCACTGAAAGAGCAGCAATGCCATGGCCACCTGCCAGCCCAGGGAGGCTCCAGCTGGGGACTACTGGCTTAGCTTTATTATGGTACCATTGCCATACCCTAAACAACATACAAATATGCTATTCTAGATTTTACACATATTAGAGGCATGACTATTACAATAAAATAAAATCAGGTTACAGTTAGTGATATGACTTAATTTTACATAAGGTGAAGGGATTCCCATTCAATGTCATGGTTAAATTAAAGAACAGCATTCTGACATCAGTATAGGAGTAATGATGGACCTTTTAGAACTATCCATCAGCCTGATAATATCGCATGTTAATGCAGCAGATGTCCCAGGACAGATTTTAGAGCTTCTGTGTGTAGCAACCGAATCCTGTATGCAAAGCAGTTTGCTTTAAACTCTTTTGTACTCTATAGCCCAGCACTGGCAAACAACACTGATGTTTACTTTCTTTCAATGTGCTTTGAATGTCTTCATCTCTTTAAGGTGGTAAGTGGTTTTTTTACCCCATAAAGTCAATGAGCCATGGCTGGTGATCAAGAAAGTATTAATAAAACAACAGATTCTGCTGCAACTACTTGAACTCAGACACCTGAAAAAATCCAAGTGTTGTAGGGATCATCCAAAAATTTTTCACACACTTGTAGGGTATGAAAGCTCATGTTTTGACTTGTGTTAGAACCCTCATAATTCATCCAGATAAATATTTTACTGGGTTCTGTACTATTTATTGCATTTATACAAGGGGGTGCCACAGTGCCATTAAACCTAAGCTCACTGTGGGATTCATCTATCTTTCCTTTAAGGAATTAGGTTGCTCCACAGCCGATTTATTGTTGGCCTGCCTGTTTTGACTTTGGTAAGCCCAGTTTCATCAGATGCATTGCTTGCATCTATGTTTATCTAGTGCTTCCACATTCAAACTGGGCATATAAATAGATGTTTGTTGCTGAGGGAAGCAGTTCTTAAAGCACCTGATCCTAATCAGTATAAGAAAGTGGATATAGCACTACGAGTACTTTCGATCATGGTGACAATTCACAGCTTCCTTTGTGCAAATGTTAAATGAGGCTACTTTAACTTGGAGGTTTTCCACATTTGCTTGCAGTGGTGTCCTTAAAAATCTCAGAAGCTTATGAGTCCATAAATCCCTGTACTTAGTACCCCACTACTATAGGCAATCCTTTAGACAACCATTTTCACCAGCTCCAAAAAACCCACTCCAAAAACCATAATTTTTTTCCTTTATTTCATTAACATTTGGAAATGTTCTAATTTTTATCCAGACTCTGTTCTTGAGCAGTTTATATTGATTTGTTCTTGTATCAGTACAGCTTGTGAGTCCAATTTACTCTTATCCACCTCCTTTTTTTTGCCTCTTTTTGAAAAGGAGAACTCATACTGCTACTCTTCATTTTGTGGACTGAAGCACCCTAGTCTTTCTTATCCTATTTTACATTTGATTCTCCATTCCTCTGAACATGAGAGTTTATCTCTGCTGAAGGTACCTTGGGGTTTTTACGGTCATGTTCTGTTGATGGTTCATAGCCATGTGGTGACCAATTACCTTAATGGCACTTTTCTCTACTCTTTCTAGTCTAAACTCTGAGCAGATGGGCTCCCTAAAAGGCCTTTCTCCTCACTGCATTTGAACTGCTGGATGTGAAATTGCTCCTACCTTCAAGCAGCACAAAACTGTATCACATTATATGCCCTGCTAATAAAGGTATATGAAATGTTTACATTCAAAAATGGACAGATCATGTGCACTGTGAAAAGTAAGCCAATCACATGCACTATTGACCACCAGTACAGCCTGTGTCCTGTTTAATCATTCTTTGCTGGGAATTGCACCTGACATGAGTTTAAAGCTGGGGTTTCAAAGATGTTAATGTTCTGGGTCCAAGGAGATTTTTGGGAGACCATAGAACATAATGAAACAGAATATATTGCTGTTTGACAGAAAATTAGCAGCCAAAGAAGACTTTGGCAAGGCAGGGCTTTATAGCTGATAGCAAAGCAGAGTAAGACACCCTATTTCATCCACTTCCTTCACTCAACATCTACATTTTTAGCCAGTATGTCGATGTAGTGATGAGGGTGGTTATCATTTCTTATGAGGGCAGAACAAGTATTCCTTCTTGAATGCTAGTGTTTCTTCTTGGTTTTGTCATCAAGAACATGTTAGTGTCTCATCTGCAACAAGCTGTGCAGTCATTTTGTTGGTGCTGCCTTTATTGGAGAGTGCTTCTTGTGTAACTGTTAAATCACAAAAACAAAATAGTCACGTAAATATCCTTTGTCTTAACCAGGAATTGATTTCCCTGTTCTTTAATCACATAGAATATGATTCCATTTACACTACTTTTAATCCTTTGATTAGGCTTAAGCTTGTCCTGTACTCAATCACATGAAGATGAGCACCCTCAAAAAAACCTTCTTGTCAGGTGCATGTCTAAGATCCACAGAATACATCAAATCACTTGTCACTGATAGAAGAAGGTCCTGATTATCTTTGGCTGAAGACCTAGCCTTTGAAGGGATGCAAATAGGTGAATTTCATATCATTTTACTAAAATGCAGAGTCTCTAGAACTGAAAGACTTCTGTATTGAACCTCTTTGGAACTTTTATAGTAGTGATATCATTGGTTTCCATCCACAGATTCTTCAGAATATAAACTTTCCAAAATGGGGGCAAAATTCTTATCTTTTAATGCTCTATTTTTTTTTTCCCAGAACACTATAAGTAAACATAGGTGGAAATGAAAATGTAGTAGTCCCTTCATATGCTCCAAAGACATTTTTTGGCTAACCTGGACCACAAGAATGCCATGATTTCTTTCATTATTCATGAGAAGAGCAAGGTGGAATGCTTTCAGATGTAAATACCCTTCCATCTCAATAATCTTTGCTTTATGCCTGTATAGCAATATTGATTCCTAGCCCATTTTTCTCTGAAGTACTGAACAAAATCTTTGCAATTCTATTTTTCACCCACACAGGTGGTGATGGAAAGTCAGAGAAATGGACATGTCAAGGATTTCAGAGCTGAACAGAAATGCAAAATAATGAAAAATCCCCAAAAGGAAAGAAAAGAAACTGGAACCCGAAGTAAAGGTATTATAGATTTGAAGAGAAATAGAAGAAAAGAACTAAGGAAAATTGAAACAATGCTGTAGCTTTAATATTGCTCTATTCATTTTAGTATTATCTTGCCTTCCAAACCCTAATTTTCAGTTTCTTCTATAGCCCTGTCTGTCTTATGCAATCTTCAGAATTTCTTCCTTTGTACTTGACTGTATCCCAACTACCCAAATGAAATTATGTGCCTGGACTGAGGTTCCTAAGGGACTACCTTAGTAATACTGAATAGTACTGGAGTTGAAAACAGAGAAGAAAGACAGCAAAGGAGAAATAAAGAAATAAAGAGAAAAAAGGGTTGAAGAAAGAAGGCCCCACCTTCTGCTTCAGCTTCCTAAGCACACACAGAGCCCCCTCCCCCATGAACTTGTAGGAGAAATGAAAAGGTTACATATGAGCCATCTTCACCATTGTTTATAGACATCCTTTTCCATTGAAAGACCTTGTCTTCTTTTACCTCAGTAAATATGTTTTCCCATTACTTTTTTTAAAAAGGCATCGCTCTGTAAACCCCAGTGTATTTGCTGTAAGCAAGAATTCAGCTGTGACAGGCAAGCCAGATTATATATCCAAAGTGTAATTACTGTATTGGTAGCCTGTGTAATGACAGCTGCTGCATTCAACATTTCCACAGGAGTTGTCATTTATATATTGTGCTTACAAGGCTGCACTTTAAACCTATTCTGCTACAAGTCACATTGTAATTTCAGATTAGTTTGAGTTAGAAGAGGTACCAGGAATTTCCTACCTACCTCGCTGGGCAGTGATTCAGCAATTTACTGTCCATCATCTTCTGTTAAACAAGGTTCTGTGTTAATATGTTTTCATTATTAATGGAAAACATAATTTTCAGAAATGGAATATGCTTAATGCACATGTACATTTGACTTCTCTTTCTAAGAACTGTGTCAATAGCTTGGTAACCAGGGAGCTGACACTGATAAATTTCTTACCTTCTGCTTAATTGAAGATCTGTTATGGTTCACATATTCCTAGCAACATTTCCAGATGCTTTTAAATTCAAATGCAGTATTTTCCTCTGAGTACTCATACTTTACTACCAAACTCAGCATTAAAAAATTGTAAAAAGGCTCCATAGCTCTAAATTCTGTTCCTGGCTCTGCAGCAGATGCAGTGTTTCCTCAAGTTACTGGATCATGCTGCCTCACAAACTCATTAAAACTCTTTGACTTTCTATTGGTAATACTTTTTTGTTATTAGAAATATTCTATTTAGTGAATGGAAGACACCATGTTGCATTGTATGAAGTTCTTTTCTTTGGCTAATTAAGGAGAGACCCTGTCATTCACAGATAAAGTTTATCTTCTTGAACTGAATAACAAAAATTGCAAATTCCCACTGACATTCTTGAATCAAAAGAGCATAAGACAGCCTCCAGGTTTGGAATACAAAAGCAAGTACAAGAGGTCTCAGTTTCCAATCTACCTCTCACCTGTGACAATGCAAAAACATAATACTGCAACAGTAGTTCCTCTGATTTGTATGAGAGGCAGGGCTGAGCTTTTGGATGTAGTGCAAACCCTGTGTAAAACTGAATTGAGTGAGACAGTTTTCATCCAGCCAGGATGCAAATGAAACCCAGAGTCCTGCACTGAGGAACATGTAAGTCAATGGGAGAGTGAAAAGCTGTGACTCCTGTGTGGTGTTGTGGAAGTCCCTGTGCTGGCTGCTGGGGTGGCTGTGGATGGTCACCAGCAGGCACTGCAGGGGCTGGAAGTGGTGTTGCAGTTCCCGTCCCATGTGCCCTCTTGCAGGCGGGAATGGGTGGGATAGCAGCAGGCAGAGAAGAGCAGATTCAGCTCTCATGCCAGGAGAATTGCCATTCTGATCACCATATTTTTTCCTCTTCCCCCAAGAAAGTACCTGAGGCAGAGTTACTCTAAATTTGTCCCACAGCTGTGCAGCTGAAATTATGAGCATTTCTTCAGGAAGACCATTGTGTCCATTTGCCTTTAAAAGGGTCCCCCCCCCCACGGTGTAACTCCTCACAGAATTTGGTTGGGTGAAGGCAATTCAGGGAAGAAAACAAATAGGGGCGATAATGGCCAGCCCCTAGGGATGGCAACGTTACACAAACACAACAAACACATGCACAACAGTGCTCAGGCAGGGCATTGTTGTTTCCAGTTTAGATTAGCCAGTGGCAGCTTGACTTTGGATAGGCTCACTGCACGCTTTAAAGAGCCATAAAAGGGATGTAAGGCATTTTATGGGGTGTTACAATCCCTTCCGAAGTAGCCATATGTTCACTGGTTCAAACTTCTCACTCCACTCACTGCACTGGTGAAAATCTTCTTAAGAGGAATTTAAAGCAATAGTTTTGTCTTGAGTTAACTTATTACCAGCAACTTTGAAGGAGTTAATATTTGTAAAAACTAATCTGGGCACTTTGTAATTATTTGTTCCCGAATACAAACATTTCTGTTTGACCCTTGGCAAGAGCACAAGATACTATGAACCAGCCTTGTATATGCCACTTTTCCTAACAGTCTTTTTCTCACAATCCTTTTAAGCTGGTGAGCAACAGTTAACACCATTTTGCAATATTATAAACCACTGCAGTGGAATGAAGATGATGGTGTTATAGCTTAGATTTCCTTTCAACTCTTTTTCTCACTGCCAGGAACTAGGCTCATGCCCACCATAAACAGCTGCCAATAAGTTTTTCTGCGTCAGGAAGACAGAAATGACCTCTCCCCTTTTCCAGATGATCGAGTCAAGCAAACTCCAGGGCATGTTTCAAAATGAAGTTGCTAAAACCTGCCAAAACACCACAGCCCACTGTGTAAAAGCTCAATCACAGCTCAGGGGAGTTGCTGTGTTTTAGAGGAAGCACGTGAAAAACTGCTTTGTAAGGGAAGATCTTTCTTCAGACATCTCAGTGCTCAGACTTTGCTTATGTGAAAAGAAACCATGATGCATCAAATACAAAAATAAATGCAATTCCTATGCTTTGCAATATTTTTTGATGCAGATAAAATAGAGAAGATGCCTTGATCTGAAGAACACTGGGAGGAGAGAACTGGCATTTCTAAATGTGCTGCCCTCAAGGGAGCAGGTCTGTTGTTTAGGAAAGAGCAATGCAAGATCATGCTGATGTAAGGAGCTCTAAGTTATGATAATGCAGATTACAGCTCGACAGGCTTGAAGAGAAGCCAAGACAGCATGTTTCTGCCCTCTCTGCCAGGCAGAGCAGCACCATGGGACACAGCCAGTGCCCACAGCAGTGACTGAGGACAGAGTCGCCAGTGTCACCAAGCGTGTTGACATAGGCAATAAGCTTACCATTTCCCCTCTCTGTCACTACAGATGTCACTGTGTGTTACAGAAACGTGTCCTTGCTGCCCAGGCAGCTGCAGCTCACCTTCCTGGGCAATTTCCAGCATCTCACATTCTTGCCTGTGATGACTGAGGTTGTGTAACCACCTGATGGGCTGCTGTGCTGCAGTATCAGTTCCAAAAGTCAGTAACAATATTTCTGCAGGATCTTTCAAATTTTATGCTGCAATCTTCAAATGACCCACTAAGATGACCTCATTTGTCTTCAGGAAGTATTCTGCTCACATTCTTTTATTTGAACAGTTCTGAGGAACTCGCTTTGCACTCAGTGCATGGCTTTCTCACAAACTTTCTGTAACTAAATGTCATTCTGTGCAAGTCATTACTTCTGATCTTAATATACTGCTGGTTAATTCTGGTTTTTGAAAAAGATGTGTAGCATAAATGCAGATTGCTGTGCACAACATTGAAGGGTTGATGTAATATCTGGACAGGACATATTCTGCAGTGATTGAAACTTCTATGATAAATGAAAAAGGAATGTGATAAAAATTTAATTTATTAATGCAATTATACACCATAACCTGTAATAAAAAGAATCCTTTCTGCACAGCCGTAATACCTTAAGGGAATACCACTAAACACGACCAGAGAGAAATGTATTCTCTTAGGATCCCCACTCTCCTCAGTCTTCACAACTGAGGACTCTTATAAGACTAAAAAATTATTACCAGGAACACAACAGCGTAGCAAGTATTTATGTTGACTCCAAAACAAGAGGTTGTTGTATTCTTTTCCTTAAAATATGTAACGAATTCTAAAAGAACCCACCACAAATAAATCTCATCAAAAAACAGACAAGAATTTTATGCAATATTTGTGCAAGATTTTTTTCAAGGTAAAATTGATAAGGAAAAATATTGGCAGAAATAGATAGTAAGCAGATTTTTTCCCAAATCTTGCGGTTGGTTATGATGATGTTGATGGCTTAGAGTACTTTTTCTCAGTAAAAAGTTTTGAAAAGTTTGGCAAAAGTGCAGAAAATACTTTACTTTGTGTCAAAATTTGTAAGGAAGGAATAAACCTCCACGTTCATTCTCGACAATTTTCAAAACAACACCACTGAAACAGACAAAATGATTAATCCTGGAAGGCTGTCACAGCTGTGCTTTGGAGTTAAACCGGGAGCTGGCCTGGCTTCCCATTGCCCCCTGCCTCGGGCAGAACTGAGCCCTGACACAGCCATACAAGCACTTCTGGGCATAACACGGAAAAGAGATTACTTCCCTCTGCAGCGTGCGGGGGACACTCCGCATCTCCGGCCGCACCGCCAGCAAATCAAGCCGCGTGTGTGCCACTTCAGCAGAGCGGCGCTGGAATCAATGGCAGATCAATCCCTTCTCGCTGACAACTCCGGCGCAGTCCCGGCCCCGCCGCCGCACAAAAGCGGGAGGTGAGAGCCCCGCAGCCCGGAGTGCGGGCACGGGCGGCAGGGGCAGCACTGGCTCCGCGGCGCTGCCGCAGCCCCGGGAGGGACGCGGCCGCCCTCAGCCCGCTCCGCCCCGAGAGCATCGCCCCTCCGGACGGGCTGCCCCCCTCCCGCACCCTCCCCGAGCCGCGGGAGAGCGGCAACTGCCGAGGGTGCCTGGTAGGTGGCTACGGGAGGAAGCGGCGCAGCCAGGGCTCCACGCCAGCTCGGGGACG
>VZRJ01011030.1:55744-301968 GCA_013397565.1 Ptilonorhynchus violaceus | reverse complement strand
GGGGTGGCGGCTTCGCGGCTCGGCGGCGAGAGCGCGGAGTCCCCGCTCAGCGCGGCGCCGGGGGTGCGGTGTTCGCTCCATGCGTTTTGCGGGGCAAACAGTCGGGTAAGGAGGAGGAGTAGGAGGGGTGCAGGGGATGCCGCGTGGGGCAGGGGGAGCCCCGGCCGGCTCCGCTGCTCCGCCGAAGTGTTGCCCTGAACTGTGCGGCTCGGGACGCGCAGCCCCTTTCCGAAGGGAAGCGGCTCCGCAGCGGGGGCGCGGGCTCCGCTCTGGTCCCCGGAGGGGCCGCGTCCCGCCGAGCTCTCCGCGGCTGCTTTGTGATGGCCTGCGCGGGAGCGGATCGATGGCCATGCCTCTGAGTCCTTTCGCAGTGCAGCGCTCTGCCTTGTCTTTCAGAAACTCGTTTAGGTTAAAAAGTAAACTAGATTTAAGCAGCCGTGAATGGCTACAGTTGCCTCTATGGCTGAGGAAATGTGGGAGAAGTTTCTTCACTCTGCGTGTCCGACTTAAAGTAGACTTACTAAGTTGGGGATAGTTAACCAGATTTTACAACCAGGTGGATTTTGAAGGAGTTTTCTCTTTTTATAAATTACTTCTTTTATGTGCGTCTGTAGGACAGCAAAAAATCTCACTGCTTATTTTCTGGATTTTCTTGTCTGCGAGATTGCTCTGTGTCAATACTCTTTTTCATTTACCTAATGCAAAGCATAGCTGCTGGTTATTCTGGGAGCTGAACTCCAGAGTGTCTGCTGGGGAAGGTAGACCTCAAGATCTGAGCAGCGGCAGTGTATTGATTCCATTAGCGGAATTTACAGATCTACCGACAGATTCCTTTTAACACAGTCGCTTTCCCAGAATTAAAGTTCTCCTCTGAGTGCTTGTCGCCGGTCTAGGCCAATAGATGGCATAAGGCACTCAGGCTAATGTCCTAAGGGGACAGAGGGAGCAAGGATACCTTTTGAACGGGAGCAAGGAGTTTCAGAAGGGATATGTGAGTCAAATTCTGGGTGTCTGACTTGGGATACCTTGGGCAGATCTCATTTTCAGAGACATGTCTGGGACCACTCATTCTTGTTTTCCTCAGTCACAACTGCAGCATTTTCCAAAATCCTTCTCTCCTCTAATCACTTGGGGTTAAATCACCTACAGTTTTGGTAGGATTTGATCTGTGTTGATATCCTAAGCCAGGAAGTAGAGGTGGCTTTTCAACTTTGCAAGGTGTATTTAATATTTGCTGCTGGGGAGGGTCTGCCCATTGCAGCAGTGGTTCAGCATTGAACCAGTAATCATTTGGGGGAATGAAAGACAACTGGCGTATAAGGAAGAAACTTTTTAGTTTCTGTATCTAAATTTCTGCTGAGATAGTACTGTGGGTAGACAAAAATGATTTTATGTTCTGAAATTGTGTAAATTATTTGAATATAGATAGGTAGGTAAATGATGATGTGAGCTTTACCTGACTGTAACCATACCTAGCTTTTACAAGGGTGCTTCTTAGCCATACATTTCAAAACAGTTCTTTTTAAAAAGAGGTGCAGTATCATTAGATTTTTTTTTTCAATATCAGGAATTAAAGTATGGGGAAGGTCCAGAAATAATATCAGATTTCTTAAATCACAGTTCTTTACTTGTCTGTTAGACCTGCTTTATACAGTCTGAACAGATTTGTTTAAGTGAGTCTTGCAATTAAAAAAAAATAAAAAAATCTATATGTATTGATAGCAGAGGACATTAAAGCTCTTTTTTAAGAGACCTTCTTCCTTGTCTATAAATGTCTATGTCTTGTTACCTGTCTCAGCACTAAGTCAACCCACAGAAATTGTAGCAGCCCTTCAACTTCCTATTTGTGAGTGTGGGCAAAAGAAAATCAATGAGCAGCTTTCAGCTGAGCTGATGCAAACTCCAGTGTGATCCCTAGCATTATTCCTGGGACAGGTGAGGTCAGATGTTTTACTAAAATGTCCTTTGTAGAAGCAGAAAGATCCTGAAGGAGAAGCAATTCTTTGTTCACCATCTCTAGGACTTAGCAGCTTTCCCAGGGCAAGAAGAATAAAACCACCTTAAACCTGAAAAGATGATGAATCGGTGTTCAGCGACCAGTATCGCGTTAGTTGTGCAATTGCAGCCACAGACAGGGTAAAATCAACTATTTAATACTCAGTGCCAAGACCATTCAGCCTCAGTGCAAAACAAGGTCCGGCGGTGACTGAGCTGAGCTGCAGAGGCAACTTAAACCTGCATGGAGAGTGGAGACAGCCGGGCTTTCCCCACTCAGCACCGGTGCATCTGCCAGAGGTGTGCTTTTTGTTCTGGCTGAGCCCCCAGCCAGGCTGGTGTTGGACACGTGTCCTGCCTCTGTGCTGGGATCCCTGCCAGAGAGCGCTGCCACTGCTGCCGTGGCTGCCTGCTGTTGGCATCCCTGCCAGCTGGGCAGCCTGAGCCCACAGGCTCTCTGGTGAAGTAAGTGCTGATTAACAAGGAGGGCGTGTGAAAGGCAGATGCTCTGCGGGCTCTGGTGTGAGTCAGGGTCAGAGGGAGAAGCAGACCATACCCTGTTGGACAATACCCTTACTAGCAGCCTACCCTTTAGCTTGGTTACTTGAAAACAGGTTGAGGCCATGCTTTCTGTCCTATCTCCTGAAATCCCTCTCTGTCTAAGCCCATTTGTTTGCAGCATGTCTCCTGTCCAAAGGCTCTCGATTTAAGGAACTTGTTTACTTCGTATTGGGGCACATATATTAGAAAGACCTGCCCAAGTCTAATGACTAGAAACAAGGCTTGAGTCTCTAAACTTGCATCATTCTCTGCCTTGCAAATTTTCAGTTGTGGGACAGCTGCCAAGGACACATAATAAAACAGAGCTCATGAATAAATAAAATGTATTCCACTAATCTGTGGATATTTTCTTCTCATCTTGCCTTTGCCCCATCTCTTTGTTTTTATTTCTTGCTCTTCATCTATTTTTTTTTTTCTGTTAAGCCTTGCCTTTTAATTTATGGAGTCATCTTGTTTTCTTTCTTCTGGTTGCCTCTTTACTTTCTGAGGGGGAAACCCCCGGAGAAAACAAGGCAGGATGCTGTCATTGCCATTGCCTGGTTCTGTGTGGAGGACCAAATCCTCAGCTGACAGAAACTGTCCTTGACCTGTTCCAGTCAATGGTTCTGCACCAGTTAATGCCAGGGGATCGTCTGCTTCAAGGTACTACCTCAGTATGTTGCTCCATTCTTTGCCATTTTTTCTTTTTTATACCTCATTTCCTTCTGGTCCTTTTCATTTTCCCCTATTTTACTGATGCTTCTTTCCTTAATACTGTACTTTCCATTTTATGTGAGTATGTTCTGCTCATCTTGCCTCATTCATAATGTACCTGCAGTCCTAACAGCAGTGTGTTAAACTGCTGTCATCTGTCATTTGTGGATAACTTGCTCATTTCTCTTACAAGGGAGTTCTTCTATGTGACAGTTGCTTGTAATGGTTTTCTTTTGTTTTTCATTCTGTTCTAGAAGAGATGACTTCTTGAATATTTATCTTTCTTGTGGAGGGAGATGGTGTTGACTGTGTTGTGTTGGTCCTTGGCTTCTGAGGGAGCTCATTCCACAGTCCTTTTCAAGAGACATCTGTCTTCTGGGAAGATGAACTTTGTCACTTATGTTAGAAGATCCCATTGTGGTCACTGTTCTTGTTCTGCTTAGTTTCCTGTGGATTTTGGGCCACTTGCTGTGTTACAGGTAAAGCCTGAGACCTTGATTTTTGTGCACTCTTCTGCAAGGAGCTCAGGTAAGTCTGGAGTAAACATGGTGGTCTCTGTGGTTGGTAATGTTGATATAAAGTTTCATGGAAGGGTTCACTCATTTTGCCCTCTCTAAATTGTTTCCCTCACTGATGTCTGTCTGCTGGGTATTCCCGATGTCCTTGCTCTTAGCATGAACTTCTGTTCTCCATCTTCTTATCCACAAGCTCTCCAGCTTGTCGTCTTGCCCTTCACACTGAGGTGCCTTATCCATTTTGCCTTCCCATCCCTGACAGGTGAGTGGGGACTGAGGCGAGAGGTCTTGGTTTACCAGCTCTCATAGCTGCTGAGGAATTTCTGGGAGGGGCCTCAAGGGGAGGCCACTATGGCTCAGCCTTTGAGAGTCCCTCCTGCTCAGAGCAGCCCTGGCTGCAGACATCAGCCTGACTTCTGCTTGCTTGGTGTCTGTTGCCATCTCCTCCAGGGAGATTTATGTCTTAAAGGTTGACCGTGGGCAGGGATTGTGAATCCCCCAGAACTGATGCACATGTGGTGGCAGATGGGCAGCCTGGCACCATCCTCACCTCTGCCAGCACAGCAAGAGGTGCAGTGTTCCCTCTGGCCCTGCGAGGGGTTGTGCTGGCAAGGTGTGAGTGCTCTGGAGGTGCAGCTGGAGCTGGAGCTGTGTGTGCTCTGAACAGGATTGTATTAGGGTAAAGGCTAATAAGTTAACTTTTCTTTTTTCCCCTTTTTTGGAAATTTTTTGGTCTTACCAGCCTGCCAGTAAAAACCAGCAAAAGCCTTGTGGAGAAAATGGACTGTGCCTGGTGTAAGGAGGAGAAGTTATTTATGATCTGAGGCAGAATTTTGCTTCCCCTTTTTATTTCCTTTTTTACATTTTTGTCCTTTGTTCTTCAGCTTGGACAAGCAATTTAGATGCCAACGATGTCTTAAAAAACTGGTTAATTCTTTCATGTGTTTAATCATTCTAGCCCAGTGCTACTCTAATGGCAGGCTCAGAGCTCAACCTGTGCTGAGGATTGTTTGTCTTCTCTTTTGATTCTCACTAAAAGCAAAGCAAGGACATAGGTTTTATGAACTTGGGAATGTTGAAGTAGAACATGCTGACCTGCTACATGACATTGAAGAGGTCACATCTCAAGTCTCAGCTTCGGCTTCCAAAGCATGGAGCTCAAGGCACTGCCTCACAGCACTTACAAGTTAATAAAGTGCTATGAGAATTATGGACAAAAAATATCTTGTATATCAGTCTTGTAGAACTTAGTACTGGCAGTTTGCTACCCCATACAGGAGGCATTCCATATTTCTTTGTTTTTTGTTCTTCAAGCCTAACAAATTGATTGCTGATGTTCCTGTAGGTACAGGCAGGTTACCTGTGGGAGGCAGATAACCAGCTCAGGAAAAATCTATGATAGCTTTGATTTGTGTGGAGGGGTTAAGACACAGCCTGGGTAGTTTCATAAAAATTGGAAGCACTTCTGATTGCTCTGCTCTGCTCCTTGCTTCTCTTCTGCCTCGTCTCCTTGAGCAGACAAGAGCTATTGCTGCTTCCAGCCGTATTAGCGGCTGTGAAGGCTTCAGCTCTGAAACCTTCTTGGTACCACAGCAGGGTGTGTTGCAGAGGACAAGGGGATTCTCACTTGACTTCAGTGAGAGAAGAATCAACCTCATAGTTTGTGAGATGCAATGATAAATCTACAATATTACCTTTGTGGACAACTGTTGTCAATCAATATGATTAAAACAGGGCTCCTGGAGGATCAAATGTGTCCCAAAAAAGACTCCTTTTTATTGAAGGCTCTATTTTATCTTTTTTATGCATATATATTTTTTTTAATTCTTCACTTATCTCTATCAGTTACTGCTGATTTAATTAGATTACAATTCCAAAGCTGCTTTGTAATTTTATGAACTCCAATTATTGCCAGTTGAGAGAAGAGCAAATAGAGCCATAAGTTAGGTTTTCATTTTGAAAACAGCTTACTCATTACTGCAGCGCCAATGTAAATCAGTCCTCCATGGTTTAGCCCTAGCTAGTGACAAGCATTGAATGATGGTTTCAGCATGACATTTTAGGGGCAGACACCTTTTCCCTCCAATAAGCTGCTGAAAGCAATGCTGCATTGTATATTCTTCTTAAGCTAAGAAGATCTGTGTGTCTCCCTGTCCAGTGCAATGTTTGCTCTGAAAAGGACAGCCAGCATGGATCAATACTGCTCTTTTAATTCACCCATGAAACTGGTAAAAGCTTGAGCTGGACAAGGGGGATAGGATGAGTTCTTGCTGATATTTTAGCTCAGTGCTATCTATCTGGAAACAGTAATGGTGTTTATGTTCTCATTGTAAGCTGTTCTTTTCAGGGAGTTGTGATTTTGTTTTACAGTTTGCTGTATGTTAGGCCAGGCAGAGGGAATTTTTTCCCTCTTACTTTGTTTAATTTGTTATCATGACGGAAAAGAACAAAACAAAGGACAAATTAGCACACAGTATGTTTGGTGCTCAAATAAGAGCTATTGTGGATTCACATTGAAACCTCTGAATCTTGAAAATGAGTAAAACTTAATCTGCAAGCACTTGCTGCTAGCAGTGCTTGTTCCTGGGTCTCTGGGATGCTCCATCCATCTCCTGGCCATGAAGCCAGCCTTTTCTGAGGTCTTCTGTAGCTGCTAGAGGCAGGGGATGTGTTTCAGCCTTTTTAAGATATCACTTATCCTTAGAACTGAGCAAAAGCTCCAGTTCAAGGTAATACTTAAGCACAGTTTTATTCATTAGCTTGTAAGAAGTTCAGTGTGACTTGAAAGGACTCTTTTTGCTTGTGTATATTCAACTCTATCTGAAAACTTTGGACCAAGTCTCTGAAAAATTTGGACCAACTCTCAGCTGGCACCTCTGAAAGCTCCTGGCCCTAAGACTTGGATATTAGGCAATCAGACATGTTTCTCTTAGTGATAAATCTTACTGATTACAGATGATATCAAGAGTTTATGAATTCAGATACAAGATGTGGGGCCTGTGGGAAGCTGCCTCAGAGATGACGTGAGAGGCAGAAGTCATCTTTTTTTTTTCTCCAAAGTTTTACTGAGCACATACTGAAGTACTTAATTTAATAGCAGACAGAAAGAAAAAAATACATAATTTCAGGTACCTTTTTCTTTCTAGAGAGCTGTAGAAAGCTCTGCCCTTAAAGCCAAACAAGTTTTTGCTTACAGTGATATTCGGTGGTACTTTGCCTAAGCAGCACCTTGTAAAGGGAAACTACCAACTAGACCCAAATATGTATTGCTCTTAGTTTCTTCCAATGCACTGCATATAATAATTAACTCTAATTATTTTTTGGAAGACATGTAGTCAGAATCTCAGTTCTTCCTCTGGACCTCTTGATCTGCACTGCCTCCATATTGTGGTGCCTTCAAAATCCTTGAGGCTCGTTGTGGGAGTTTATGAATCTATCTAGCTGAAGTTAAGCACGGGCAAAAACCTAAGATATCCCTTGTCCTGTTAAAGTCTTCCACAAAACATCTGCTAGTTTTGTGGGATTAGGATTTATCCACCCACATGCCTTCATTTTTCTTCTCTGGACGTTTGTCATATTAGACGTTAGAAAAATATGTTTGTCGAAACAAGCTGGGAGAAGAAAGAAGAGAAAGGGCTGGATTCTGACTTCTGAAATTCCTTCTAATCTGGTTGGGCTTTATATCTTTCCAAATTTTCTGTCATTGGAAGACAAGAGTGAAAGTTGCACCTGAGTGACTTTATAGGGTTTGACACTGAGTTGATTACATGGCTGTATTGTCATGGGCTGTGCAAACAAATGTATTACCCAGAATCCAGCCAACACACATAGCACCTCCAGTACCTTACAAATTGTGCCAGTGTGTGGTATTATTTTGCAAGTGTAAATCCAGATGGTAGTGTCTACTCAACACTACCTGAAAAAACAATGGGTTGTAATATTGACAGATGTTGAAATGAATTGCACTGGTTAGGACTGATGCTGATTTTGTGAAAAACTCATTTGCTGGTTGTTCCTTTTTGTGTGCAATGACAATTCCTCAGCTTCTTCTATGAATATTCAGTTGAACAGTGGTGCAGTGATGCAATTTTATATCTTAGCCTGTCACGTACTCTCTTCACACATTTTCTGGCAAATGCCCTTTCTGCTGAATGCTTTGTGGGGACAGCCAAGTTGAAATAGACAGGGAAAATACCTTTGTTTTTTGAGGATTGAGATGGCTAATAACACCCTGATATGCTAATGGAATGCTGTTAAAAGGGATATCAGCATCCTGGAGAAACTCCAGCTGGGATGAAGTAGCCCCATGCAACAGTTTAGGGGGCTGATTGAATGGAAGGCAGCTCTTTAGAGAAGGCCATGGGCATCCTGGTAGGCAGCATGTAGAACATGAGTGAGCATTGTGCCCTCACAGTGAAGGCCAGCTGCATCCTGGGCAAGGCTGTAGCCAACAGGTCCACAGGAGGAGTCACTGAACCCAAACTGGAACAGAATAGTGTCTAACTAGACTTTAAGAGAAATATTTTCACCATAAGAGGGGTCTGACTGGACCAGGTTACCAGAAAGTTTGGGAAATTTTGGAGATATTAAAATAATCAATTTGTGGTGAACAGCCTGCTTCAACTGGACCAGCTGTGAACACTGGGTGGGACAAGATGACCTCCGAAGGATCTTTTCACCCCAAATTAGTTTGTGATACTACCTGGAAAGTCAGGAGGAGTGGTGTAACTAATTGATGTCCAGTGTAGGAGCAGTGAGCATGTACCAAAATCTGAGTGCTCCAGGAAATGGAGGCTTCTAGAGGCCTCAGTGTGGGTAAGGTTTGCACCGTGGCTCCAAACCATACGTCTCTTGCAGATATTTCCTCCAGCTGCCCCCACATATCCTTCCTTAGCCTGTGGCCTCATGTCATGCATGCTAACACATTGTAAAAGTTACTTGGATGCTTTGAAAGTGAATGTTGGATCACAGCAGACTGCAAGACTTACAAGTAAGTGAGATTTGGAGCTCTGCTTCAGAGTTGTCTGAGGTCAAGAGAATTTATATTGAAAACACAGAATCCTTTGGTGAGATTAACATGCTGCAAACACAAATGTTTTTACAGATTTTCAGTTGAAGGTTTCACTCAAAATATCTACAATAACAATTGCTTGTGTTCTTGTTGCCTAAGAGACTCTGAATATCTTGGAGAACTTCACTGTGGTAAAGAAAACCTTTGTTTATCTCTGAAATTAATAGAATTTCTTCAAAACATAAAAAAATAAATACAATGTAACTTTATCTACTCAGTCTGCCAAGTAAAATTAGATAGATAGCAAAGAAATAAACTGAACTGTTGTGGAGAGTTTGTAGATAGCCTGTTTCTGCTGTCCATCCTCAGCGACTCCATCCTGTTCCAAATCTGCTCTAAGTGTACACATCCACGGGCCTGAACTGCAGGACAGCATGCTTAAATGGAAGTAAGGAAAATAATTTTCAGAGAACAAGGGCATTCAAGCACTGGACCAGTTTCCACAACCTCTCTGGACAGGCTTTATCGCAGGAGATTAACTAAACATCAGCCAAAAATTGTCTAGAAGTAGCTGATCCTGCCTTGAGGTGGGGAAGTAATTGAGTTATATTACTCTTCAAGGTCCATTCTAAACCATTCTGTGTTGAATAGTATATTACTAATGTAAGCATCTTATTTATATATAAATTAAAAAAAAAGCCAACAAATGGACTGAGGTACACCCAGAACAACATTGTGGGGAGAGAACTTTTTTCAGGTAGCTTATCCCAAAGCCAGGACTTTGCAGAATAAAACTATAATGGATTTAAAAGTTGCATGTAGCCATGTGAGTGGTTTAGCCCTGTGCTCCGCAGCTGAATTGCCCTTTTAGCTCTTCTGCTCCTGTGGCTGCTGCCAGTGAAGGTGTGGCTGGTGGCACAGACAGGACTGATTTCAGGTATCCTGACAGCTTTTTCTGCTATAATGGGCTACAACATAATCCTGGTGTTTATGTTCGTATGTCTCTTCCCAGGTTAAGGTGGAAAAATTCTACTTTGTGAGATGCATAGATTTTAGATTGTTCAGAACAACTTTCTCACCCAGTGAAACTGACTGTTGTGATTGGACTGTGTCCTTTGAAAATATTACCTTGCTTCCAAAAATGAAAAAAAAAAAAAATTGAAAAAAAAGGAAAGAGAAAGATTAGGAGTGGGAAGAGATAATCTGGGATCAGAAATGATCGATAGTTCTGCCATCTGTACTAGGAATTGGAGGACAATTCCTCAGACTCCAAAGTGATAAATAAGAATAACTAGCTTTACTTTGCAATCAGGAAATATAGAATGGATTAATGAATGGAAAATTTTTAATATCAAGTCAGTCTTCTTGGCAGTGAGTTAAATCTTAGTTTTAACATTCTGTACCCCTCCCACAAGAGATAAGAATATTCTGAATTGCACCAAGCTCTGTATTCCTTTTCTAAACATGGAAGAGTTGGGGCTCAGTTTGGGTATAATTTGCTGCTGTGAAGAGGCTTGTGAACCATTAACATTCTTCTTGAAAACCCAGGAAAGTCTTAAATGGTTCATGGCCCTGTGCATTAGGGAAAATATGTAATGTCTAATTGTTCATCCCTTTATGTTAGGCTAGGATTTTATGTTCATTGTGATCACTGGAGAAGTACTTGAATGGAAACAATGGAGTACTCAGTGGAAAATAGGGTACAAAATACTAATTTGAGGAAGGAATCTATAGAAATTGCCCTCATTCAGAGATACCTAGACAATGAAAGTTACAATGTCCACTTCAGACAGTATTTCATGTGAAACTGTGCTCTTGATGTGTGCCATTAAGATGACCTGTCAAACAAGGTTATTGCCAAAATAATTAACCTGGAGAGAAACAATTTCTTTTACTATCAAACCAAAGCAATGCCGACCTGCTTGTAACAATGCCTTTGGTATCTTCTCAAATATTTCTATGAACTTCAGCCATTGGGCCAACAGAGCTCAAGGAAGTGCCTAATGTGGTCAGCTGTCTGTCTGAGCTGCCTGTGGAACAGGTATTGTAACTGCAGCATTATAACTCTGCTTAAGTGCTGGGGATTTACGGGTAGGTTTTCGCGCAAGCACATTGTAATTTGTCGCTTCCACTTAGTTGTGAATAATGATCTTTTAATTTATATGAACAGAATATAAATTGCAGAGCCTTTGGGAACGTTGCAAGGTGCAAGCCTTGTTAACTCTCATAATGTGTGTTATCTCCAGGGGCTTTTCAAGTCAGGGAGAGAATAACTTTGCCTTTTTAAATTTTTTTTTTAAGTTTAATCATTTTACAAGGTGACATCCTGATAACTGGGTGGTATTGCATGTTGCTCCTTGTTCTTTATGTATATGAGAAAGCAATTCAGATCAGACTGCATTCTCAAAGAAGCTTCTGTCATGTGGAGGCTATGGCTTACATGTTTTTCCCTTGTCCCGTCTCATATCCAATCCTTGGCATATACTCTGTCTTCACTAGCATCCTCTTAGTGCAAATAGCAGAATTTCACTTTGGGAGGATTCGTTTTACCTGGTATTAGTCACATGGAAGTTAAACACCTTATGGCACTATTCATATAGGCTGTTTATCTAGTCAGTACAGAGATGGACCCCACCTCTGGTGATTCACCCCAGAAAACCCGTGCCTTGGTAAGTGGTATGAAATGTGGGCTGGAGGTGCTTGTTTTTCTATTCTTCCTTGTGTTCTTTTACTCTCAGTTATAATAGCTTCATTTCTTCCTTATCAGTCTTTTGGAGGAGGTGATTTTTTTTCCTAAATCCCCTACATTTTCAGACCATTTTTCCACAGGTACGAATATTTAAATAATTTTACATTTGAATGTCAGCAGTGCTTCTAACAGCTATTGTTGTTTCCAAATGACAGTAATTTCTTTCTGGTCTTCATTGTATTGCAAAGATGCACAAACATTTGGCACAAGTTCAGCTTCTAAAACAGCCTGGTGACAGTAGAATTGTACTGGGGCAAACATAGCCAAGTAAGCTTATGTGGGAGCAACGTCAGAACAAAATTTGGCCCTGGGTATTTCAACTCAAACTTTATTTACCTGAGGTCTTCTGGGAGGTTGTACCGAATCAATTTTGAAAGAAATGTAGGTGCATAATTCTATTATTTTTATGACATTTTAATGCAATATTCTGGATAAAGGATGTTACTGCCAATGGAATACAAAAAATAGTTTACAGCTGAGCGAATAATTTAGCTGATGAATTTATCCTCTTTGGCTCACAGAAAGTCCATAACCACAGAGTGGTTTCTTCAGATGGTCTTTCTATTTGTGCTAGATGACTTTTTAAAGTTAACCTCTCCCTCCGTAGTCTGTGAATGACGTTACAATTAACTTAACTGTGTCAAATATTACAAAGGGGAGTTGAATGTTGCAGCTTGTATCACAGTGAAAGAGGCTGTGCCAAGTAATATTACCTTACATTTTTCCAGGCTTAATTATGTGTGCTAAAGCAGTTATTACTACCCAGCTGACAGACAACAGTTTAAGTCATGCTAACTGGATTTCAGTCCAAATCCCTAATTGTGATTGATCAAGTAAATTATATATGCATTTAAATGTTTTTCTCTGCTCAGTGAGTCAGAAAGCATAGACAGTACTTCTAGGTGGTGCATTAGACAAGTATTTGCCCTATGATGAGTGGAGAAATTCAGACACTTAAAAAATCAGTGAAATGTTGATCCTGAGCTGAAGGTTGTTAGGATTTGTTATCCACAGCATTTTAAAAGTACTTAAGTGTCAAAAGCTGCACGTGTGTAGCTTGGATGATTTGTAGAAGCTCTTAACTGTGGGGAAATTAGAACTTAAAGCTCAGGTGTTTGTCTGCATCATTAGGAGACAAAATCTGGTGCCTGGGCATGGCTGAGTGCCAAAAGAAGACTCTTTAGAGTGAATTTGCTCAGAACAGAATTTTTCTGAATTGGGAACCCTAAAATGGAAATCTACCAAGATCATCAGAGTTCTTGGGAAAAAATGACCTTGAACTCTGGAAATACTTTGTAGAGTTACTGAGATTTGTGTGCCCTTTCAGGTTCACATCAGTGTTGTATCCCTTGTGATTTCAATGCGAGCTGAACTAGGTCCTTTTATTTATGTTCCTTCAACTTAGAGGAAGTCATGCTGAAATGTGAGTCTTGAGAAGTTTATGGAGTGCAACTGTGCAGGAAGCAGGAAGGGAGGCTATAGACAACATAGCCATGTAGCAAACTGGCAGAAAATCTGTAGGCATGTGCTGTCTTTGAGTATTTTAAGTAGCAGAGCACAACAAAGCCTATTCAACTGTGAACCAGTTCAGCTTTCTTTCTATTGTGCCCAGATAATCACAGATAGTGCTAACAAAAGATGAAACTGCCCCAATTTGGAGTTACCAGTAGCCAAGGAGGTAACACGTTCAAATGTGCAACACGTCAAAACAGATGTTCTGAAGTTTGTGGTGTAGGACCTCATAGAGAATGGGGACTTTGTGTAGATACTATGCAAAACATAACTGAGAAAGAGGAATTTGACTGACAAATGAATGTGTAATAGGGGGATCCACATTGTCGCTAAAAATCTCTTAGCAGTTTGTTCCAGAAGAGGCTGGAAACCACAGCAGTTTGGGGTATGTTATACATCTGTGACCTAGCTGTCTCAAAGGGACCATATATGCAAACTTTGTCATTGTGACTCCCCTTTTGAGAGCTTTAGGGATTTCACAGTGTGCTAAAAGCCCAGAAATTTGCAACCCCCATTCCAAGCCGGACAATGGGCTTGTGGCCTCACCAACAATGTATGACTGCAGAAGTGCTGGCTAGAGCCCATCTCCAAATTGGAAGAGGGAAGAGTGAGATCCTGTAGTTTTGTATTTTATTCTAGTGTTTGTATCCTTTTCACACAGCTTTCCTTATGACTGGCTTTTATTTAGCCCTCAAGCTTAACATTTGGAACTTCTGTTTTTTGGGTTTTTTTCATTATCTTGGAAAATAATGTTCATTCTTCCAGTAAGCATCTTCTGTGTCTTGTTTCATTTCCTATTCTATATGAGTACCCAGTATTCTTACCCAGTAGCTCATTGAAACTACTGAAACAATTAAAGCAAACAAGTAACTAACATCTGGTATCTGTTTATTTGCTCTCATATACTCTCTCCAGGGCAAGAAGTGTGTGATTTGGAATGGTTACCAGTTTATTATATTATCTATGTTTGCAGAAGATCAAAGAGGTTAATGTTGCTCTTCAAGCTGAGATTTGCAAAATTTGTGGTAGCTCTGTGTACTTCGGATGTTCATGACAGAGGCCTTGGTACTCCAGGAAAACATCATTTCCAGCTGAGCACAGTTTTACCCTTGAGTAAAAAAGCTTCTTGAGTGAGTAAAGGGTTCTTTTAAGTAGAGAGTATGTTGGGCTGAGACAGAAGTTTTCATCTGTGGTCATTGCCCTGTGGCTGGATTCGCTTGTTAAAATGACACAAATTGTTCTGATGGTACCTGGCACAACAGTGTCCTGGCCCGTGGCTCAGGAATCAAGGTCTCTGCAAGTCAAACAAGACATTCTTCAGATGATGAAGCTCCTCTTGACATAGTTATCCTGAATCTTTCCTGTACATTCTTCCTGTAAGCTAAAAATCACTTAATAGTAGTAATACATTAAGCAGGTTTTGGATCATGGTCTTTCTAAGCAAGATCTACTTTCTCCCTGTACCTTGAACAAATTATGACTACAGTACCCTCAAAATAAAGCAGTAAATTATTGCTCACTGAATTTATTATACAGAGCAATTTCATGGAGGCACCATTATGAATATCATTTGCATAATCAATATGGTCTTATATTGCTGTCTCAACAGTAAGTCAGTCTAGTGTACTAAGAACTTGCTGAGAACTAAGTTCTTGCTTTAGTTATTTCTGGGTAAAACTTGCTTTATATTTGTCATGGTCAGAAGTGCCCCCATATAGGACAAGGGATAATGGCTTTAAGCATAAGGAGTGTAGAATTAGACTGGATGTTAGGAAGAAATTCTTTACTGTGAGGGTGGTGAGACACTGGCACAAGTTCAGCTTGCCCAGAGAGGTTGTGGATGTCTCATCCCTGGAAGTGTTCAAGGCCAGGTTGGATGGGGCTCTGAGCAACCTGGTCTTGTGGAAGGTGTCCCTGGCCATGTCAGGGAGGGTTGGAATGAGATGGTCTTTAAGGTCCCTTCTGACCCTAATCATTCTATTGTTCTGTGAACTCTATGGTCTGAGATCTTGCCTGGTTTTTATAGTGCTTGCTTACATTGCCAGTGTTCTCATGTTAATGAATTGCTAGAAGTGGAGATTTTATTGACTAAAATGAATCAATAAGTAGAGGTTTTTTGGGTCTGAATATACTTTGACTTCCAGTCACCCCAGTCCAGATTTATGGTTTTTTTTATTTATAGTGTTATAAAACAGAGCTTGGCTCTAGATCATGAGTGAAGTGTGGTAATGTTTATCAGATGAGTCTTGCTGCCCTTCTGTGAGGAGAGATCAGTGCTCTTATTTTATGTCTTAATGATTCCTAAAAGCTGAAGCCTTGGGAAATGCCTGGAGCAACTCTGTCTTGCAACCATTCTATTAGCTGGCAAATACCTGCCTTCAAACTCAGTCTTAAGGTGCAAAGTCACTTCTGTGTTGTTGTGGTTTAACCCTGGCCGGCAGCTCAGCCCCACACAGCCTCTCGCTCACTCCCCCACAGTGGGATGGGGCAGAGGGAACCAGAGAAAACTCGTGGGTTGACATAAAAAGAGTTTAATAGGTAAAGCAAAAGCCACACAGACAAGCAGAGCAACACAAGGAATTAATTCCATGGGCAGGCAGGTGTTCAGCCATCCCCAGGAAAACAGGGTTCCATCACATGTAATGGTGACTTGGGGAGACAAACACCATCTTTGAGTGTTCCCCCTTTCCTTCTACTTCCCTCAGCTCTATATGCTGAGCATGACACCATATGGTGTCATCTCTTAGGACAGGATAATTTTGATGCTATCTTGTCACATTTAAAATGAATTGATTTCCATATTAAATTGAAATAAATTAGTTTAGTGTACATCAATTAATGTTTAAGTGTCAGAGATCAGAAAAATTTGCTCTCCTCATGATCTGAAGTTACGTATAATCTGATAGCAAGTGTAAGAACTGCTAGTTTTGGGTTGATGACAACTGCTCCTTAAAAAGAAAGCAAGAAAGCAGTTCTGTAAAAATTAACTTACTTGCTAGTAATTGTAACTGTCTTGTGAGTTCAGTTTCAGGTGAACTTACAGTAAAATATGGAAACATTTAAACGTCCTTCTGTCCATCTGCAGGTATCCACAGTTAATTGTTGAGGCAAAATTACTGTGGAAGTTCCATCTTTGAAAGCTCCTGTTTCCAGGAATGACACTTCAACACCAACTTCTCAGCATTGCTGTAGTGGTTGTAGCTATACTGTGGCAGAACAGGAGTTGCTTCTGGAACTGACCAAGGTCATAAGAGGGTTGTGACACTTCAGGTGAGTAGGAAGGAAGGCAGAAAAATACCTGAGGGAGTGCAGGTACCCAAATACGGACTACATATTTCTGAAGTCAGGAATTGGAAAGCTTCAAATGCGGTTTTGGTATGTTTTCAAGAACACAGAATGCTCTTGTGTGGATTACCCTAGAAGTAAATGAATTGACATGTCAACAGAAGTAATTGCAGTCCACATTCAAGCAAATAACATTGGAAGTAGTGGATTATAAATTGCAATATCATATAAATCAATACAACTCTTCTGAAACAGTAATTGAGAGAAACCTGCTCTAAAGCTTTGTCCTAAATGTTTTGATTGATTGACAAGTTTTCTGTCTTTAAATTAAAGATTTTTTGCATCATTGAAGTAGATGTATTTCATGACTATTAATTTCAGTGTGATAGTAGAATGGAGACTGATTTACAGATGAATTCAGCATTCTTCCTTCACCCTGGAAAAAAGGAGACCTAAACCAGAACCTATTGCTTTCAAATTTGCTAAAGCTGTAAACCATCAAACTGATTTAAAACTATGTCTGTGAAGTGCTGAGTAATGGTATTCATCACGTAGTTTCTTTTTCTTTTTTGTTTTGTTACAGCTTTTCACAGTAACTGGAGATGGAAAAAAGATTGTGTCTCAAGAGCAAAACTGAATTAAATGCTCTAACAATATCTTATGTTCTTTTCAGGTTCAATGTAATCTCATTGGGCTACAGCAGTGGAACTCGTCTGTCCAAAATGGTTTATGGTGAATTTTTCCGCAGATCTGGCAAAGATGCAGAACTTATCAATTTGAATGTGGGTGGCTTTAAGCAATCAGTGGATCAAAGCACCTTGCTCCGATTTCCGCATACCAGACTTGGAAAACTTCTCAAATGCCATTCAGAAGAGGCTATTCTAGAACTGTGTGATGATTATAGTGTTGCAGACAAGGAATATTACTTTGACAGGAATCCTTCCTTGTTCCGATATGTCCTGAATTTTTACTATACCGGCAAACTTCATGTTATGGAAGAACTTTGTGTCTTTTCCTTCTGCCAGGAAATAGAGTACTGGGGGATAAATGAGCTGTTTATTGATTCCTGCTGCAGCAATCGGTACCAAGAACGGAAAGAAGAAGGTCCTGATAAAGACTGGGATCAGAAGAGCAATGACAGTATGGACTCTTCTAATGAAGAGTCATCCATTTTCGATAAAGAGCTAGAAAAGTTTGACAATCTGTGTTTTGGTGAAATAAGAAAGAAGATCTGGGTCAGAATGGAAAATCCTGCATACTGCTTGTCTGCCAAGTTAATTGCCGTGTCATCCCTGAGTGTTGTCCTGGCATCAATCGTGGCCATGTGCATTCACAGCATGCCAGAATTTCAAAGGCTGGATGCCAATGACAGGGAGATTGAAGACCCTGTGCTGGAAGCTGTGGAGATTACGTGCATCATCTGGTTTACTGCTGAGCTAGTGATCAGGCTCATCACTGCTCCAAGTCAAAAGAAGTTCTGGAAGAAACCACTGAATATCATTGATTTCGTCTCTATTATCCCATTTTATGCCACACTGGCTGTGGACACAAAGGAAGAAGAAAGTGAAGATATTGAGAACATGGGGAAAGTGGTTCAGATCCTGCGGTTAATGAGGATATTTCGCATCCTGAAACTGGCCAGGCACTCCGTAGGACTGCGGTCTTTGGGCGCCACTTTGAGACACAGCTATCAAGAAGTTGGACTTCTGCTTTTGTTTTTGTCAGTTGGGATTTCTATTTTTTCTGTGCTTGTCTACTCAGTGGAGAAAGATGATGACTCATCAGAACTGCAGAGCATCCCTATTTGCTGGTGGTGGGCAACCATCAGCATGACCACTGTGGGTTATGGGGACACTTACCCAGTCACACTTGCTGGAAAGCTGCTCGGCACCCTCTGCATTATCTGTGGGATACTGGTGGTAGCACTTCCCATCACCATTATTTTCAATAAGTTTTCTAAGTACTACCAAAAGCAGAAAGCTATTGATAGAGACCAATGCAACAATGATCGCAAAGAGAAAAGCAATGACCTACCCTATTTTAACATCCGGGATATTTATGCAAAAAAGATGCACTCCTTCATTTCTAGCCTTTCTTCAGTAGGAATTGTAGTCAGCGACCAAGATTCAACAGATGCCTCCAGTATCCAAGATATGGAGGATGTTTATAACACGATATCTTTAGAGAATGGTACAGAAAAATGAGTTGAATCACATTCTCTTCTCTTTATTTCTCTTCTGATTCTTGGTAAATGTGGACTTACAAACTTCAGTGAATTCATTAAGAGCAGTCAATTCTCAGGGTACTTAACTCTCAGCCATACTTGGACATTCTTTGCTCTGAGGATGCCATAAAAGCTTCATTGTTTATATGAGGCTTTAAAATATGCCTCATATAGTGGTTTAGTTTTTACACAATTAATGTTATGCATTTTTGGGGAGAAAAAGTTGGGAAAACAGTTTTAAATGTGGGATAAGTGGGGTTTTTTTGTTTTGTGGATATTGTTGCTTGATTTGTTGGTTGATTTTTCCCCTGCAGCAGTCTGATATCTTACACAGAATTTGCTTTTATAATTTGCTGCTCTTCAAGTAGAAATATATTACAAACATGTAAGAACTATTGCACAAGATAGTGGAGTTTTTACCTGCAAATACATTAGATAAAAGAAGGAATTGTGTACATGTAAAACTGTACTCACTAACACATTTATGTAATTTTAGAGTTGGGAACCTGTTTCCTAAGTTGGGACAGAAAATATATTGATACATATTGTTTTTACTCCATGGAAGCATAATATTTAATTTCTTTCCAAAAGCACAATACATTTTTAGTTTGTTAAAATAAATTATTCCCATTGTGCCTATATTTTTCCTAGGATCCAGCCATGGCCAAGCTCTATCAGGTCGTAAAGGGATTAAATCATAAGTCCCAGGATGAAGTGTCTGGTGTAGGCAGGATAGAAGCTTCTTGTGCCATTTAGCCACCTCTCCTGCCATTGTGACCCTGAGCAATTCTGGTGCCTGGAGAGGGTCCTCCTGTGATTAAGACCGTCCTGGTGCATTCTCCAGAGACTTTGTTTTGTGGGCACTGAAGCAAACATCTGTGGTGGTCCTTAGAAGTTACTGCTCCCTACTGCCAGCACTGCACCTTGCTGGAGGTTGCTGCCTCGGTGGTGGGTGCTGTGTGAGCAGCACCTCGGCTGTGCTTGGGTCTCCGTCCAGGGCTGCAGTGCCAAGCAGCTGAGATGTGGGGACGTGCTCTTCTCTGCCATATGTCACCCACCAGAGATGCAGGGTGGGCACTGTGAGTGGGCACCTGTATTGAAACTATTTCAGCTCTTTTTTGTAAAGCTCATCTGCTGGTGATGGCAGCTTTCCTGGTGTGTGCTATGGGCTGGAGCAGTGCTCGTTGCCTGGCAGAGTCCTGCGGCTTTGTGCATTCCCCTCCTCTCTGGGGATTTCTTTTGCAGCCAGCTAATTCTGCTCTGTTTCAAACAGGATCTTTTAGGGCTATTTAAAAGGAGAGCCAGTCCTTGAGCTTAGCATAAAGCAGTGCTGGAGAAGCTCGAGGATCTTACAGTGTTAAGTGGACCTTATAGTCCATAGTGTTTCTGAACACTCATTTTCTTTCATTTGTCTAGTGACTAAACAAGATGCTGGGCAATGGAGGGTCGAAGACACTGTGATGTCAATATTTTCCTTAGAGAGAGGTTTGACTATTTTATTTTTTTTAATATTATTGGGCCAAATACAGAAGCCTGTGCTGAGTTTCTTCTCAAGAAGATCAAACTCAGCAGGAATTGACTTCAAAACTAAGATGCCAGAAGATGGCAATCGATTTTAGCCACTGCAGAAGCTTGATTTTTCATGTGTCTGCCAGGTTTTCTATTGCAAAATACATTAAGTAAGTAGCTGAGGTGCACTTATATTTACTGAGGCACAGAGCTCTAACCTCTTTCTGAAACAGAGAAACAAAAAAGAACAAGATCAACCTATACATTGTAAAGATGTGTCCCTCAGGACTGCTGTGCTCCAATGTAGTGATGTGGGACTAAAAGAAAATATTTTGAGCTTTGGATAAACCTCAAAATTATGCTTGTTACTTGTTGACTGTTGTAAGTGTATGGGATGCTTCACAGACAATTAAAGATAATTCTTGCCATAGTTAGTGCAGGAATACCAAAAGGGAAAGTTAGCCTAAATGTGTTTTGTTCTTACCGAACAATTACCATTAAAGATGCAATGATGCAAAATATTAAATATGTATGTGCATATGAATCTAATAGGAACCAGCAGAAGAACAGCAAAAAAGTTACTTCCTGTCCAAGGAAAATCTCTTGGTAGTCTTCATATAAAGATACATTACATTGCCACTGAAGATCAAAAGCAATGACAAATATTGTATGCAACACTACAATACAAAAATGTTGTAATGCAACAAAACCTGCAAAAAAAGTGTGTTAAATAGCTGAAAAAGTGCTACTGAAGAATTTCATTTTGTTTATCAGATATTACTCGAGGATCACAGAGTATACAACTTTGTGGATTAAATTTTACTGACTGGTAATTGGTCATAAAATTGATAAGCTTTTGATCAAATACATGAATCAGTCGTTACACTGTTAAGTTCCTCTGACTTTTTTATGCATCGATACAGCTTGCAGCAAAGTGAGATGTATCTTTTGGAACACATCAGAAGGTGAAGTACATATCCATGTATCATTCAGTGCGTGTTATTTTGATTTCTGTGATGAAATCTTGGCCTTTTTCAAATCACTTGTATCTTAAAAATGGCTTTCTTGTATCCTTATCCCTTTGCTGGAATAAATCCAGCACCTTGGTTTCACATGGGATTAACTGGGAGCAGGATGTGAGCTGTGCTTCGTGCCAAAAGATACTCCTCCCAAGGCAGGACTGCAGCGCTGTGGCATGCACTGGAGTGTCACAAGCCTTGAGTGCCAGAAGGAAGCAGATGAGAGCAAAGACTGAGAAACTACACATTCTAGGGGATTGTTTCTTATTGAATTTGTCTTCTTCCTTGGTCTACAGTGGCATAGCATCAATTTGTGATATCAATGTCAACAGAAGGGATATTGGATATTATTTTTGTTCTCCTGAATCACATCTTTTTCTCTTTTAAAATGCTTCCTAAATTCTCACCACCCAGCTGCTCTGTTTCAAACACCAAAGCGCAGAGAAGATTACCATTCAGAAGTGCATCCCATTTTTTATGGGAGAGATTTGTTTGTTTTTATACCAGACAATTTACTGGCATGTTGTTGCTTTCTTTGTCTTGATGCCAAACTCTTCCCTTTTGATATCCAGTATTTCCACAGGAGCATCATCTTTGCGTGGTTTTCCCTGGTGAATAACGGGAAGGCAGCACTGCACTGCATTGCAGCTCCCTGTTTGAGAGGCTTCCAGCTGGCAGGGCTCTCCCCTCACTGCCCACAGCTCCTGCCTTGCTGAGAGCAGGCTCTGTCACTGGCACTGGTTTTTGGGGTGTTTTAAGTAGAGGAAAAAGTCCAGTGTAAAAGAATCAGAAGAGAGAAATGGGAGAAGGCAGGAAGCTGTCAGTCAAAAGGGAGGGTGCAGAAGCCTGAGAGATCCTCAGAAGAACAGAAAAGAGGGAGAAGTTGACAGAAAGAGTTCTCACTTTTCTTCACTTTATTTTCTGAGTTTTTTTCCACCAGTGCTTTTCTCCCCGTTCCTCCCTTCTCCCTCACATCCCCTCCTGCTCATACCCTGGCTTCCCTTCCCAACCAGCCTGTGATCCAGCAGTTGGTTTATGTCCCAGAATGAGGGTCTTTCTGAATCCAGAAAGGCATGTTCCATCCACCTGGATCACAGCAAGCCAAACTTAGCATGGATGAAATTAGTGAGCACAGGTGGTGCTTTCTGTAAGAAAAGTCACAGTGTTGCTCAGATTATTGAATATAAATGTGGGGTAAATAAACTGCACATCTGTGTCAGGCCTGTAAATGAAAAACCACTTATGACTTAGGTAGAAATTCACAGTCTACAACTTCCTGGTGAGGGGAAGAGGAGGGGCAGGCACTGATCTCTTCTCTGTGGTGACCAGTGACAGGAATGAGGGAATGGTCTGAAGTTGTGTTAGGGGAGGTTTAGGTTGGGTATTAGAAAAGGGTTCTTCACCCAGAGGGTGGTTGGGCACTGGAACAGGCTCCCCAGGGCAGTGGTCACAGCACCAGCCTGACAGAGTTCAAGAAACATTTGGACAGTGCTCTCCGGTACATGGTGTGACTCTTGGGGTGTCCTGTGCAGGGCCAGGAGTTGGACTGGATGATCCTTGTGGGTCCCTCCAAACTCAGCATATTCTGCGACTCTGTTATAATGCCAAACATTGCCATTTAAAAGCAGCCTTCTTGTTGATTCCCATGTGAACGGGTTGCTGTCAGGGAGTGCTAAGACTATCAGGCAGATTTGACTGGCAAATGCACTACACGGGCTCACAGCATGCCAAGGGCTCCTGACAGGCTGCTGTGTATTAATACATTTATTCATTTCCACATATTCCTAACATCTAGAGCAAGTGACAAAAAACCACTAAGCTGTGGAGAGCTTCTCTAATATTTTTTGATTAGCTGACAGTGTTTGTGTAGCTGCTAATACCTCTTCATCCAGAAGAGGACATTTCTCAAACGAAATCAGAATAACCCTGAGCTAGATGTGCAGTTTGTGACTGATAGCAGTGGCTCGGTCACAGTCAGTAAATAATGCTTTCTGGTGCTGTATGGCTGCAGTGCTGTTGCCTGTATTTCTGAAATGTTTATGCTCTGTCAATCAAGAGACAGCAGATGCCATTAAAGCCATCTCAGCACTTCCCAGCTGCACAAGAATTGTGTCGTCTCTTCTAAGCACAGCAAAATGTCATGGCTTGCTGAAACCTTCTCTTTTAATTTCTTTCGTATTGTAGTTAATTTTTCCTGCTGACTCTCTGGTCCAAGCACAATCTGGCGCAAGAAAAGGCCACAGCGTGTTTCTAGACAAGTTACACGATGTTATTGCTTTCCACTTGGTGCATTGCCCTCCCACCTCACTGGCACAACTGAGGTGGTGCACAGCATGGTAATTCAGTCTGGAATGGGCTGATAGCTGTTACAGGTAGTTAAGGAGTAAAGGCAGAGCTCCTTGAGGGTGGATATAATTTATATGTAATTGTGTATCTGCCCTCTGGGCAGAGGTGATTTAGGTATATAATGTAATCAGGTTAGATATGACACTTTTGCTGAAAAAACACATCTCTTATCTTTTTAATGAATATATTGGAGGGAGCAGCCTTTGCTTGTGTTTTTATCAGGTCAAGGGTCCATGGCTCTCATCCACACACACATCAGTTTTCTCCAGACTGCATATGCCAGTGGGAGGGAGAGACTTTTTAGCATCCCCAAGAGATCCATGAACCGTTAAGGCCAAGGATTTGGGTTCCCAGGATGAGGTGGTGGTGGGGGAGAACCAATACTGTGTGGATTCATGTGGTTTCAGTTGGACTTTCCCAAAAAGCCTTGCAAGCTGTCTGTTAAGAGTCTATAATGACCAGCAAGTGGAATTTCAGCCTCCTGTAGTAATTTTAAGAAACACATAAAATATGAGAGGGAGCAAACCGGTGTTGGCAAAGAGGCAGGTGCAATATGCTGACAGTACTTTTATAACCCAAATTTGCATTATTTCTTGGCTTGTAAGCCATATAAAATATTCTTACTCTGTCATGTGTTGTAAAATCTGCCCTTGTGCATTAATACAAATAGAATAGTGGAGCCAAGTCCGGGAATTACAGCAGTAGAGATGGAAAAAAAAAATCTTGGCTTGGAGAAATTGCAGAAATATTGTTTAGCTGCCACTGCTGTTTTATTGTTGCAGCTGCCTCAGTGGTGAGAAGGAGCAAGGGACCATGCACAAGCATTGGTATGCAGGCTTCCCTTTCTTCCTTTGCACATTTAGCACTGATCATACAGGCTCAGGGACCCCTACAGCCGCGAGGGCCACTCAGCAGTCCCTTTCTGGGGCAATTAGGTGTGGGGACAGTGGTAGAGAGGGATGTGGTTGTGTGGGAAAATAATGAGGTATGTATGAAATACCCTTTGGAGAGGTAAAATAGTAAGTATCACTGAATTTGGCATTGCCACCTTCCTACACCTGTAAGAGACCTGGGAGAGAAAGCAGAAATGAGGAAATTGAAGGGTCAGATATTTTGCAGCAGCCACTTGAAGGCCACCTTGTATTGTGTTAATCCAAGGGCTTTTAGTGAATCACAGGTAGGGATCTGTGTTTAGCCTTGAACCCATTCCATTAGGTGGAATAGTGCATTGTCTTCCCACGGGCTTTGAGTTGCAGGTGCAGTATGTGCTTTTCTCTAAGCCAGTTTCTGGATGTGATGCTGTCTCTGCCTTTCATGCTGACTGGACTTTGGATCTTTCTGAAGTGTTGCACATGCTATATATCATCCTTGCAGCTTCTACCCCATTTCCTAGAAACCTGGAAACTACAAGCGTGAAAGAGCTCAAAATAGTTTCTCTCGTTCAATATTATTTTTTGACAGCATCAACTGACATGCATTTCATGGAAAGAGATTTTCCCTGCTCCTGAATTGCAAACTTTAGGACTTTAGGTATTTTTTTTAAATCCCTTGAAGACCAGCTTAGGTCCTGAGACCAAATTTTATTCCACATGGTGTAACCCCAAGTACACAATTATGTATCCATTTCTTTGGGTTTTTTGGAAAATGCAGTTGCAGTTTTGCATGTTTGGATTGCTGATCTTTGGGAAAGAAAGTGGTGAATAAATAATTCCAGGTGCTAAAAAGCTGATTGAATGCTTATTGATGCACAGGATTTCCTTATGAACCAGAATGATGCTGGCATCAGATAGCATGGCTTCCTAAGCCTCCTCTGTGGAAAGCAAAACACTTCTTTTTTTCTTATTTCTCTAAATATTTCAGGGGGGATCTAGTAACAGTCTTGCTGTGCTGTGATGATGGAGAGCATTGAATAAAATGAAGGGCACATTGAAGTTAAGGTGGTTAAAAAGGAACATGACTTTTTTGTAAACACCCCACTTCCCTTGGGACAATAATTTTTCACGTTGTTCCAAGTTTTTTTAAAAGGCAAAAACATAACATACCAAACCCACAGCACTGTTTTCCCTTGCTGTATTTTAAAGATTAAATTAGCTCCAGTTAGAGGTGTGGAAAGAAAACTGGCCAGTGGGTAGGATGGGGGGAGTGCATAAAGTTTTTATAATTTATTTTTATCTTCTGAGCTTTTGCCTTTGTCATCACACACTTTTGCATTGGCATTTTTTTTTGTATTGACTGAAGAATCAAAATAAATAATAGACAATCTTTATCTGCAGATTTCTTTTAGGCGATTGAATGCGAAGGAAAAGTTAGATTGCAGCATTTCAGTCTTGACAATGAATTTAAAAACTCACCAAAAGCATTCCTAAGGAACATATGAATTTGTGCATAGATATGGTGCATTTAGTGTATCTCAAGGCACAAAACTAAAGTTCTGGCAGTGTTCAGTGAATTAAAGGTTAATAAAAATTCAGATATTAATCTGGTTCTGTTCTAGTTGCAGCTTCTGTTGCAGTAACGTACTCTTGGCTCGTGCCTCTGTAAATGGGAGGCTGGTGCTTTTGGTATTTCATCTATCTGGCCATATAGAGACTGATTGGACAGCTGTCAAAGCACTATCAAGCAGGCCTTTAGTTGTCACCAAAAGTAACCTCTGCTAATCTGCCCAGGAGCTGCTGCATCCCAGGGGTGTGCAGTGCAGTGCAGGGTGAGCAGGCAAGTGGGACTGTGGGGCTCTGCCAAGGGCACTTGCAGCAGAACTGTTGGGTTTTGTTGATCTGTTTTCACTGTATTGTCACCTGCTGAAAACATCTGTGTTCTCCACTTAATGTGTTAATTAATCCCAAGAAGATTTATGATATCTGGAAAGGGTTTGTGAAACACAAGTGTTGAAAGCTGAGATGACGCTGGAGAGGTGGCTCAAAAATTTCTCGCCCTGGCTTTTCTGCCTTGTCATAGGAGTAATGACAGGGCAAGAACGGGAGTAGCATAACAAACTTTGGAGTTCAGACATTCTTTAGGGTCACTGAGAGTTGATATGAAGATTAGCATTGAAGGAATCTGGGGCCTGGGCATGCATATCTGCATGCTGAATATGCCATGCAGCTGTTGCATGCTCTGTGCTCCAGGTGATGGGTGGAAAGAAGATGACCCCTCTACACCAGTGGTCTTCTGCTGCTTAGGTGGCACTGACTGCAGCCTTCTGTGCCCTCTCCACAATGTCCTCCTCAACCCAATGCCCGTTTCCTCAAGTGTTAAAATGCTTCCTCAGACCTGAAAACGGACATGAGATGTAATGAGAGCAACTGGAAGGAGGTAATGGAGTAGAAAAGAGAAGCTGATGGCAAGAGTCATGTCTCTAGAGAGAAAATGCTGCAAAGATGCTTTGTTGGAAAATCTTTTCTTCCATGTCTTGAAGCTTTTCCTCTCATCAGCTCCTATAGAGAATCAAACAATGGTTTGGGTTGGAAGGGACCTTAAAGACCATCCAGTTCCAATCCCCCTGCCATGGGCAGGGACACCTTCCACTATACCAGACTGTTCAAAGCCCCATCCAACCTGGCCTTGAACACTTCCAGAGATGAGGTATCCACAGGTTCTCTGGGCAACCTGTGCCAGTGTCTCACTACCCACACAGTCAAGATTTCTTCCTTATATCCAATCTAAACCTACCCTCTGTCAGTTTGAAGCCATTCCCCCTTGTCCTGTCACTACATGCCCTGGTGAAAAGTCCCTCTCCCAGCTCTCTTGTAGTTTCCCTTTGGCTACTCAAAGCCACAATTAAGGTCACCTTTGAGCCTTCTCTGCTCCAGGCTGAATAACCCCAGGTCTCTTGTTAGAATTCTGTTTCTGTTTCTTCCTTTAGTGTTTTGTGAGTTCTTTGCTCAGAGTTTGGAGTAAGACACAGGAGACGCTGAGGAGTTCTAATCAGGTTGTTTATTAAGTTCTTATCTATGACAAGGCAGCACAGGGCACTCTCTAAGTTAGGAAGGTGGAAAATGGCCTCGAACCGTGAGTTCCAAGGTTATTTAAAGCCTAATTTACCCAATTATAGACTGCCAACTAACATGTTTTCACTTATAATCCAGTGACTATTCATTTATTGTCCGCAATGCGGGCTTTTCTGAACCAAACTATCTAGATTGGTGAAGAAGAAGGAAGAAAGAAGCAAAACCCACACCCAAAATTCTCCATCTTGCCACTAGTACATTATTAATAACTTACAAACCCAAACCTCTACATCTCTACATAGTTCACCCAGTGATACAACAAATTGCCTTTTAATTACTACAGTGAAAGCCCAGGGTTCCAACAGTCTCTGTTTGTCTTCATAGAAGAGGTGCTCCAGCCCTCTAAGCATCCTTGTGGCCTTCTCTGGACTCACTCCAACAGGTCCGTGTCCTTCCTGTGCTGGGACCCCAGAGCTGGATGCAGCACTGTAGGTGGGATCTCATCAGAGTGGAGTAGAGGGGCAGAATCCCCTCCCTTGGCCTACTGCCCACAGTGCTTTGGATGCAGCCCAGGATGCCATTTTGGGGCTGCAAGGGCTTTTTGGGCTACAAGAGCACATTGCTGAGTCATGCTGAGCTTCTCATCCATCAACACCCCCAAGTCCTTCTCCTAGGGCTTTTTCTAAATCCAACCTCTGCCCAGCCTGTACTTGTGTTTGGAAGAAGAAGGACTGTGTGTCCTAGCACAGCTTTAGCAAAGTGCAGTCTCCCTTCTTGTGGTCATGGAATGTAACCTGGGAGATAAATTTGTTTTGGGAAGGGAGCAGTCCAGCTTACTTTGTGGTCTTTGTTTTCCTTTTGATTCTGTACTTCATTGCATCCAAGAGGGCTTTGGCAATACAAACTCTCCTTCTACGCATGCAGCATGTGTCAGGCCATAGAATTCATCCAAGGTTCCCAGCTATTCAGCAAACTGAAAGGGTGAGGAGAATAAGGTCAGAAGAAATGCTTTGTATTGCTAAAATCCAGTTCTTCTGCATACAATTTCAGTATCCAGTCCTTTAAAATGCAGATTACTTTCTCATCACAAATCTAGTTCACTATGCAAAAAAACTCCCACTTGGAATAGACTTTACATGGGCTGACTGTTTATTTTTGGATGAAGATGAAAAAGAGAAGAAAAATGCTTGGCTTTTTGTGTGGGGAAAAAGGCAAGCAAAAATATTTGAATAGTAACTCTCATGGCCAAATAATTTCACAGTTATCAAAGTGATCATTGTTGGGTGAAATCAGTTGGACATAAGCATAAAAATAAGGAGAAGTAAAAAAAAAAAATTGCTGTCTCTTTTCTATCTCTGACTTCTTTTGTGGAGATTGAGATACCTTTCTCTTGGCAAGTCAGATGATAAACCACTTGTTAATTAAGTGGTTGAAAAGTATAGTTGAAAAAGGAGCTTGGAATCTGAGACAGCTCAGCATGGAAGAAACCGTCTCTGATCAATCTTGTCAGTTTTTGGCACCTTAATTAAAAGTTATCTTTGGCACAGTGAAGGCAGCTCAAGTGCTGGGAAAGTGGACAGCTAAGCATTTTGCTGTGGTCATTTGGGAGCCAGGGTGCTGAAGGGATCAGCAGCCGATCCTGCTTCCGCCAGGAAGAGACAACCGTGGGCATTGCAGTGCAGCGGGCTCGGAGCATCGCACGGATCTGGGCTGGCTCAGGCGGATCGCTTTCCATGGTGCAGAGCTTGGGGCTGCAAAACACTGCAACCCTGTCTGAAGTTCCATGTGAACCTGTGCCAGCCATTCTGTCATCCAGCACTTCTGGTCTCCATCACATCTTTAGCATCTCTTTCTGACATTTAAGCTGCATAGGATGGCAGTGGTCTCTCAATCTGTGCACTCCTTCCCTAGTGAGGGTGTGGTGGTCAAAAGTGGGGTGGTGGTCTTGAAGTCCTCATTACTGGGAAAATGATGACAACTGTAGAGAAGTGGAAAAAGTTGAGGGCTTAGTGAAAGAACTGATTTTAGTTTTGGCCAAGTTGTGTAATATGAGCTGTCTTTAGTGAAATGTCTAAGAAAGAAAAGGAAGACATATTAGTTTGAGTGGGAAGAAAAGTAATTGTCCCCTATGCTGTCCTGTCATAGTTATATAAAAAATAGTATTATTTATTACAGCAAACAATAGATTTTTCTATTTGGTTGCTGAACCAAATTGTTTTTTAAAAACTCTGTAATTTAAGACCCTTTGAGCTTTTTTACTTTGACTCAGTGTTTCATTTGATTTGGAGGAGTTAATTCTTTTGCATCTAATTAAACTTAGACTGGTTTGACATTAAAAAAAAAAGTTTCACAATGAAAAAGTATTTTTTTAGAATATGTTGAAATGCAACATTTCAGCATCTTTGGAAATAAGAAGCTTTCCGAAAATTTCACAATGAAATATGCACTGTTCCAAAATCCCTCCTGCCTTTTTTGGTTTTGTTTTGTTCAGTTTGTTTGTTTTGTGGAAGATTCCCACCAACTGTGGGCTGGATTCAGATATAAAGTTTGTCTCTCTGTCACAGCCTTTTTCAATGAATTTTCTATTCACAAAAAAATTATTCTCATCCGGTTTTAGCTGTATTCTTTGGAAGATGCTTGTTTTCCTTGGAGAATTCAGATGACGAGAAAAATAAAATCTGTGTCATCTCCATGATTGCTGTCACGGATCCATTGCCTTCCCCTGATGTATGTGACACTTTATCAATCACTCAGGTCATTGGTAAAGAGAAATGAATCATCTACTTTGCTCAAGACAAAAAATTAAAAGTAGTTACCAGAAAATCACATCCTGATAAAGGAAATGCATCCATTCTAACAAGTTTATGAAGGAGAGCTTTGTTATTAAGCAGAGAAAAAGAAAACACATGAAAAGCCTGTTGGGCCCTATCTGTTCCTGTGATTCCTTTAGTGGGAATCTAACTGAAGGCTGATCAGAAAAAAAAAAATTTTCTTTTAAGTAATAGTTACAAATGGGTATGTTCTGCAATAATTAGTGAATATGTTTTGAATAGAGTTCTTTTCAGTAAATAAACTTGCACCAACCAGTAACTGCTGAGTGGCTGGGAAGTTGTAGTGTTCTTAAATGGATAGGTCAGCTCAAGAGAGAATGTTGTAATATTATTATTTAATATTCATGCTGTTTAGTCTAGAGAAGAGAAGGCTTGGGCAGTTAGAGAAATCCTAATGTGTATGAAAGCCTTTCGAAAGAAAAGCATAGGGTGGGGGGGTTTTTGTACTGTTTAGGGCAGAAAGCTCAAGCCAAGGAGAGTGAAGATGAAGGGCTGATGGTAGAAGTGGTTCAAGAATTTTTCCTGTTTGCCTGAGGCCCCTTGCTCAGCTCCAGCTCCAGCTTCTCACAATCTCAGTCATGCTGATCCAAGTCTGTGTAAAGGTAGAGCAGATTGCTCCAAGGACCTGGGTTTAGAATAATAATAATTCTCTGCTGAGTGGATGGAAGGGAGGTGTGAGCCTGAGAAGTTGAAAAGGCCCTGGATCCCTGTCTTCTTGAGGGAGACACAACTCTTTTTTCAGTGACTCCATATTTGTGGCAGCAGTCCAAATTACAGGATCACAAAATCAATGAGGTTGGAAAAGACCTCTGAGATCACTGAGTCTGGCCTATGACTTGCACAACTTGTCAGTTTGTTGGGGGTGGGAAAACGTGCTCCACTGAGGTTCTGCCTTGGTGGCTTCAGTAAGGACTTTCCTGGGCTACCTCCCTGGTCCAGAGGCCTGGGAGCTTGGGTTGTGCTGAGGATAAAACAGCTGGATGTGGGACCCAGCCTGGGACATTGAGTTGCTGTTGTGACTCTGTCTTGGACTCAAGGGGAGCAGTTCATGTACTTGGTGGTGTTGGCCAGTATTTTCCCATGGAAAAGGAAGAAGGACTTTTGAGGAGAAAACTGGGCATACATGTCAATAAAAAGTGAAATAATTTTTTACTCAGTAAAAGGATCCTTGGGAGCACGATGGAGACACAGGGACAGTCTGCCGTGAGAGCAAATTCCATGGCTACTATCAGTCTTTGATGTATTTGCCTAATTTTTCTAGGTATACATCATTTTGGTAGGTGAGCACTATACACATATGATTTGTCTTGCCAGCAGGACAGTTGTAAGGAAATACTAATAATTAAATTTCTTTGATTTTAAAAGTCAATGTGCAATTGCCTTCTTTGTGATCTGTTTGACTTATCATGCACATACTTGCATGTAGTACTCAGAAGGTTTTTCTAGTTTGTTAAGCATATTTGTTATCATATAGCTGTTAATATTTTAATTATGTAAATAGAGGTGAGCTGGACTACTGAAAGGAAATCCTGATCCTTACCTGTGCAAAGCATTTCATGTGGCAGAAGCGATGTATTTTTATGGCTCTGAATTAATCTTTTTTTTTTTCCCCTGGAAGCTTTCTTCTAGAGGAAATTTCAAAATCCCACCCTTCCATTGTGATTGTGAATGGGGTTTGGTTTTGTTTCAATTTCCATGGCAATAGAAAAATTTGTTTTCTGAAAGTCTTTGAGTACGAAAGTCTAATTTCCCTGGTCTCTTTTGAATACATCAGTTTACATTTCTATCACTTCAAGTATTTTGAAACGCTGTCCTTAACCCCTTGACTGCATTTAGTTCTGTGAAATACAATATCTTTCTCCTTAGTCAGGACAGACAGAGTTTTTTCCATACTTTATTTTTCAGATATAATTTGATCCAGTGTGCTGATATCAGAAATATAGCCACATTTTATACTTAGAAGTTAAATTCTTTACTTAGAGGAGCATTATTACTTTTTAAATTACTTCTAAGCACTAAACTTATTCCAAATCTGGTTTCAAGGTTGTGGAATATAACCACTATCATTTTAAAGTCAGGAGCTAACTTTCTTTGTTATGTTTTGCTTACATTCATGTATCTTGCAGTGCTTGTCATGTCCATCAGCCAGTCCATGAGTGTGCTTGAAGAGTGCCAGCTACATAATCATTAAACTTTGCACCGAGTCTCCCGTGATTTGGAACAAAGTATTTCAATTAATTCCTGAGTAGATGCCAGACTTCTGTGGTTTGCAAGGCTTCATCATTCACTGTATGAATGATGAAATCTCATTGTATTTAACATCTGATGTCACCTGTGCCACAAAATTATCATAAGTGCTAGAAAGCTTCAAGATACGTGGTTTAAATTCAACCAGCCTCTAAAGTTTGAATGTGAAAAATGAAAGAAGAAAGTCAGGATCATGACAGTCTTACTGTCCTGTGCTTTGCCAACCTGTTTAGCCCCTTCCACAAGCATCAGTGAAATAAATTCCGTCTCTGTGTCCCACCAGCAAGTGTTTCATCTGTGAATCACTGTAAATGCTGTTGTGCCACTCTGAGCCTGGCCAGTTTTCTTGCTTAGCTCTTCTTCAGCTGAGCTCAATATATGCATGGCTCCTTAACTGGAGAGGAAAATATTTCTAATAGGTCCCCAAACCTCCCCCTACTCTTTTTCCCTTCTCTGTAAAACCAAACTAAGGCAGCATTCATAGCACCTGGCTGTACAGATCTACCTCCTTCCTCTCTTTGATAAAGGAGAAAAGAGCCAACAACCCTGACATGTGAGTTACCAGCAACAGGATAAAACCCAGAGTGAATTAATGTGGCAGCACAAACCTTTGAACTCTGCTTTGCCACCACAGCAGTGGAGAACTTCAGGAAAAAACTGAAAAAGCTGATCTTGGAATACAACTTCTGGGGATTGATTGCATCTTCAGAGGACAGCTCGTACCCTCAATAGGCATTTCCAGGTGCCTCCTAACTTTTAGAGAATGTTGTGCTGATAGAAGGTAATTTTCATTTCATTAAAGCATTAATAAGATTTAACTTCCAACATAGTCTATTTGGGCAGTTATATGCAGTCTTTTTTATTTATAGGCTTTTCCTATATTTATCCATTCCTTTGGTGTAGTTGCTTCTTGTTATTAATAGGTATTTATTTTATATAGATTTGTTGATGCTGATACAAATGAGTTTTCTGTTAATGTTGAGATCTGAGCTTAATCATGCACTCTGCACTACTGTTTGAAAGTCATGATAAAACTGGTCTGCAATTTTATTTTTTGCTCTCAGTGAAATATAGCCAGCTTGTATTCATTACTAGCATAGATATTTATAACTATATCTGATTTGTTTTTCTTGGTTGTTAGATCTTTTATTGCTTTTCTTCTTTCTTTCTTTTTTCTTCTTTCTTTTTCTGCATGGATTATCTGAGAAAACTGCATAGGCTCTAAGTTGTGGGAAGAGTCAATCCTTACATCTCAATATGTGCCAAGCAAACCTATCATGTCGCTCAGCTGATTTGAGTTGTTTTGCTTTTAGAAAATATTTTTACAACTGTATCTATTTATGACTTTAGCCCCTTGTGAATGGTTACTGGAGGTCATCTGTTGTTGGTTCAGAAGTATCAGTTAATGATGTAGGAGAGGGAGCATGGGTGAAACATAAGGATTTATACCTGTGGGAAACTGAGCAATCATTTTTGTTCTAGATTAGTTCAGTAGAAATCGTGAAACTGTATTTCCAAGTCCATACCTTTGTAAACGTTTGAAATAACATTTCCAATTTCTGAGGGTGTAAAGAAACAAATATTTTTTCCAGCATCTATCCCTAGTCAGTCAAAAAACTTATCTTTTAATGAATATAGGAAAGCCACTTACAGTATAAAATCAAATGTCAGCAAAAAATATATTGCTCCTTTTGCTTAAGTATCTAATGATTTTTGATGCTTCATTTTCATCTCTTGACATATTCAGGTAGGAGGTGCTCAAATAATTCTTAAACCCCAGAATTTTCATTGTGTCCCAAATCAATATGAATCCTTAATGAATACTGTAGGCGTTAGAATAATTCAGAATACTTTGTATCAAAACATCTTTATTTCTTCCTGACTCTTCCACAAAAATATTTTTAGAAGCACATTAGAAAGCTGAAGCTCAGGTTACTGTGAAGGACAGAGAGATGTGCTGCTCTCAGCATTATGAGTCTATGGACCTCACATGGACTTGGGCTGAAAGAAAAACAGAATCTACAGCCCCGTCTGAGCCCTCTGACAGGGCACACATGTAGGAGAGGGGTGAAGGACTCTCCTCCTCCCAGTCTGGGGATGAGCTGTGCTTGTTCTTTGGAGGTGAGTGACAAACAAAGGCATCCGTGTGGTTCCTGGCCAGAGAAGATCTCGCTGGAAAGCTGGAAGGTGAGTTTGGGAAGCCCAGGGCAAAGCCTCTGCCAGGCTGAAGCTCAGACGAGGGCAAGGAGCAAGAGCAGAGGTCCTGGAGTGAGGGGATGGAGAGAGCTGTTCAAGCACTTCTTCCTCTGTAAACTCTTTGGAGTAGCAGGTGTAGTCGAGCCAAGGGTTGATATCAGGAGTTAATTGTCTCCATGGACAAGAAAATTAATTTGCAATTACTTTACAAACTGCAGTGTTTCCAGAACTTTTCTTATTAGCTGCTATCTACAGTAGAAAAACTGCCTGAATTTCACTGTTGATACAAAGACCATCACAGATTTACAGATAAAACCAAGAGGGGCAAGGAGCCCAAGTAGTCACAGCTATGCTCAGTGGGTTTTAATAGTCCCCATACTACAGAACTCTCCAGTCCTCTTTCTGATCCCTGTGGATGGAAAGTGTTTGTAAATTTGGTTTTGGAAAGGTCCTGTGTTCAGGGCCACCATGACTTCTGTCTCTTCTCTCAGCACAGAGGAGAATATTAAAGCTGTCCTGATGCCAAAAGGACAGTCCCACAGGGCATGTTGGCCTTTCCAGGGGAAGGGCATTATGGCTTACTGTAATACTGTCTGGAAAACAAAAACAGATCTACTATATTTTTATATCCCTCTTTTAATGAAATTTGTCTCTAAATACTTTTTTTTTTCTGTTTTTTTTTTTTAATTTATTTATTTATTTATTTTTTCCTTTCCTGGGAGAGTGTGGATAGCAGCACTCTATCAGCATTAGAAAAATACAATTTTTGTTTACTTTGCTACTCAAAACCTGCAGCCCCAGAAACCAGCTTGGATCTTTGAAATGTGTCTGGTCCCAGTTTCAAATTGAATTGTCTCATTTTTATTTGACTTGAGTGAACATGGACACTTAGATCATAATTTCATTTCTGTGCATCACAGTCCATTCCTCCCAGTCCTCTCCCATCCCCAAAACAAACTTTGGTACTTCTCAACTGTAGCTGTGTGTCAGTTCTAAATTTTCTGGAGGGTATTTATGGCACAGAATAACTGTTCAGGGAAGCATGCCTCCTTCAGTGAATTCCTATTTGTGTGCATAAGCTTTCCTTGGAAACATTGATGATGGATTTAATTCTTGATATTATCAGTGCACTTCCCAGTGACTGCCATTCTTTGCAAGGTCCTTTTGACTGGGTAGATAACGATAGGAGAATAAGAAGGTATTTGACAAGAGTTTGCTGTTTGGATCTGGCAGCCTTTCCCATTAGCTAACACTTGTGAGCTTCCCAGAGGCTCACATTTTTAGGAACCTAAAAATGGTCAAAGTAAGTTGCTGACTAAACAGTGATTGGAACATACCTCTCTATTTGACGTCTCTCTGAACATCACAGATATTCTTGGTAACAGAAAGTCTGAAGGTTCATGACTGGGCTAAGTTCATTAGATGCCATCATTGTAGCCTAATTGCTTGTAATTAACTTTTGCCCTCAAAACACAGAGCAGAGAGCCCCAGCTGAGCTTCTCTGGAGGTCAGAGTTAGTTGAGACATGGAAAAAGCAGCGGGTAGCTGACAGACACCAGACAAATGAAACCTTGTTCTTATTCAGAGCCTGAGCTGTGACAAGGTGGTAGCAGAGGAGGAGTCACTCACCTCTCTGGAATCTTTGCATCCTGTCCTGAGCTTACCACCATTTATCAGCTGAAGTAGCTGATACATTTAATTTCATTTCAAGACAAGGCATTTGCTTTAAAATCTGTTTTGATGGACACAATTCCTGGTGGAGGGGCTGAGAGTCTGAGTGCATTAACTGATAAACTGCCTTGGGAATGCTCGTTAGCGTAAAGAGCAAATATGAGATTCAGCACTAGCTGATTATAGTCCTTCTAACCCCTCAGCCTCACATACATCCAGCTAATGACTAAAGGAGATAGAATAGAAAGAGTATGAGTTAAGAAACCTGGTGAGTTTGGTGATTATAAACGAATTACACTGTAATACAGTTTTTGTTTTTCTTTGGTATTGCTGGTAATAACTGGCATGTCCATTGCTTATCAATATAAGCAGCAAAACATGTTGTTACTAAAGCTGTTTGAGGCTCAGTAAAACGGATATTTTAAGTTTGTTAAACAGGTTGTTTCACTTAATAACATTTAATTACACAATAGGGTGGAGTAAAATTTTCTTTTCTCTGTTCCCTTACACCTGCGCTGCAGGACTGACAGATTGACCCTCTGTAGCATGCCTAGTAAAGGGCAGTGGAGACTTGGTATACATTAGCTTTAAAAAATTTTACAGATTAATGTGATTTCTGCAAGAGATTTTGGGCAGAGAGATTTCTCTATAAAAGAGAACAGAATTATTTTGAGGAAAAGTATTTCAAAAGACTGGAGTGTTTGGTTTTCATCTGAGACATCCAGATTTTTTATTAGCAGTATATTTTTAGAGGTACACACCCCTTCATGAAGCTGATTTCCAACTGATATGTCAAAGAATGTTTGGAGCTGGGTGTTAATTGAGGGTCAGTTTGCATCATCAAGCAAAAACAGGTACAAAAATAACTCTTCAATTACTTTAAGATTGGCTAATATATCTCAAGCTCATAATGAATCTCTGACTGGATGTGGAACCCAAACACTTTCTTATGTTTTCCTTTGGTTTATTGGATAGAAGATAACACTAGTTAAAAATTCTAAACACTTTGTTTGAAAATAATGTTTTACAGTGATTTCTTGCCTTCTGTGGCCATGAGAGAGATTTTCCTAAGCAGTCTGATGCATTAGTGCTCATAACTCTAGTTTGTGACTATGATTGTTTCTTGGTGCTGAGTCAAGCAAGAGATCATAAAATGAAAATGCAAAGCTTTTAACTGTACTGGTGGCTAGCTGGAAATCAGCATCTTCACTAACTGGACAGAAACTGGACTAAGTGACAAATTCATCTGACTAAAAAATTGGATAGATTCTCCCAGAAGATGGCAGTGCACCTATGAGTAGTGTTCTGCCAACTTGGCAAGTTATATCATTTCTAGCTGGTTTTTTTTTTCCCCCAATATTGAGTACAATAACAAAACAAGTAATGACAGCAACTACTCTGTGTGTCTATATGTATAGAGGGGGTACTTTTGATCTTGAAATCTGAAGTGAGCACTTAGTAATTCACAGAGGCCTGTCAAGCAGGGGTGGTGATGAACTGGATGCTTTTGGGTAGGTTGACAATTTACTCGGTACTTTGCTATGCTCACCACCACGACAAAGATCTCTTTTCCTTTGGAGTCCTTCAGATAACTCCCATGCAAAACCCATTGACTACATCCAGAGCTTTAAAATAAGTCTGAGTTCTCAAAGTATCATTGCTCTTAAAGGGATGGATATTGTAGGATAAGAATTGCTAATAAGTGGAATAAATGATGAGGTTTGAAATTCGGGCCATGTTGCATCTTTGCTCCACTGTTTCTCATCAAAGAATTTCTTCATTCAGATAGGGATCAAAAGCATATGTTCAAAAATACCAAAAAGATCTACTTCTATGTTAGTTGCAGTCAAAAAGCAATCAGTAATTGCTGTAACTTTAGGAAAATTTCCAATTCCCTTTCCAAAGCAGGAGTCTGAGTGTGGATTTTCAAACACGTAATCAAACCAGACTACTTAAGCTTTCAAAAATTGACCCAGCACTAATTTTTTATTTATTTCAGAATTAGCAGTAGGAAATGCTAATATCTCTTTTAAAAATTTCATCTTAATTTATGGCTATAATTTGCAAATAAAACACAGTAGTTTGTATAGCAATCATCTTATGAACTGTTTGATACGCATATTTACATGAATAAGCAAGGGTTTTTTTGTGATGTACCTGAATGAAGAGATATTTTTAAAGAGTGGAGAAGGAAAAGAGGAGGTTTTAGACACATAGCAATGCTTACTTGTAAATTTTGAAAATAAACTTTATCATCTCCATCTGTCTTAGCCAGAATTACTACCAGAAAGCTAAAGAACATTTAAATATTTATTCTCTGTAGCTTAGTCTGAAAAAAAAGTTATGTTATGGCTCATTTGTAACCATTTGTTTAGTTTTCCAACCAGCAAAAATGCACTAGCACTAAAAAAAAATAAATTAAAATTGCAGCTGTTTCTTTAACATAAAGAAGAGATGAAAAAACAGTTGTGTGCTCTTATTCTTCAGTCAGATATAATTGCATATTCTTGTCCTATTGCTTAGACACTGTGGATGCTAATTTTACTAAATTAACATAAGCTGCATCATTTCCTTTGCACAAAGCATAAAACTAAGCAATAAGTTAAAATTTGGTTGCTTTTTTTGTTTTCTTTCAGTTTCAGTTTCCTCCTCCTCCAGTAACTCATGGAAGCTGCAAGATACATTGGGTTCTTAATTTTTTAGATGTCAACCCTCCATTTAAAACGTGTTTGTTTTGAGTTTGTTTCCCCATAGAGCATTTTTGGTCTCTTTTAGTGCCCGTCTGTGATTGAACCTGTCATGACCATAAACTCAGTCAGGCAAAATCTTCCTTGGCACCTGAAGAGACACAGCAGCACCTTCCCATTCAAATGGCCAGCGGACCAGTCTGGCCCATCTTCAATGGCCAAAATCACAATCCAGATGTTGTGTGAAGGGGTCAGCACTGATGGATATGATTTGTTCACTCATTCACCAGTAGAACCTATTGTCAATACCCACTTTTCCATCCTATAATCCACCTTTCACTACTGGCAAGCATCCTTCTTTGTCAGGAGAGGGCTCGTATTAAATCACATCCCTCCTCCTCCCAGTCACCTTTTTAACATCACTTTCCTAGTGCTTGCACGACTCGCAGCGCTCGTGTGACTGATGGAGCTTTTGGGTTCCGTGCAGCTGCTCAAACTGTAACTGCTGCCATTTGCTGCTGCCTTTGTGCAATCAGGGTCTGCTCTGACATGTAAATGATGCTACTTGCTATTTCCTTGTTCCTTCTGTTCAAAATCTCAATAAAACTGAAAAATACGACTATACAAACTGCAGCTATCTCAGCTGACTATTCCACAATAAGGCAAGCTACCTCAGCACCAATAAAATGTTGACATTACTTTCTTTGTGTATTCTTCCGTGTTTTAGTGAATTTGCCATCTTTAATGTCACTGCTTGAGGTAAAACCAACCTTGTTATTTGTTCTACAACAGTGTTATTCTGGGCCAGATTCTGGAACCTGAAAACAAATGCTATTTACATTAGGACAATAAAGTCAGTACTAAAAATGAAGGAAAGCATGGGATTTTCAGTAGGGTCAGTGGCTCACAGAGCATTTTTCTTTAATTTGTTTTGTGAACTGCATGTGACTTATCAATAAAGCTGTCATACTATCTGTAATTAAACCATTAAAACTGTCTTCTGTCATAGGCTTATGGTGATTAAGTTTTCCCAATGTATGTGCCTAGGGTACTGAACTTCAGCTGATACTTTCTTCTAGTAGTAGTTGTAGTTATGTGTTTTGAGGGAGTTTAAAGTGATTTCATATCCAGTCACATTTTTTTTTTTCTACCTCATAGCTAATTTGAATCTGCCTGTCTTTCCCAAATGCTTGAAGAAGTTCAGTTCATAGGACACACTGAAACTATATTAACTATATTGGAGTCTTTCTGATAGCTCAGTCACAGCTTTGCTGATAGGGCAGAAAAATGTGGGAAGCTGGTTGCAGTCTTTCTGCAATATTTAACTGTAACTGATAGCCTAATGCTTACAGTGCCCCCTAGGAAGTAGGAGAGCCAAGTCTGACTTTCCCTTCAGCTAGAGTGGTTTCAAAAATTAGCTCCCAGACCAGCCCTCACCTGAAACTCATCCTTCTGTTGAAACCATGTCAATATGCAGCAAAAAAAACAAGTGACGAAAAGGATGCTTCAGTGGGCCAGAAGGATCATGTAGACATCTTGGAGATGTCAGAGGTGACTAGCACTTGACTGGTTTGTATTGGCTCGTCCACAATCCTGCTACAGTCCCTGGTGGTGTTGTAGGCTCATAGTCTGCTGCTCGTGCACTGTCCTCCCACTGCCAACCATTTCTATGCAGTCCACTTCATCCAGTGTCCTGCAAACCAGTCTCTAATTATTGGTGGTGATAGCAGATTGGGTGGCCTGAAGGTCCTGGGAAGAAAACCAGATCCTTAGACAACTGTTCAGCACACAACAAACTCATCCTGAAAACAATCTGGTGAAAACTGGCCTCCTAGATACTCCTCAGTGACTTTCTGGAATTGCACACATTTCTGCCGTGATTCAAGACCAGAACTCACAGTGATGCCAAAGGGATTTTTTTTTGCTTTTGTACTTTTTGTATATTAGTGTCCCTGTGGTCCTGTAGCCTTTTACTCCATATTCTTAGCTAGCAGAACAGAACACAACTACTTTATGAATATGGTACTAGTTTGGCTGGTGGCTGGAGGCAGAGTCAAGTAGGTACACAAGCTGTACCAGGTGTTTTGAATACACTCTCAGACTACAAGTACAGAACCAAACTTTATTAGGACTCAAAGAGGATGTTGCTTGGACAGTTTACAGAGGAACTGCCTATATTTGCCAACCTATATTTGCCTATATTTGCAGGTAGGGAGGCTGCCTTCCCATCCTGGTGATCTGGGCACAGGAGGAGTTGAAGAACTGCTTTCCTTCCCAAAACCATGTGTTTCTGGCCCCTGAATAAAGCACGTGAATAAAGTGTCTTCCAAGCTCTGAGCTGCCACTTCACATAATGAGTGGTGACAGATCAGAAATTGGCTTCATGCCTCCGTGGTGCTTTCAGTCTGGATGCTGAGGAGTCTTCTAAAAAGGGTTTCTTGGACGGCGACATCTTTGGTGGGCAGAAGAGGCAGGCGAGGGATTCAGGCTGGAAGGACCTTGGAAAGGCCTGCAAAAAAGGTGAGTTGACTGATGAGTGTGAGCTCAAGCCTCCTGGGGAGCAGTGATGTGAACCAGACACAAATTCCCTTCAGCCTGGGGTTTAACAATCTGCAGCCTAAACATGCACACACCCAGTGAGAGCTCTGTGGGCTTAGGATTCAAACACAGGGACAAGGTTTCTTTGTGGAACACCTCTTGAGAGGCTATGTCACAATATAGAGTTCATATCCTACTGCAGATATGTTTAGACAGGGAGAACATTCAGAGAGTGGTGAGGGAAATTGAAGTTTCTCACAAAGCCCTTTTTACAGATGAAAAGGCTGGGATGGCACTGAAAGAGCTGTTTGGGCAGCTCTTCTGCTGTGCAAGTCAGTTGTGGAGCACCTATAGCAGAGCACCTTTCTTTAATAAAGGCGCTGAAATGATCTAATATATCTATCTCCTTCTGTCCTAGGCTGAATTTTTTGATTCATCCTACCAAAAAACTTACTAATTAATTACAGGCTGACATCTATGCATGTACACACATTTCTCTAAGAACTGTGGAGCAAGATGCTCAGATGATGTAGAAACAGTAAATTCTGTGAAGATATTTTTCTGCTAAATAATGAATCTTGCTGGCTGACAAATAAACCGTATGGCTTGTCAGGTTAAATACAAGTAATAGAGTAATAGTATTGAATTTGTGTATTGAGTACTTATTTTATTTTTAATCACAAGCTGGTTTTCTCCACAGCACTAGGAATCAGGTGAATTATACAAGGAGGATCTGAATATTTAACATAGTCAGTGAAGTTCAAAGAATACACAATTAGGCCTGTTGCAGACTTTCAATACCCTTACAGGTCCTTATTGCCACAGAGGGGATGTAGATAATTCCAATTTAAGTGACTACAGTGCAGCACTTTTGTATCTTTGTAGCTCAGTTCCTCAAATGTTTTAAGTTCTTAAGATCTCTTTGGATTTGTCCCTACATCTTTAGGGTTATGAACAACTGTCAGGACAAGATGAATTTTTATCTTTTATCAGTGAATCACCTTCAGGTTTCACTAAATTAAAGAGCAGTTACACTGCAGGAAGAGGGAGTACTGCATTGTTGATGGAGAATTTTTAGTCTGAGCTTCTGTGTGTGGGCCTGCATTAAATTACGGCTCTGACAAAGTACCAATCCCATCGCTGGAACCAAAAGTGCTGAGTAAGATTTACAATTGAAAAGAAATGCAATTCCATTTCTCTTCTTTGAATTGAAAGCAGAGAGTTTAAGAAAGGCTGAGTATCAGAGTATTCTGACTGGAATACCCATCACAAAACACAGGGATGATTTTTACTTATTATATCTATTATATATTTGCATATACTTATACATATACACATACATGTACATATACGCAAAATTTATATATATTTTTGCATAAATGTGACTGTATTTGACTTAGTACATGCACATAGAATAAGCTTCTACTCTTAAGAAACCTTTCAATTATTTTTCTGAAATTCATGTAAATGGCTTGCTAGAAGAGAGTTGTCAGAAAATTCTTCATTCAGTATGAACTGTAGAACTTTTCATGATCTAAAAGAAATTCTGCAGCAGAGCCAGGACTGAACTTGGTGAGGGTCAAGTTCCAAAACAGTCTTACAGATCTTATTTTCCAACTGCTTTTTCTATTTTTTTTTATATATATATAACATAATCTTTTCTATCATGGATTCATATACCTTTGGAAAAGAAGAGAAAGAAGTCCCTTACATTTAACAATGATGCCTCAATAGTTCTCATTGTGTATTTGCAAGAAAAGTGTACCAATTGTTCAGAGTTGGTTTGATTAAAATAGAGTGGAGAAAGGTGTGTGACATCCTTGAACAATGAACCCCATCTAAGTGGGCCATCGATACAATCTTTGTGCACATTGTTTGTAAACTAAAGCCGCTATTTCTAAGGGTACTTGATTGACATCACCCCAGGAAACAATTTCTCTCTTCTTCACAGAGTCTTGGATCATATCAGTCATTGACTCCCAGCAATGTTCAAAGGGTTTTTGTGAGCATCCAAAGCTATTTTTACAACCCCATTCTTGCAAGACAGAAAAATAGGGAAGGGAAAGCAGATGAGATCCTCTTCTGCCAGTGAAACCCCTGCAGTATCCAGTTGCAAGAGGGAATCCTTACCTCTGAGAGGATTACTGGCTAACTCTTATCAAATATTCCCTGTCTGTGACCTTAGACAGAAGCTAAAAGATGAGGACCTGCTATTTTATGAGGTGAGTCGGGTTAGATTTTCTGCCCTTTCCCTGCAAAGTTGCCTAGGATAAGCTGTGGTGACAGCTAACAGCAGAAGATAAGCAAGTGATTGACTAGTGTTTTCAGCAACATCAGGAATGTAGAGACTGCTTTTCCTTTCATCTCCCAAATGCTGCTGGCATTTTTTAGTGGTGGCTGTAGAAAACTGCAGAGAAGGACAAATGGGGAATGAAACATATTGTGTCATCAAGGTGGTTTCTGTAAAGCAATCCTTAAATCCTACCTGAAGGTGTTCCGGCAGATGTGATTGGATGCACCAGGCACACTACCTGTAAGTTGCATCAGACACATCACTAATATGTTACCCGCTAGCTGAAGAATACTGCACAGTGAGCAACACTGCTGATGCGTACAGCTTGTGCCCTTGGTGCATGTAGGCAGGGTTAAGAGGAAAATGTCTATTTCTGTTGTATCACAAAAGCTGTTCTAGCCCAACACAACACATTGTGCAGGTCCTGTGTACATCCTATGCTGCTTGTATGCCAAGTACACTTTCACCAGTACTTTGAAATCCTTGCATAAGTTTGAGATAAGTGATATCTCATACATAACCATGTATGGCAGTAAACTTAGTGCATCTTATTTAATTAGCACAACATTGGTTAGCATCAACCATAGGATGTACTGGGATGCAGGCATATCTTTCACCCATCAGCACTTCCCGGGGAGCTGCTTTCTCTGTTTCACAGGGTTCAGTTCCCTTTGTAACACATCTTGTCTCTGTTAGCACCACCCTTCTGTTCACCTTCGTGTCAAAGCACACTCCATTAACACAGTAACTGGTAAGTGTCTGGAGCTGACTTTAATAAAAATGTTACAAAAGAAAGAGTAGAAGTGCCTTAAATGTTAGTCAACACTCTTCAGTGAAAATGTTCTCCTACTAGTTAGCTCAGCGATTCAAAGTCATCACTGTTGGGTGCTGTTCCTGGCTTTCTTATGTGTCACTGTTTGAAAAAAATATTCAAACACCTGCAAAAAGCACAGAGCAAGTGAGTAGTGTTCAGTGTGCTGCTGAGAGAGGCTGCTGGAGGCCGTAGGTGACCTGCAGCATCACTGAAAAGAGGCACTGCTTTTGACTTCCCTCAAATTATAAGGGGGAACAATAATATTTTCCTACCCCACTGTGCTGTCAGAAGAGAAAATTAATTAATTACTGCAAAAAATGCTGAGCTCTTCTGATTAAGAGTTCAGCATACATGATATATAATTAACCAGCTTTTATAAATACTTGAAATTCTATGGTGATTCAGTGGTTGTATTTAAAGTAATCTTTGCCGCCTTCTGAAAATAATGCCTCCAACTATGCAATCGTTCCTCAGATCTTTGTGCACATGCTTACTATTAAATACATGCACAGTTCCTTTCAGGTTATTTGAAATATTTGTATTTCTGGAAAACAGAATTCCTCTTTGATATTTTGCAAATACAATCACTTGTACATTTATATATGTATTTATTAAGTCAAATTAATACTTAATAATTTTCTTTATTACTTGAAGCAAGCTAAATTTTAAGAATGTTTTTAATTATTCTGAACACCATCTCCCATTACCTCATGCATGTATCAATTTTTAACTAAATACTTTGTCATGGGAAATGTAGGCTGCTCCAAGACATGAGCATTATTGATATTTGTTTGTATTACAAAGGCTTCAGAAGTTCTTTTTTTGGAGACAGAAACTTCTTGCCCTAAGCAATTGTAAAGCCAGCACAAATTGCATTCTGTGCTCTTCAGTACAGAATATATTTAGCTAGTGAAAAGTAGGCAATGGGCAGAAATTCTGAAGGTGACTAGTAAGGAAACTCAAGAGACTGTAAAGGAATCAGGTCTGATACATACCTGCAGTGATAAAGAAAAATTTGCCATTGACCCCAGTACTGTAGTGACTTCAAATTTGGGAAGGAGTGAGCTTAGCATAGTTATGTGTTGTTCAAGAGGAACCCAAAATGATGGATCCCTTCTAAAAAATCTTGATTCTATCATGCTCGAGTACGTCCCTCCGGAAGGAGATGCAGGATGAGATATTTACTGTGCCTGTGCTGCATGGGAGTGTGTGGTACTGTGCCTGCAGCTACATCTATCTCTGTGTGAGAACATCTCATGGGGTGTGGGGGGATGTATTGTGGTACAAGGACAGGGCAGCCACTTTGCATCTTTGCCGTCAGTGGTGTCTGCACCCATTGCTGCTCTCAGCCAAGCACTAAGATGCTGCAAAGCACATCTATGTATGGCTGTCCCCGAGTGCCTTTCCATCTTAGAATCACAACATCTTTTAGGGTGGAGAAGACCTCTGAAACAATTTAGTCCAACCATTAACCTGGCCCTGCCAAGTCCATCACTAAACCATGTCTGTAAATGCCACATCTACACATCTTTTAAACACCCCCAAGGGTGGTGACTCTGCTTCCCTGGGCAGCCTGTTCCAACACTTGACTAACCTTTCAGTGAAGAAATTTTTCCTAATATCCAACATAAACCTCTCCTGGGACAACTTGAGGGTGTTTCTTCACTTGTGTCTCATCACTTGTTATTTGGAAGAGGAGACTGACGCCCGCCTGGCTACAACCTCCTTTCAGGCAGTTTTTGAGAGTGATAAGGTCACTCCTGAGCCTCCTTTTCTCCAGGCTAAACACCTCCGACTCCTTCACCTGCTCCTCACCAGATTTGTCTTCCAGACCCTTCATCAAGTTTGTTGCCTTTTTTCCATAAAATTTCAGGCTCATGGGGAGCTGGGCAACACAGGGCCTTGGAGCAGCATTGCAAAGGGGTTCTAGGTGGCAGAGGAAAGAAATTTTGGTTCCCCTAGGAGAGAAATCACTTCAAGACACATGCTAAAAGACACAAAATGATGAACTATAAATGCTAGTTTAGGAGAATTTTGACCATCTTTCAGCACACAAAGAGGGAATACAGACCATCTGCATGCATCCCTTTACATACCACTTTAATTGCTTGTTTCCACTTTCATAGCCTGCAGTAATTAACAAGGGGGGAATAATTTTCTTTATAAAAGTAGCCATGGAATTAGTTTAGAAGGATAATGTCATGTTTCTTTCTGCTGTTAGATGCCAACATCTGTAATCTTTATCTTCAAAATATTTTGAAATTGTACATCAACAGAGTCAACAGACTTCTTTTATTCATTTTTTGCAGTGGGAGTCAAGTTTTGCCATTGTGCCCCCTCCTTTTCAAAATCATATTTTAGTTCAAAATAAGTATTAGAACCATCTGGCTCATAAACAGTAGGCAAATAACACTTCCTCATGATTGATTATGCAACATAACCTCAGGTAAGTGTAGCATGACCGGTTAATTGAAAATTGCTTTCCATTCAGAATTCACTCTGTGCTAGCCAATGATAAATACTTATTTCATCTGGCTCATTTCACATTATACACTTTCAACATGCAAGCCCCTTGCTGACTTTAAAAAACAAAGCTATTATTCTCTATTCCACTTTTCAATGGTCCTTTTTAGTGTTTCATTCTCCTATTTTATTAGTACTGCTTTACTTTTGAATTGCACTTTTTCAGACAGAGGGGGGAGACAGCCTATTTTATCTATGCTTCCTTATTTCCCTAAAGGTTCCTCCTTATTTGAAATATAATAAAAGAACTGAAGTTCTTTCGAAAGAACTTTGACTGAACTGTTGTGGAATGGGTGCTAGAACCTGCAGAGGTACATTGTGTTGTCAGAACTGAAAAATTCATGTTAGTGCTGGGAATGGAGAAAAATGAACTATGCAAAACAATCAAACTGAGAAACAGCTGTTGCAAAATTTGTGTATTTTGTATTAGCAACTTTAAACATTTCATGGTGGCCTGGAGCAATTTTCAAGTCAACCAAGACCAAATTATAGTTACAAAAAATGCCCTGTTATTGTTTGAAACAAGAAGATGGAACTCCTTAGGTTGCCTCTTGTCTTGGGACTTCGTTTTAACTTGAGCAAGTGACAGACACAGGGTGGCATTTTCCTTTCAAATTTATCAGAGCTTCTTCCTGGAAATGCTGGTGATATTAAACTTGTTATTGATAATTCTAATTATAGGTGAAATTTAAATATTTATGTGACTAGGAATTTTACATCTCATTTCTCATTTGCTTACAAGCAGCAGCATAAGCATTTTAGACGCACAGCATTCACACCTTCAATATGTAGTCATTCAGTAAGAGGCTGTCTTCCTGCCACTATTTACAATAACAGTTGTTCAAATATTGAGATACTGGTTTTGATTGCTATTCAGCTTGCTGCTGACAACTCAGCATGCAAAACAGGAAGCTCAGCTTGAGTGCTTGATTTAAGCTAGCTGAATTTATGTCACAAGATTAGTGAAAGGAAATAAAATCTGAAATTCTGGTTCCCTTAACTGTCTCAGACGATTTACTGCAATATATAGAAAAAGAGAGACAGAAAGTCGTAATCTGGTTAGAGATTTGCATTTGATGGGAAGAGATAATAGCTGAAGAGCTCACTGTAGAGATATTCACGTCAGCCATTACATCCCCTTCTCGCCCCAGGTAATCAAAGCCCTATGTAAAGTGGCTCATTACTGTGAATGTCGTGACTAAAAGTTGAGAAGAAAGAATGTCAAGCTCCCTTTCCCAGGCATGACATGCTTCTGTTTTGAACAAAATATTTGGCTTTGTTTTTTTAATGAGGTACATCATCCTGTCTCCGTACAGATATGAGAGCTTCAGATATTCAGGTGGAATAGACAAAATAAAAGATTAGAGTAATAAATATTTTAAAGTATGGAAGATGAGAAAATCTTTCAGTAAGCAAATCTCAAGATTTTTGCTCTACTTCTACATGAGCATTAAAAGTTTACACTAGCTGTCAGATTCTCCATGCTGTTGTACCTGTCATAAAATAAAGGAAAATTCTATAAATGGACTTTAGCTATCCCCGAGTCAGGATGTATTCACACTACTAGAGAGTTTCTCTGCCTGATAATATCAATCATATCTCTAGAGAAAGACGTCCACCACAATTTTGCTTTTGTAACTTTATTTTTCTATTAAGAGGTCAAAGTCTGTGTTTATTTTCAATATTGAGGACTAAGATTATGCACTGAAGAACAAAAAAATTCTGCATTTACAAGTTTTAACCTAATCTCTGGCTGCAAAGCAAGAGTCCTGGAACATATGTCATTATGATCTTGAAGATATATTATCTTAGCTGCTATAAATAGAATAAAACAAGACAGTGTACATTGCTATATAAAAAATATAAAAATATTCGAAATAATGTTAAAAACATTTAAGAAAACTGCATTTCTTCTTAATTCTACCAATTGCTAGTTCTAGTACCAGGAGTAACATATCAGCAATAATCCACATTTACCATTAATCTTACCATTCCTACAAAAATAAAATATCCTCCTGACAGATCTGAGCAGAGCCCCTTACTGATTCTTTCTGCAAAGTTTTTGTTACCTGTCCAGTAAGGTAACAATTCTGAGTCAGTGTTTTTGACATAAATCTCTTCTCATGTCTGACTGACTGCATCCAAAGATCGTGTTCTGGGTTAAACAGATTTAAAGACAGAGAAACTAACAAAGGCATATTTGTATTTCAGTAGTACATGGATACTCTTCTGCTTAACCTGGATTGCCTTGAATTAAGTGTTTATAAACCTAGAGACAACAGCTAGGTACAAACAGAAGATAAGTATGTTAACACTTGTGCAGCAAGATTTAAAAATAGCAAGAAGTTTGTTAACCACTGTAAAGTGTTCTGGGAAAGAAAAGCCTTGAGAGGAGTTTTGCAATTGTATAAAGTATTTCTACATAATAAAAGTGTCAGGAGCAATCTGAAGGACATTGAGCTGAGAATTTACTGACAGAGTTGTCTGAGGAGAGAGAAAAGTTCTTGACAATGAAAGGAGGATAGCAATTAGCACAGAGAGACTGGAATAAATAATTATATTTACAGGACCTTGAATAAAGTAATGGGGACATCTTCCAGCTCTTGGCTGTCACTATCTGAGGAGAGTCCTCTAAAATATCTGGTGGCCTGGATATTCAGTGCCATAAACATCAACACTCAGGAAAACACATTCTTCTGCACTGGAATGCATGGATGTCCTACAGGTGGGGTGAACATCACTACGAGTGATGTGTGTGGAACTGTGAGTTTGGTTTGGTCACTGAATTTCCTTGGGGAAGTGACTTCATTTTTCTTTTCCTCTGTCCCTTCACTGCACTGCTCTGCTTCTTTCCTTCCCCTGTGCCTAACTCTTTAGACAGTAAGTAGTTTGTTACAGAGGCTGTTGTTGGCTGGTCACGAGCCATGTTTTCTTAGACTTTCATTTTATTCATAGCTCTGCCACATATATGCATGGGTGAAGTTGAATCTTATTATTTGTCAGACGGGAATGATGATACCTGTTCCCTCTCTGCACTATGTTGTTGGTAATTGGCATATTAGTGTATTACTTAAACTATTAATATAGAGAAAGTCCATCTTGTTTGGATGGGCTGTATCCCTTTAAGTGTTTTAGCTGACTATCCATCTTTTGTGGCTATTAGCTCACCTCCTATAAAAGATACTCCAGAGATCATAGACCAAATATGACTAATGGATAGGTCAAACATCACAAGTACTTGGAAAGAGCTCAAAGGGCTCCAATTTGTTGTCCAATATAGTAAATGTTTTGGGCATCCTGTACTTTCCTCTCAGCTCATCCCATGAGACTGTGGTTAAATGGTAGCAGAATAAGTGCTCCAATATGAACTCTCTCCAGTTTCAAACTGCAATCATACTTACAGGATTCACAAATGCCACCATCACTCAAAAAACAACAATGAAGGATCAGTGTTTAAAAAGAATCACATCAATGTTGACATGAGAACCTGAATCAGAGCAGACCTAAATCCAAATTGAGAAAATGAACCACAAGGATTCTAAAATGGACTGGCACATTTAAAGAGCAAATGGCCATTCCCACTGAAATAAATAAGTCAGAATACATAAATAATGTCAAAACATGAAGAAGAGTTTCAAAGTAGCTTAAAAATTACTTTTGTGCAGCGAGTCTTTAAAATACAGTTTAACTTCCTTTGCACATTAATGAGTGAACACCAATGCAATGCATTCTAATGCTGCTACTATACTATTGAAACTGGCAATAAAATAAATGAAAGAAGCACAATTTTATGCTTAATTTCAAGGCATTAAAGTGAATGTGATTCTTCACAGTACTTTCAACAGAGACTTTGGTCCGTGTTGGTAAGAATTATAAATCATCTTCTGCACCAGAGCTCTGGAACATGTTAACAGACCTAAACATTTCGGTCACATACACTATAGCCCATTAAAAAGCAAAAGGCTTTGACTCAGTTTAATAAAAAAAAAAAAAAAATTCCTGTGAACTAGAGGACATAAACTCAGATTGAAACCCAGTGCAGACAGGTATTTATTCAGCAATCAGTAAATACATTTTAACTTATTTGCATTTGTAGAGAGCATTAAAAGACTTCATTCTCATTATTCTAGCTGTTTTCATTATGCAGGATTGTCTATTTCTTTGTGTTTATAGTCAGGAAGAAATGCCAAATGAGCAATATTCATAATCAAATATGGGATACAGAGTGTCTTATGCCTGCTCTTTATTTTATCATAAACAGTATTTGCACACAAATATTGGACAAAAGACATCTTCCCACCTCAGAGCCTTGAATAAACGTAGGTTTAGAAGGGAGGGAACATTTTATTTTATCTCTGGAATTTCATTCCTCAACTTACAACTGCCCTTATATTTATAAAGACACCATAAAAGCAGAGTGAAATGTAAAGCATAAGCCAAGATTTTTGACCAAAATCATGGGACTTTCATTATTGGTGGTTTTAATATACTTTTCTCTATATTCAGAATGAAAATGTGGAAAAAAATATTATTCAGAATGAGTAAGTAGGGAATGAAGAAATGCCAAATCTAGCTGCTCGCAATAAAGAATTTGTTTGTCATATGATATCGAATTTGGTATGTGAGCAGGCTGAAAGTACTGCAGAAACAACCGATAATCTTGTTGGTCTCTGACTTTTCAACTTTGCTTGCGCAGCTGTTTGTTTATTCTGCTATTTATATCTCAACTGCCGCTTGGAACATACTCAAAGTATGGCAGAAATTCCCAGTAAAATAGCTTAAATCAGATGGACTGTCTTCCAGCCTTCCTTACTTAAAATGGGGAAGGAATCCTTGAAGTAATACATTTAAGAGGAGCACACATGTTAATTTTGCAAAGTATTGGTCCAATATCAAGATAGAGCAGGACTGGACAGGTCCAGTTTAGTTTAGGAGAGATTTTTTTCTTCAAAGCACAATTCTTTCAGCCAACATTTTTCAAGTTTGTTTTTTATAAAAGCAGGACCAAAGCCTTATTCTTAATTTCAAGTCCTTTAATGAGCACTAGTAAAACATATTTACTGTTCAGGCTATCCTTCTTTCATCACCCAACTAGAATGAATTGGAGAAATTTGCTTTCAGACCCTTTCAGCATTTTGCCAGCAGTGAAGCCTGAGATACTGATCAGGTGATCTCTTGTAGAGGGATGCTACCTTGTTTTCTCAGTTCAGCTGAGCATTCCCAAAACACACTTTGTGGTTTTTCAATCTCATGTTTCTTTCAATTTGTCATTCCAATGCAATCACTGGAATAAGTGTTTATACTTCCAAATCTAAGTAAGGACCTCACTTAAAGAAGTACCATGAAAAGCTAAGTTTTTTAATGACTATTAAAATCAGGCATTGCAATAATGACTTATTGCTGTGGATATGAGCTTCCAGGACTCTGAAGAATGAAGATGTCCCACTTCTTCCCTCACTTTAGTTTCTCATTCTTTGTCCTTTGTTTTATATTTGATCCTTCTTTTTTCCTGGCTGAGTGATAACTTCATATCCAGTTTCCCATTGGGTGTCTACACTGATAGTGATCTAAGTTAGCAGCAGCAAGAGTCAAACTTCAGCAATGTTGAAGCAGTGTGTGGAAACACTTCCAAGGAAGTGTTTAACAGCACAAAAACTTCCGAGTTTTCATTAATTGTTCTTAAAACCTAAGCCATAAGCAGGGAAATGGTGCTAGCTAATGCAACAGGAAAAACTGAGACAGAGAAACATGGGATCACCAAAGACTTCTCAACAGAATTTTTATAATTAATGTAGTTAGAATTTAGGATGCCACCTGAGGAGGAAAGATCAGAAATCCTCAGGTCTGCAAATGCTGATGAAATTGCAAAGGTAACTAAAGTTCATCCCTCAAAATGCTCCTTCCTGCAGCTCTGTGTCTTACCCTAGTCCAAACTGAGATCCTTTGATTTGCTTTGCTACCTAGTTTCTTGAGAAACTCAATCAAAGGCATTCAAAGTATATCTACAGTGTATCTGTGGGAATGATCACAAAAACATCACCTATTTTTATGAGACTACCTTATTAATTAACAGGAAAGAGAAACCACTTAATTAGTGGTTCACCTGGATCAGATGTCAGGGGTAATTCAGCCTGGGGACAGTCAACACCCCTACACAAGCTCTTTATGTTGAAGAAGTTCAAAATCGTTCATCAGGAGACTATGCAAACCAGAGATGATTTTGGCACCTGAGACACACTTCCCCTTTTCCTTGAAGTCTTTCTATTGTACAGCAAAGAAATGAAGAGCCACTGAAAACAACCAGAAAACACAAGAACAGCAAAAGTCTTTAATAATGTTACAAGGAAATTTGCCTAAAAAGGGTAAGTTGTGGATTCCTGTTCTTGTCCTAAGTAGTAATATTTAAATATTAAATATTAAACAGCCAGTGAATAAAATAAATAAACATACTTGAGAGCTGGGACTGGAACCTGTGACTTTATCTTCAAGGCAGAGAGCTTTGCTGTCACTGATGGCCCAGCTAATCTTAAACTGTTTTCTGCAGAAATTCAGGACACCTTGACAGAGAAATGACTTCTAGCTTGCCATCCCAGAATCTTTGCTTGGAAATGGGTGATTTGGCAATATCCCAGGCCAACAAATCACTGGTATGCCCAGCTCAAGGCTGAACCTTACTTGTTGAAAGTCAAAGACCCACACCTTAAGCTGAGTTGGAAGGGACCCACAAGGATCATCAAATCCAACTCCTGGCCCTGCACAGAACCATCCCCTGCACAGTTATCAGATCCTGTGCCTGAGAGCATTGTCCAAACACTTCTTGAGCTCTGCCAGACTGTTGCTGTCACCACTGCCCCGGGGAGCCTGTTCCAGTGCCCAACCACCCTCTGGGTGAAGAACCTTTTCCTAATATCCAGCCTAAACCTCTCCTGACACAACTTCAGGCCATTCCCTCAGGTCCTGCCACTGGTCCCCACAGAGAAGAGATCAGTGCCTGCCCCTCCTCTTCCCCTCACAGGAAGTTGTAACTGCAATGAGATCTCCCCTCAGTCTCCTCTTTTCCAGGCTGAACAGACCAAGTGACCTCAGTTCCCTCAAGGCCCTTCCCCACCCTCCTTCCCATCCTTTGGACACTCTGTAACAGTTTAATGTCTTTCTTATACTGTGGCACCCCAAACTGCCCCCAGGACTCGAGGCGAAGCTGCCCCAGTGCAGAGCAGAGCAGGACAATCCCCTCCCTTGCCCAGCTGGCCATGCTGGCCCTGATGCCCCCCAGGACAGGGTTGTCCCTCCTGGCTGCCAGGGCACTGCTGACTCAGATTCAACTTGCCATCGACCAGGACCCCTGTGTCCCTTTCTGTGGCACTGCTCTCCAGCACCTCATTCCCCAGTCTGTAAAACTTTGACCCCAGTGTGCCAATGAAGCAGATTATCAAGTCCATGGCAAGCCACAACTTTATGTTACAGTACAAAGACATCAAGACTGAGGTGGATCTTGCCTGACCTCACTGCTCTCCGTGGGGACCAGACTTACTTTAACAGCAGGACCTATTGAGCTGTGGGCTGGTGCATGTGCACACTTGGGTCAGGAACAAGATAGGGCATTCTGGCCCAGCTTTGGCTGTTGCCACCGGCCTCCTGCCAGACCTCTAAATCTCAGTATCAAGGGCAACATCACTTAATTATTGCTTTGAATGAATATTAATGCTCACTGAATCAGCTTTATGAGCTGGGCTTTGCTGGCATAGTGCAGAACTGTCGAATGTTCTGAACAACAAAAGCAGCATACATCTTTCTTACATTTGCATGGAAAATCCTGGAGAAAATAAAACTCTTTTATTACTATTTATTTGGAATTATGTGTAAGAAGAAAACATCTCTCAAGCAATAGGTTATTAACTGCTTAGTGAATTTTCTCTGCACGTCAGCCACCATATTCTGCTCTTCACAGGATGTCTACAGATTATGGCTAAGCTTTATGGATCAGATGGTTGACAAGTGTGGTTTGACATAAGTTTGTAAATTCTTTAGAGTTGTTGTAGGAGCTACATAATTTATATAAACTGAAGAGCATTTTTCAGGTTCAGCTGGTTTTTTTGGCCATATTCTGTAGATTTCACTAGACTGCCCATTTGGGTCTACTCACCTCTATACTAATAGCAATATAATGAACTTTGTACTTGCAAAAATCTCATAGCATTTTGGGATCATATATAAAAGTGAAATTAGAATCATATCTATTGTTTATGTGCCTACTATATGGCAGCAACAGGATCTCAGGCTGTAATGGGTCGTGCCATTCCACCTTGTAGCATTTAATTATTGATAAGCAATGAGGTTTGAATTTGTTTTGGGGAGGTAAGGTGAAGTGTTGGTAGACAGGGTTTGCATAAAGTTTGTTTCCAGAGGCAACTGGGTACTTCTACTTTCTGCCTTCCCCTTGAACTACCCTAAAACTCTGAAATGTCTTTTGATGCAAATGTACAGGGCAAACAAGAAGTTTACGCTGAAAAAATAAAAAGTGTGGTTGCACAAATTTGGCATTATGATTTGTTTTATTTTGATAGCATTGCATTTTCCCAGTAGCAGACCCACTGGGAAGATCCCATGTGTTACAGAACATTAACTGTTCCTTTTAGTTTTTTTCAATATAATTGTTGGCAAATCTTTTGAAAAGCCTAAAGAAAACTAGATAAAATTTACATTTTAAGACAGAAGTTCTATGCCAAACAGTATACAACAAAGAGAAAAGGTATATCTAATATTAAATGCTATAAAATTATGTATTTTTATCAAGATCTGTTAAAAAGGCTTAACATGGTGTTTCTATCATTCCTGAAAGTAATGCATTACACAAAGTATTGTCATCTATGGCTTTATTCACCAATATCTGCATACCTGAATTGATCACAGCTGGTCAGGAAATAATTTTTTTCTTTTCCATTTTTCAAAAGGCAGAAATTCTGTTTCATTTTCCCTTTTGATCAGACATTTTGCTCTGAAATTTATTTCCATTAAAAAAACCCCCATGTTTTGTCTTTATGACTCTTTTGCTTTTTAATTTTTTTCCTACAAGAAAAGCACATTTGTAACTCACTTAATATGAAACGAGTAATCATTCACATCACAGAAGCCACATTTTCTTTTCTGATCCCTGTCTCAAATGCAGTTGCAAAGAAAGAAAGTCAACATTGCTGATACAGTGGCAAAAACTATCTGAAGCATATCTCTACTACCTCTTCCAAGCCCTTCCAGCCAGCAAGTTTTTGATATGCTTTTTTTCACCAACAAGTGTCTTCTTGGTGTGGCTTCACCAGCTTTAGCAGTTTCTCCCCAGACATTGTCATTTGTATGGTATACCACTTTTCTTTTGAATATGAAGATTGCAGTATGATTTCTAAACTATTTGTAACTCACAAGCTCTTTTGTTTGTTTTTTGGATAACTCTTCTAAAGATACAACAATTCTTATAAATAGTACAAAATCCCACTTTAATTTCACTGCTGCTTATCTACCTCACAAAAGATGAGGAGCTGAATTTTAAACTCATTTGAAGAGAGAGAGGGATGATGAATTATGGAGTTCACTTCCTATTATAAAACGTTTTTAAATGCAGAGATAGAGCTTGAATTTACTGGCTAGGGAAATCACAGCACAGCTATGAGCTAATTCTCCTGTATACTACTTTACAGCTTTGGAAAATTGTTCAAGGACTGAGGAAATTAGTCACTTCTGACATTCATAAGAGATTTCATTTTTGAAAGCTTCATCATCCTGTATATTTTGTCGAAGGCGTACAAGGTGTTTGAGAAGTAGCTTACAGGCAGCAGGCCAACATCTCCTGAGATAACCTGGCAGAAACTGGTGTCTAATTGGTGGATTATACCATTTGTGATTTATTAGTGCCATCTTCTATTATATGTTCATTCATCCCCCTTTTTAAATCAGGGATATGTCAAATAACAGCAACTTTGCTTGTTACAGAGAAATCCACTTAAAAATGTATTGACAAGTCAAAGACTTTAGAGACATAAAAGTCTTACAAACCATTTAACAAATATAAACTATGAGGAAATGGATTTATTTTCTTAAGGAAAAAAATGTTCTTTGTAGTTTCCATGTCTGGAAAAAACAGCTAGAGAGGAAACAATGACAGATTATTTTCCAAGTCTCCTACTGCTAGAAGAAAACAGGAATTGTTTGTATTTGCAGCAAATATTTATGCTGGATATTAATAAACATTTTTTTTCTTAGCTTTCTGGTGAAACTCTGGTACAGCAGCTGCCTAGAAATGTTGTGGTACCTATTTCATTGGATGTCTTTGAGTGGCTAATTCAAATATAAAACCCACATCACAGTACTAATACTATGGGAAGACTTTTAATAGCAAAAATGCAAGGTGAGTGCAGGGCTATGAGGAAAAGCCCCTTGGGTCTTGCTGTGTGCAAAGGAAAACAGCAAATGAACTGACCATCCAGACCCCATCCCACCGTCATGCATTCATGCCAGATGGACCTTAGGAATGAGTTTGGATTTGGGGTCAGGAAGGAAAAAGATTAATGACTGAAACCAAAGTAAGCTGAGGAGAGAACAAGATGAGAAGTAGCATCGAAAACTTGCATGTCACCTTGAACAAGCCATAGCAGAATTTACAAGGAAGGTAGGCAATGAATCAGCAAATGGGACCCTAGTGGGATTTCCAGAAGCACTTAGATACAAAGAGTCTAATTTTTCATCTGAAATTAGAGTCTGAGGTGCTTTAAAAATTTCACTTGGGCTATGTGCGTCCACAGTGATGGTGTTACCTTAAAATTATGACCCCATAGCTGCTCACTTTTCTCCAAAATGGAATAAAACAGTAGTTGCTCCTTTCCAGGCTGCCTCTAAAGACAATGTCAGTAAAAAAGGGCTCTGGGATTCTCAAGTACTGTGTTATGAAAGCTACAAGAACAGCAAAAATATCACTCTCCTTGCTGGTGTTTATGTTGAAGTGTGAGTCCCAAATCTCAGCTCTGCTCTTGGCAGGCCATGGAGGCAGATCAAGTCAATCAAAATGAAAAGGACATTGCAGCAAGAAGACTCAATAACCACCTTGACATGAATCTAAGGTGCAATCCCTGCTATGACCTATGTTTTTTTTGATGTGATCTAAAACTGGAGTGGGATTTAGCTTTGGAATGATGTATCTGACTTCAGGTATTTAAGTGTGGGTGCTTGTGCTTGAGCTAGTGTTGAGTGGTCAGTGTACACCCAGCCAATACTGTCAGTGGAGCCTGGAAATCTGTCCTGCTCATCCTAAATAAGAAAGCTGCCTAAATTTAGGCACCAGCTGCAGTTTGGGATGTCTTCAGGCTTCCAGAATGTCCCCTAAGGGCTGGCAGAAATGGATGAAACTTAGGGGAGATTGCCTGCCCTGGACACACTCGCAGTGTCTGAAGTGGCACTGGGCTATGTTTTCTTGGGTCAGATGGATACATCTGTAAACTAAAGAGACTGTGCTGGAAGCTTAAACTTGTCTTGGCATGTGGAAATCCCCATGCAGAGAACGACTGCTTTACACAGTTGTATTTTGATTAGGTAATTCCATGCTACAACACTTAAACTGATCTACAGCTCTGAACAGCAATTAATAAAAACATACCCTTCCTTCTCAGAGGAAAGCTCTGGTTAGTAAAGGTGATTCTTTTCCATTCCCTGTACATTATTGGTTGATCTCTAGCCTCAGAGTACAGTCCAAGTTTTGCTGAAAAATTTAATGCATTTACTGCTGGTTTTGCAAACCTGAGACTTTTATGAAGTCTTCTGCTCCTCACAGAAGCACGTAAAATGTCAGATACTTCTGTATGAGAAAAGCAATATATAATTTATGGCAATTATTTATACACTCCTTTTCCTTTTCGTTATTTTCTTTGCTAATACAATCTGATTGCTGGGGCAGGAAAGGGCAGAGACTTTAACTGAAATAACTATCATAAAGCACTGGTTAGTGGGTAGCAGAGCACAGGTTTTTTATTCTTAATTTTCTCCTTCCTGACAGAAGTATCTGAAATCTCTGCTATGTGTTCTCTTTTAGCACCCTGCCTAGAAGTATATCAAAGGCAATCAGTACCGTTTTTTGTCCATTTCTGCGGAACTGCAGGGGAACATTTTGGTGCTTAACAGACTGACTCTGAACATCCCTTATTTCTCATACTTTGGCCTCTTTTAGTTTCCATAAACATTCCTCTTGGGCGGCAGAAACAGCAGCCAGCCAGCCTTGGATATGTGTGCAACTATTAAAGGCCCTTCCCAGAAAGAAGCTTGGGAAGACTCCCTTTTGTTTGATCCTCGGGCTCTTCATTTGTACTGCAGTGCATGCTGTAATTTGGGATACTTTATTGGTGATTCAGAGAGCACAGGTTTTCCTTCTTTCCTTTATCTCTGTAGCTATTTTGCTTAGCATTTTTCCAGGCCTGATACAAAGCCATTCTCAAACAATCGTATTTGTCCCTACAATTAACGAAAGCTGTACGTGCCACACTGACATGTTTGGTGGCAGTAACTGGTTGATTGATTTGTTTGCTGTAGAACAAGATTGTTTTGTTTATGCTGAACTTCTGAATCTCAGTTTTCCCAAAGGAAAGGAAGGAAAGAAGGAGGGAATAGCAAGAAAAGGAATCACAGAAAATCTTATGGGGACCCTTGGAGACTCATATCCTCATTGCAATGAACACGGAAGGGAAGGTGCCCCAGGGGTTGGGGGAGGTTTCATTCCTGGATTCAAGGGGTGAAGATGAAGGTGATGGACAGGGACAAGTATGCTGTGCCAAACACATTGGGAATTCCAGCAAGAGAGACAGGACTGGGAGGCTGGTGACAGGCACAGCTTTCATTCTTGGGGTTCTGCAGAGGAAGGGTTTGGAAGGTGTTTGTCCTGGTGCTACCTGGCACGTGGAAGAAACTTGCTCTTGCCAAAACACCTCTGTGTGGAGCAGGTCTTGGAGTGGCTTGCTCCCACACAAACATCCCAGCTCCACAGAAAGTCCCGAACAGCTCACTGAAACTTTTGGCTGAAGATGCACAGAAGAGCAGGTTTGAGGACTAGAAGGTAGGAGGTGTTTTAGTTTGTGTTTCAATTACTTGTTAGCACTCCAGTGAGCACTCTTTCATAAAGACTGAGTTAAATACTAAATAATATTTTACTTTTAGGATAGCTGCTGTTTTTTCACAAACCCTGAGACAAGCACTTGAATTGGGAGCAGGGCAGAGTCACCAACACACAAGTAATATTCCATATTTTGAGATAAAGGGGGGAAGAAAGAGTATGGCAAGGGATTTTAGAGCAAATATCAATTTAGGAATGGAAGTATTGTTGGATATTTAGTGTTCCTGTGAAAGAGGTACCATCACGGCCTTCTCTAAAGGTCTCTATAGAAACAACCACTCAATAAAATTATGTTGCGCTCATTTTGTGTGAATTTGCATTCATCTGCATCTTTTCTTGTATTTAGTTTGCTGAGCCCCTGATTCAACACTGCAATTATAGAGACATTATTCTCCTGTGCTCCGCAGGCCTGGCAAGAGATGTCTAAATTTTTCTATCATGCTAATCTGTTGAATCTGCTTGGTATGAAAGAGCAAAGACCATTTAAATAACAGGACTAGTGGATGATAAATGTGTCCTTTAACACCTTCAGTCACTTTTCTCAAGTATCTGAGTTATGTCAGCCTGTTCTGTTTGTGCAGTACATTCAAAGGCATCTAGTGTGTACATATGTGAACACTAATCCCATTTGTTTTGGAGAGGTCAGGTTGAAATAAACCCAAGTCAAATGACCAGAACTTTGTTTCTAAGAGGAGAAAATGAATAGAGACGATATTACTTAAAAATTACTCTTTGTAGAATACTAACACAAAAAAAGATATCCCAGGTGTGTACGATGCTGTGTTGCCTACCTTTGTTATCTTACAGGATGCAAGGTTTGAATTTCCATGGGCTCATCAGATTTCATGGGCAGGCCAGTATTTCACTTTTTGTGAGCTTCAGCATTCTGCTTTTTGTAAACTCCATCTTCTAGGTGATGAGATTGACTTTCAGTTAACTACTTAGACAAACACAGAAAAGGAAAAACAGAAGCGTCCATCAAACCTGTACATTCCGTTTGAGGGAAAGACAATGGAAAATGAGGTACTGCAGCACACCAACTGCAAGTATCTTTAGAGAATTGTCTCCTATATCTCTAAATTTTTAGCTGTAGCATTTGAAGTTCGGGAAGATGCTCTCCATTATGGAAGTGATTCATCTCATGTAAAACAGTGCATCAATGTTAAGTGTTCAGCCTAAGCTAGGCTCGTACCTCCATATGGTAACTTGGCATACTAATGAGCACAAATGAGTTGGGAAGCAGTTGATTGTTCCCTGCAGTTTCTGAGCTCTATGTGGAGGTTTTAGAGAGAATCAGATGACTGGATTTCACTAGGTGTCTAAATTCAAGTAGCCGGGTTAGGCAGAAGAAATCCCATTCCAACACTGCCCATCTCACTGCAACAGTGGAGATAAACCGGCAATTTCATGGTGGAAATGTCTTGAAGTCTTAGGCTAAAGACAGAGTCAAAAGGTCAGTGGTTGTTCTGTAGCTCTTAGTTTTAATAACTAAGCTGGGACATGTTTCCAGACTGTAGATAACACTGTGTGACAATCAATGATAAATTATGACAATTTAATAGCACTGCCTTAAATAGACTGCTAACCCCAAAATATTCGTTAATGTATCAAATGAACTGCATCTGTCAAAAGTATGAGTGGGCCATCATTCAAACTTCTGCTTCAGTTCCCGGATTGCAGAGAGCCTGGGAGAACCACAAAGAAGACAGTGCAGTCCCTGATGTTGTTCCAGAAATAATTGACCCGTCTTACTAAAAACATTTTAAAAATAACTTCTGGATACATTGGAAAAATAATCATGTCGATTGCACTGGCAATAACACTTAGGATAGTCTAGACAGATTCAGCATGATAAAACCTTGGTTAGCTGGAAAGTTTAAATCATAAAGAATTTTCAGAGAGATAAATGGACAATTTTCTGTTGAAAGTGAAAAAGAAGTAAGTTTGCCATTCTGGTTTGTAGTACACAATTTTTGCCTGTGGGGTAATGCCAGGTCAGTCGACCATGTCAAGGTTGACTTAGATTATATTCAGTCTTCACACTGACATTTGACACAGATTTATTTTTAAGACTAAGGTCAAGTTCTAGTGTAATAATCTATGCTTTGTCTGTCAGTATTTATGAACATGATTTACTTCCCCATACTCTTTTTTTCACTGATTAAAACTCCCCAAATTATTAATCTCATACTCAAGGCAAAGCCTTTAAAAACTAAAAAGCATCCCTGCAGTTATGATGTCTCTTTAAAATAGCAAAGGAAGAGGCCAGAATATTAATTTGGGGATAGGCATGCTGTTTATGGTACACGAAACATTCCTCCTCCTGGTGCAAAAATTCTTGAAAGGGTTTACCATTTGATTAGTGCTTCAGAATGAGAAGAGCTGCAGGGAAAGAAAAGAATCATGTGCAACTGCAGTCGGTTTTCAAATTTAATCTGCTTTGGTAACAGATCAGTATTAAACACATTGTTGTCTTTAATTTCTCATGCTAAATATATCTTGCTTAGTGACTTCTGTCACTTCTCAGAACCCCAGTCAACAAATTTCAGGTATTGTGAGTCTCCATGGATAGGATAGCTTGTTCTAGACAACTACTACTTTTTAGTCTTCCATCAGTTGGGATACTGAACTGTGTTATGTGGCATATTTGATTCAAGAAGTTTTAGAAAGTGCAAATCTTAGAAGGCAAACAAGTAAGAGATTTATCGATGTTCCAAAGAAGACCAGATTTATAAGACAGAGTAATCATATGGCATAAAATGTACCATTTAGTCATAATGTTAATTTTATTAGTGAATTGCTTCATTATCTGTGGTAAAAAGGCTTAGTGAAGGAGAATCTGGACAGCTAATGGCACTATTTTCAATAAAGGGAGTGAAATAAAAACCTAGGGCATTTTTTGTTCTTCAAGTATGCTAGAAGGTTATACAATAGGCTGCAGGGAAAGGGATGAAGATAATGAAAAAGATACCAGTGAAAAATCAGCAGATGGAGATTGCTCTAAAATGCTAAATGAAACATATGTATTTAAAGTAATGAGTATTTTATGATGAGAGATTCCACCATGATCAATGTAATGGTTTTAAAATATTAAAATGCAATGAGACTAGGGAGGGCAAAAGTATTTTAAATATAAATCTATTGATTATAAACCTAAATGGGGAGGTTTTGTGCAGTCAGTTCAGAGACAGAGAAGGATAAGGAACAAGAACATAGAGGTCTTTAAAATGATTGTTTTTGATCTAAGCACTTAACTAAAAATGCAGGAACTTAAGGGTTGTGCCTATTGTACAGGATGATACTTTGATGTTATTGGGAAAGAAATGCAAGGTCACTTTTCGTCTGAACTCAGTGTGAATGAATCAAGAGTGTATTTTAGCAAAGTGAGTGTACTACTACAGGATCTTTTCAGTCATGGCTAATCCCCTAATTCCCCCTTCTTTTCTCAAAGTCAGTTTCTAGGGCTTGTTCAGGTTGGTGTGTTAATTTTTCTTTATTCCTATTCCTCCTTGCTGTTTGCACTCTAGGACCAGGAAATGTTTTGCCTCCTGGCAAAGGTCTGGTTTCTGCTCTGCTTTGGTCCCCAGGTATATGCATAGACACCTTTGCTGGCTTTGATTGAACCACACTGGCAACCTCCTCTGGACAGGCCAAAGCAGAGGAGTACTACATTCACCAATTTGAAATAGCTTTTACCAACCCATAACCTTGGTATATGATGGGATTTATTTTTTTGGAGTTGCTCATTCCTACTGCCTAGGTTTCTTTACCCCTAGAAGTACATTTTTCTTAATCAGCGCAAAAAAAGGAAAATGTTAAATTTTCTTGAGTGATGGATGGATTATAGACTTATCAAGAGCAAAGGGAAGCTTTCTATTTCAGTGTCAAATACCATGAATATCCAGACTGCAGTACAATAAATCTAGTATGTGGCAAGTAGAGTGTAACTGTGTGCTTAGAGGCAAGCTGAATGCTTTGCTAAATCAAAGCTCAAGAAATTTGTAGAGCAAAACATGCTGTGCTTAAAGGAACAGAATAGACCATTTTTATTCCAAATGTTTGTACGGTTTGAAAAGTGTTATTGCATTAGCCCTGTCAGCATGACTTACTTTGTTGGCTGGTCCTCTCTGTACTGCTTTTGAGGCTGTTTCCAGTTCATGCCCTACAAGAACTCACAAAGTAAATCTTGCAGTAATTTTTTGCCATCCCAAGGTTCTGTGCACTTGCTTTAGTGCACTTGTTTTAGAAACTTGCAATTTCTAAGTAACTATTAGAGTTCTGATTTTCTTAATTGATTGATGTCCACTTGGCTTGTCCAGCATCCTATCCACTCTTAGTGCTGAAGTGACCAAAAGTAGAAGTGATTGACCATGATACATGAAAAATATAAGAACAAAGAGTGATATTTACTTCTGGGTTGCAAGCCTTTGTCCAGAAATTATAGTTTTTACTTGTAAGGAATTCCATGAGCCCTTTGGCCGTGTCAGTTAAGTTGGGCTGATATGCCTCACAGCTTTGCTATTGGCTCTGGTACTCAGCTTTGCAACCTGGACCATTCCAACAGTCTGTGAGGGTGAGACCTGAGTGGGACCATAGACCAGTGTGTTCTAGCTTGTTGTGAAAGGAAATCTGCATACATGGGCTGCGAAAAAGCTATGGACTTTTCTAGTCAGTCTCCTGGTTTGTATGGCTTAGGTCCATGGCCATCTCACAAAGTGCACCTGTCCATTTGTGGTGCAAATGTGCTGACTGAAACCAGTGGGAATCACACTGCTGTCTTTAGTGGGAATATTGTATAGAATGGTATTGGCATTTTCCACCTCCACAGGAAAGAGCACATCAAAAGTGATATATTCACTGTTGCTCCTGGGGGCTGTTGAGGAACTGACAGCTGTAGGAGCACAATCAGCTCCTGTGAAAGATCAGTGAAGCGGTGCCACTCATGTTGGCTTGGTGGCACAGGGTGTGAGAAAAGCAGGAAGGCTTGCAGGGCTCTGGAGGCTGGGCAGTGCTGTGCCTGGGTGAGTGCCATGGGCTGCAGGGGTGCAGCACGGGCTGAACCAGCTGTCCTGCTCAACGGCCTGGGGTGCTGCTGTCTCCTGCAAGGGTTAGAGAGCTCTGTGACTGGAGTGACACAATCAGGCACAGCAGCAGCCCAGTTGTGGGTCTACTGAAGCCAGCTCAGGACATAAAGTCCATATTGGTCACTCTGAGCTCCTGCAATTGAACTTATGCCAGCCTGGCTCGTGCTGGCTCAGACAGAGCTGGATCTGCGAGCTTCAGTCATGGCATGCTTAAGGACATCGTGTGCTTAAGGACCTGACAGTGGTGGGTTAATGGTTGGACTTGATGATCTTAAGAGTTCTTTTCCAATCCTAGTGATTCTATGATATTACACCTGACCATTCTGACTGGGCTTGATGACATAGAAAAATATCCTGATGCTATCAAAGAGATATTGCCATTAACTTTTTTGTTACTTCACGGCCAGAAAACTTCATAATTTCATACATGTATTGATCCTAATGTCAGTTTTTCCAGATTGGAACAGAAACAAAAGCTAAGAAAAACTGCCTGTTTGCAGTATTAAGTTAAATTATCTACGATATTTATTTATCAAGTACTGATTTTACTGGTACTTTTTGAATTATGTCAATCATTTGTAATGTGTTACTGGAATGTCATTAGAACTTCTAAGGAAGTGAATTAGAAGTATTTATTTGTTTTCTTTCCCTTTAGAATTTTTCCAATAAAAGAAGCAGCTAACCAAAAACCCATTACCTGATTATTCAAAAACGATCGTAGTCTCAGCCACAAGAGGGAGATTTTTTTTTTTATGACAATTTACAGCTTATAAGAATATAAATTGTTTAGTGGTATTTTTGCAAAAAAGAAAAATCCACCGAGATTTAATCAGTCAGCTAAAACACTGTTTTATGTAAAACAAATATTTCAAGCACTACTCTTTTATAGCCTGCCATATATCTGATATGTATAGACTGCTGATATATCTGACACCAGAAAAAAGTCAAGCTTGTTTACACAACTTGCTGGTTAGACAACCTGTCCTTTTAAAATAGTTTCTTTTGGAAGCTATTTTCATTGAAATAAAATTAGTAGGTTAATACCCTCTTCAGAGTTTTTAATGGAATATCAAATTACATTGGAAAGGTAAATTCTGTACATGCAAGGCCACCATCTCATTTGACTACAGGAAGGCTGAAAATGGATGAAGTATCTGCTTATAGCATCCTTGGTGGTCTGATTCTGTTACCTTGTTAACAGAATTTTACCTTTTAAAAGCAGAACAAAGTAAAAATTCCTGTTTCAAGGAATCTTTGTCATTGGCATTGTCCTTCAATAGCACCAGTGTAAGTCAGCAGCTCTGTGTGCAGACTCTAAGTCAAAGTGAGGGGTAATCCAGGACCTGTGAATCACAGCTCTCAACTTTTTCAATTTGAGCCTTAACAACTTGTTCTTCCTCTCTTAAAACACCTTCTGTGTGTGATTGTTTTGTGAGATATACTCTTTCTCTTTGTGCTTTGAATAATCATTTCTTTCCTCATGGAAAATTTTCTGTTTGAAAGAACATATAATGGCACTCAGGGAAGTAAATCTTCTTTCCTTTTTTCTCCCCACCCCCCCTTTTGATCAAACACTAATTGAAGACAGTTACAGTGCAAATACTTGAAATATTGTTTCCATCTTTGCAGTCAGAACGTTCTTAAAAACAGATCCAGCTTCAGGGAAACAAACTTATTCTGTTCATATATTATCTTGACTCTGAAATGAAATACAAAGTAATAGCTTGCTTAGGAAGACCCTGAAACGCATATATTAAGCAGTAATGTTCGTATTCCACAAGATAATTTCCATTTTCTTAGCAAATATAAATATTTTCCTGTGTAAACATTGGTAAGAATAGTAGAAGAAATGCTAACAGGCTCAAATCTATTTTATGATTAAATATCAAACAAGTAATTTAATAATCCAATTCCAAATGAAGCAGCCATGTTTGAAGCAACTATTACACCTCAGCACTTGCAGCTGTACTGGTATTTGTGCAGTATGTAAAAGAAAGGCTGTCAGAAATCAAATTCTTGCATTCTTTTATTGCCTACACCAGAATTTAGGCCCTTTGCTACAAATTTTGCTACCTAATTTTGAGCATCTGTTTGCCTGTATCTCACAGGTATTTCAGAATTGTAAATCTTAGTTTGATTCAATAGCGCTCACTGAATCACAAGCTTTTTCTTATTGCTAGGAGAATATGTCTTATAAGTACTTCTCTTTTTCGACAATAGTCTTGCAGTTTCTCTTTACTGTATTGTAAATGACCGGTAAATGTAAATGTTGCAAATCCATAGCAGTGTGTTAGCATTCCCTGTGTGACCATGCATTTTAAAATAAATTTACTGTGGCAAACAAGAAAATCAAACAAAGCTATTGAATTGTTGTTCCCGTCTCTCAAGAAGCAAAGACTTTTCAAGTGAATCATTGTTTTCATAGCTACTGGTATATATAACATTTATTTTCGGCATCACACATCCTAAATATGTATACTAGGTGTAACTTTATTCATTTTTTAAAAAAAATTGTTTTTTTCAACATGTACCCTAAAATACGTGTTCTAAAATTTTAAGTCATAATCAAGAAAATCTTAAAAAAAAGCACCTAGTCCCTTTGAAGTAGAAAACATATCTTGAAATTGTCCATGCATTTCTAGATAAAGAAAATCTTATGATTGATAAGCTGAGTATTGTGCAGAAAGATTTACTGGATGTTAATTTAAAACCAGAAGTTGAGCTCACAAAGCAAGACTTTCTACATTTTCATTATGGCCTCCTAAATTGCACTCGTTCCATCAAGGTTACACAGTTTATTAAATATTCATAAAACAAAGAACAAAAAAAAAATTTCTAATTGCAAATAAGTGCAGTTGATGTAGATTGCATTATTTATGATTCCATTTGTTAAACTAAGACAATAGAAATTGATGAAAGACATTAAGTGACCAAAATTTAAGGTAAATTTAGCACAGAATGTTTTTTTTTCTCTGTGTTCTCTGATGGATAGAACTTCTTGGCTTGTACAATGTGTGTCAAAAAGACTGATTATTTCTGCCTGTCTTAATAAAATCATTATTGCCGTATAATGTACTGACATTATTATTAAATTTTTAGTTTTACTAGGAAAAAAAATTAATAAACAGCCTTCCTATATTTAGGGAGAAGTTCTTAACATCCTACAACAATAACATCCTACAAATAAAAAGGAGTTTATTTTATTGACAAATTCTAGCAGCTGAATTTCAAAATTAGGCCACTACTCTGCTTGCTGGGAAGAGAGGGAAGCTCCTCTTTGCTGAGGACCTGAGTGGCAAAGAGACACGAGTGACCTTAAACTAGAGGCAATTTAATGACACTTGGTAATAACGATGCAGGGAAAAAGTGCTCAGTTCATTTGCTTAAATCAAATCATGATCAAAATAGTTTATTGATTTATTAAAAACATTTAATCAGCAACCAGTGAGCAATAGATTTAATATTAATGTCAACAACACAACAGAAACCCCACAACATTAGACAATTACAAATTATAAATTAACACCTAGCATTTTTGAAATATCCAAATCCATCATTTTTTTTAGGGGGGTAGGAGCTGGTGGGAAGAGGCAAACAAGGTAAAGGCAAATCTCTTTCCCTTAGAAGGAGCCAAATTTCTTCTGCTGCCCTGAGCAGGACAAGTTTGTGAACAACCTGATATCATTATGAGTTATGCTGCTGAATAAAGAATTGCAAGATTTCACCAGAACCCCCTGTATTGGGAGCATTTCTGCTCTTGACCTCACAGGTAAGGGATTCAGCTCCTTGACAAAACTCTGCAATGAAGAGGAAGATTTTCAAATGTTTCAGAAAACTCTCTAATTTATAGTCCCACTAGGTGATTAAATATCCACTCCCTTGCACGCTGAATTTTTTCTTTCACAGTTATCCTAGGCTAGTTTTGTTTCCTGAGTGAGGCGCAGTACATCTGAAACATGACTAGGTAGCTAATGCTAGACTAAGATTGTAACTTCCAATTTCCTATTCCAACATGTAAATCTGTAATTAAAATGAATCACACAAAATTTCTTCTTCTTTTGCTACCCTTGAATAACCACAACTAAAAAGTGTAAGAGTTTCTAATTAAGAAAGATAATATACTCACTGAGACTAACGAGACACTGCTGAAGGCTGCTACAGAGATAGCACTTGAACTGAAACCCTGCACGACTATTAATTTGTCCTATGAAGATTGAACATTTATATCATGCAGGGTTTTTTTATCAACTGGTGGAATTACTTAAGAAACTGTTGAGATTATCATATAAGTCCTCAGTCTGTTGCATTTTCTCACACTGAGTGGCAGGCTCTGGACAGACTGCTCCAGTTAATACCGGGTGTCATAAGGCATGAGCTGGCCTTTGCCTTTCAAAGGCTACTGAATACAGCCATGACATGACCAGAAAGTGATTACAGTGAGGCTGCTACATTTCCTTCTAAGTGGGAAGGGTTTGAGCTGCAAGATTAAAAAAGGAGATGACCATTATATGTAGCATGTCTGCGAGGGACAGAACTGGAAATACCTCAGGGTACTTAAGAGCTGTGGAATCTATTAGCAAGCCAAAATATTAGATGGTGAGATTTTGGAGTCCCTTTGTAGTCATGCAGATACTTTGAGAGACACCAACTGAGCATACTTATCTTCATTTTGCTGTTTCATAATCTCCTTCAGTTTCTGTAACACAGCTGGGAAAAGCTGCTAGTGACAGTCAGTGATCCATCGTGTTGTGTCCTTCCCCTTATGACAGCAAAGCATTAAGTTTAGGGGATTCAGAGCTGGGAGACTTCTTTAATTAAACTTTGGGTGATGAAAAAGGATAAATTTGGCTTAGAAAATATATGCAGTATAAAAAAATCTATACAGTAGATATTTGGAGTAAAAGTTCCTTCTAAAAAGATTTAACCAGATCTGTTTTCTAGACTGGATTCTAAGTGATAACTCTGGATTTCATTCTCTTAATTTCACAAGTTTACAGAGCATTGCAGAAAGAGTTATTTCAGGTTTACAAATTCACTCTGTATTAGAGAAAAAATTACAATGTCTTATACTGATATTAGTTTTAGACTTTTTTTCATGACAGCCCACAATTCTTTTTTAAATGATTGTAATGCATTTTTAAGTCATGCAGGGTAGGATGACTTTTTAAACTACAAGGTAGCTAAATCATAGATGTTTGCAAAAATAGCCATCCTGTCTTGGATAAATACAGAACAATGCTGAATCAGAGTAAATATTGAACACAGATGAAGGTCTCTCTAAAGGATAGCTGAAGGCTGGTGAAGCTGTTTTCATTTTGGATAGGTGTTTTTAATTACTGTCAGAGAAATTTGACTCTCATAGTGTTAATAATAATTTATTTAATCAGGCACAACTAAGTTAGGGTTGCCTTTACTCAAGTGGAAATGTAGGGTACTTAAAGCCCTGCTTCATCTCCACTACAATAAAATGGTTGTGGTGATCAGCCTAAAACTGGACTCAATGACCTTAGAGGTCTTTTTGAACCTAAATGATTCTGAGAAATGTTTGGTGTGTGCAGGTGTTTTCACATATCCAAAACTTTCCAAAGAGTTTTGTAACTCAGAGCATTGCATCCATTTTCAGACGAGTGTATTTGGATTGGCTTTGCCTATTAACTGTTACTAATTGTATTGGTGTTTCTCTTTTGCTGCATCTATACAAGTAAAACAACGGTGTCAGGACCTGTTCTTGGCATGGAACCCAGCTGGCACATTTTGACCACACACACATCATTAAGCTCTTCCAGTCTCAGAGCTGTATGGCTCCATCCAGACTATCTCTTGGGAAAATTTCCTAAAAAGTGCTAATTTCCAAATTATTTCTGAGAATTTTTTGGGATGGTTCTTCATGACATGAGCCAAACATGTGCAAAAACTGCTCCACACACTTCAGGAAAGGGATGCTCAAGTTCCAGGATCTGTGCTTGCTACCCAGCATAATTAATTTACTAATGCATGTCTTTATACCATACAGCATACCACTTAAATCCAAACCTTCAAGGTCAAAAACCTCCTAACCAAATTTGAAAGGAAACACAGGACTTTAAATACAGACAATAACCTTTCTGTGTCCCCTCACCTGGAAATGTAAGTGGAAGTCAGGATTAACAAGAGCTACTGTAATAGAACTAACAGTAATGTTATCCTGGATGGTGATTCTTGCTTCAGTAAAATTTATAAAAATATACCTCCTTGCTGAAAGCTGACACTTTATTACAGACCCATTAGTGACAGGAACAAGCCTCATGGGTGGCTGTGGCACAACATGAATTCTCTGTGGGTCCCAAGATCAGGCTCTTTCTGCCAATTTTGTTTTTCTAGCATACTCCAGGAAGGATTATGTTACTCTTTTTTTAGTGCCTTTTTTTTGTTGTTCTGCTGTTGTTTTTTTGCAAGGGTCAATTTGTGAAGCCACTGCAGAAATTCTGGGAAACTGGATTGTGGCTTGATCACACACTCTTTAAAGTATAGTGGTAGCTGAAGTAATTTTGTTTCAATGTTTTTTTCAATACATGAAATATGGCTTTGGAGTGGAATTAGGAAGCAGAGGAGGGCAGGCAAAGGGAAAAGCACTTGTAATGCTGTCTGTATGTAAGTGAGAATAAATCTCCAGAATTTCTCCTCTTATCTGTCACGTACCAATAAATTATACCCTAATACAGCTGCCAAAATAGATATGGCATGGGATATTCTGTCTCATAGAGATCAGACAACCAGTGGGCTTCTCTACAGCAGCAGCCTCCAGACCTGGTTTGATTATTATGATCACTGTTAGAAAGTGAGGTTGGTATTATTATTGCTGAAAACATACAGGACTGAAACATAATGTTTTATTGAACTTGCAATAGAACTGAAACGAATGTTTCCAAAATGAGCTGTCTGAACCAGAGTGGCCTCTTCTGCCTCTTCCAGCCAGCAGCCAGGAAGACAAGTTCTGAAAAGTGAGAGATTTCAAATAAAAGAATTGTACAGAACTTTCTGTCACATGTGGTCTAGACAGGTCTGTTTGACATCTTATGGGAGCAGAAGGTTGTTAATCTAAAAAATCCTTCACCAGGCAACAAACCACTATGCAAATGTGCTTTTATATAGGAAACAGTTTTGTGGGGAGGTGTTGTGGTAGGGGAAAAACCTTTTTTCATGGTCCCTTTTTCTTTCTGTCTGGCTGAGCAAAAATATTGCACTGCCATGGAAATTTTTTTAATGAACCTGTTCTCATCTGACTTTGAATAGGCTATAAAGAAAATTATATAAACTTTCAATGGCAAAGAAAGTCTATAACTGTCATTTTGATTCATCCTGTAGCTAAAAGTATAACAATGGAGCTGGAAAACATATTCAAATGGGTTGTTTTGGTCAGAAAAAGTAGCTTGTCAGAAGGTACATTTTGTTCTAATGTTGAAGCAGAAAGTGTTGTAAAATATGAAGATTATTTCCACTTTTAAAGCATTCCCATTCAAATTTAAAAACACTTAAATGAGACCATTTTTCCCTGTTCTAGGTCTGAACAGTGATTCATTTCTTTTTATCTTGTAACAAATAAGTTAATGTATAATACATTTTTAAATTGAATTTCAATATATATTAAATTTTTATGTTTCTGCGATGATGTGGAAAAAAAGGTAACTTTAGAATTATCTGTGAAGTAAGTTTTTTTAAATCTGAGCTCTGTTGCACAGTTCAATATGCCCTTGCTGATGGGCTCAGGCTTCACATCACCCCTTCTCCCTGGAGGCTCCTCCGCTGGGATTACTGACTTGGCAAAACTTTACAGCGTGGTTTACCCAGCAGCATCAGCCCTTTGTTTATTCTCCACTCCGAGTCAATTGAATTAAAATGTAACTTCTAGAATATTTACCACATGACAGAATTGCATGAGACAAGTTTACACAAACAGTTTTCCACGTGGATGATTGCTGAGATATAATTAGAAGGAAATCAGATGTGTGCTGGCCGTTCCCTAGGTGTGCCTGGACTCCCTGTGCCTCTCGGCCAGCTGGGTGCTCCTGTAGCCACTGGAGATGGATGCTCTGGGAGGGGAAGCATCGTGGGATAACATCACATGCCAGCTGCTGGGATCTTACATGCACCAGGGTATTTTACATCTGTTTCTGTTTTAAAATACAACTGAGATTTTTCAGAGTTATAGGTATATAGGAATATATGCAATGGTATAGGAACAAATACCAAGAAGTTTACAGTTATCTTCTGAATATTCTCAGTTATTACAAAAATGTCGAGAATTCTATCAAAATACTGTGGGGTTTTTTTTGCCTTTCAGTTGTTCCCCACCATTTTATTATATCCTTCTCCTTAGCAACTTAGTTTATATATTGCAATTCTCTCTCAAAATCAATGTATTGGTAAATAAGTGGCAGGAGTCTTCAGTGGAATAGAAATGGTGCTAAGCATGTCACGGTGTGTGTGCCTATTTCATCCCTGAACACCAGCTCACTTCATTCAGCTGGTGGTAATGAGCCAGTGGAAAGGAACCATAAGCCCCTCCTAAAGACAGTCCTTAGATGGGCCAAAGCCACTTAACATGAAAGCTGCTCTGACTCGTCACAGGCTCACAGGATGCCTAAACCTGATCCAGTGAAAGGAATAAGAATGGGTGGCATGGCTGAAGAAGACACTGATCTCATCAGGAGCAGTCTGCACAAAATCTGTTTTAGTGGGAAGACCTGGGTCTACAAGTCTTGTGTCTGGGATGCACATGTTGCTTGTTTTGGCAGATGTTTCTGAATGTTCCACAGATTTGGTTAAACATTTATGTTATGGTTGTTTCTAAAATACAAATAGTGTGACAGATATACCAAGGAAAACTTATCTAGCTGATACTAAAGCTGGCCAAATTTCAGTAATCATCACCTAAGTACAAAAAATAAATGCTCAGCTAGAAAAAAACCCAGCAAACAGTTAAACTTTTTTCCTTGATGAGGATTATCTTTTGCTGCTAAGATCTGATTTATTCTGTGATCCTACATTCAGGGGTATTCTGTGTTCAAATATGCAAAGAATGTCATTGCAAGTGATGACTCTGCACAGCATTCAGAAAACTCTGCCTCAGTTTTTAAAATCCTTTTCATTTCCTGCAGTGTATGTGCCACGTCTTTCAACTGCTGGCTATAAAGCACTGCTGCCATCTGATGAGGCACTTGAGGGAGCCTGAAAAGAGAATGATTGTCTTACCCAAATGGCTGTTTTAAAAGCTAAGAAGGCAAATTGCACCTGCAACTATGTATTGAGAATCAAAGCCAGCATTTGGTCCAGGGTTCTGCAATGAAATTTTAGTGTTCCCTCTTTAGCCTTCCAAAGATTCCTCGCCATCTCATAAGGCAGAAAGGGTAAAGGCCATACAAATATGCCTTAAGTGAAAAATTTTAATGGCCAAGAACAGAAGCAGCACAACTACATTTAATAGAAAATTAGGTTTATTTGAAGTGCACAGACATCATTTTTCTGGATTTGAAAAAATATTCAGAGAACTGAAGCTTCACAGATATGAAGACCCAGAGGTGATGAACATTAAAATGATATGATATGCTAGCTCATCTAAACAGAAAAACAATATAACTCTCACATTCGGTTGATGATCTTAATAAAAGCAGTGGAGACACAGTAAGGTAGAAGCCAGAAAGAGGGGGAGTTGTTATAAAGGGGGCTGTTAGGGCTGACATACTGCTTCTGAATTTCAAGGGTCATTAACTTACTACCAAATATAGTGAAGCACCTGCCTTGACATCTGGCTTTTCGAATCTACCTCTAATGACCAGAGAAACTGAATTTAAATTCTGCAGCTATTGACAGGTGCTTTTTTAAAGGGGTATGCCTCAAGGATATTTATCATAGGTTAAAAAAAAAAAAAAGGCTGCATTTTATTGCTATTACATCCACCAAAAATTTTACTGTTAGAGAGGAGAATTTGTGAAAAGCTGTATAAATTGCCATGCCAGTTTGCTTGATTTTACAGCCTGAAATTTTCTTTTACTAATTATAAAAGGAAGGGATAGATAGACAGTCCTGATGGCTGTCAACAAAGTCAGACTGTTAGAAGTCATATATGCAAAATGATGTAGTTTTTTAAGATGCAAAAAAATCTGCACCAGCAGTCCTTAACTTCTGTAAACCATGGAACTAAAATTTCTAAACAATAATGTAATATGGGGTCTAATTTAAGCATCTAAGATGAGCTAGAATTCCCAGTATAGTAAAAGGACAAGAGTACATGCCTTTGAATGCCTCAGAGGAAATCCTATCTTCCTGCCTTAAATTTAATGAGGAAACTTGATTTAATATTTAATCTTTCTTCAATGCAATCTTGGCCTCTGAAGTCAATATCCAGTGAAAACGACGCATACAAAATCTGGTTAGCTGAACAATCATATCAACAGTCTCATGCTTGAATTCTGGGTCCTGGCCCAATCCAGAAGAGTTTCACCCTGGTCTGGTGGATTCAAGGTTTGCTAAAGGCAATAATAAGTACGAGTTCAAGAGGAGGACATATCAGAACGTGAAAAAATAGAATATGGTTGGAGCATGAGTCACTTCTCTCAGCTGGTAGTTTTTGAAAAGAGGTACTTGGAAAGCACAGCATATCTGTCTGCAGTTGTGTTACGAGTTAATGTTAGAGGTGGCTGAATCATTTTAGGAGGGAATTATATTTTAACATTCTTGTTAGTGGATACTGTTAGATAGCAATATCATATTACTGCCATAACACTTTGTTGTGTTACACTATTTTTTCTTTTCTAATTTTTTATCTAGCTTCTGAAATTATGGTTCTGCTAGTGATAGATTTTGCAGTGGAACATAACCAGTGCACATTGTTTTGTTATTTCATGCAAAATTTCATATCAAAATTGCATATTACCATTGCCCTGGCATTCTAATTGCATGGTCCACTAAACTCCAATATCCTGCAGCATGGAGCATTAGTCAGCATAGAAAAAACTAAACGTTCAGCTGCACAATATAAAGCTAAGAGTACAGTCACTAATGTGTAGTAAACGATGCTTTCCCTGCAAATGGATGAAAGGGGCATTTTTCTGTGGACTGTACAGTTTCTTTGAGATTTATATCACTGAGCACATATTTTCATATGGAAAATATTTTCTGTGGTTTAATGTGGTTTTAGAAAAAAGAAATTTTGTATGCAATTGCGACATCTTTTATTCTTTTGATAGATCTAGACCCCTTCACATGTATACGTCACTATAGACGGGCACAGACATTGCATCCTCCATGTCTTGGTTATGGCAAAGTAGAATATTCAGCAGATTGCAGATTGCCCTGCTGGTTTCCAAGTTTCAGTTGGATCTCTCTAATTAGGATGAATTTTTACATGAATTTCATTTCTGGATTAATGGTTCTTCCCAAGGGTTTAATGATATGGCTGTGGCTGATTTCTGAGGAAGGCAAGTTGGGCCAAGATTGATAGCTTATTCAGAATACCTTAAAACTGGGACACGTTATTCAGCTTCAGATGATAAGTATCTATGCCTGAGCTTATCAGCCGTGTTTTTTTATCATAGACTTTATCCTTTTTATACTTTTCAGGTATTAAAAGACAGACAAATTGAATTCTACCTCTAGCTACTGAAAAGCAAAGAAAGACAACAACTTGTTTAAATCTATAATTTTCATTCTGAAATCCCACAGGTGTATAACCTGTAAAACAATAGGATGCACTAATTGTTGCAGTTGAATGGAAATAGTTCACCAACATCTCTCAGTTTGCTAAAATTATGCACCTAGAGAGTAACTTTTCAGAAGTCCTCTTAGCTTATGTGTAAAAGTGTGTGTAACTGAGTGTAACTGTGTCCTAGATGCATGAAAACTGTCATGAAACTGGAAATGATATGGATGTTTTCACCCACCAGCTCAGGAACAGCTCTGCACATACTTATGCTGTTTCTGGGCTTGTTTGTTCTGTCCTAGTCTCTGTGGATTTGTTAGTTTGAATCTGTTTATTGGGGATTTCCGCATTTTGAGACACAAATGGTCTTTAATAACTTGCCTGACTGACTGAAGGGGAGTCCTAAATGACAGGTTTAAGGTTTTTGGATACCACAGACATAGACGATACATTCTATCCCCATCCTCTGCAAAATTTTCACATGCTAGCCATTTTTCTACATAACTCCTTAAATTTCTTTTAACCTTATTCAGAAATAGCTATTTCAAGACTTTATAGATTCTCTCAGGAAAGGATGTGAAAGAAGCAAGAAGCAATGCAATTCTGAGGAGAGATATGGAAAAGCCATCCTCTGAATATCGCCTTCAAGAAAGGTTGGATATCTCCAGTTGGCATGAGTTCACAGACACACAGAAAATATGACTTATTTTGGTGGTATTACGAGAGCTGAGAACCATATATGATTGGGCTCATGGCAGATGACAAAATGATACAGACTCCATTTAAGTGGAGACGGTGTCTAGGCCCAGTCTAGAGAAGCCCACTTAGAGAAGTTCAAGAGAAAGTATTACCAGCAAAAGTCTGACCCAGGTTAAATCAGGCAAAAAGACCACTCTCTGCTACAGTTCAACTTATTATTGTATTTTCTATCTAGCAGTTTGATTTTTTTTATTCCTATAGTTTTTCTACAGGTTCTCTGTCATTTCAAGCTGTACAAGAGCTCTGTTTTGAGAAGGCAACCTTGGAAAATAAAATTAGAAACCAACTAATCAAAAAAACCCCACCAGCCCAAACAAGCAAACATTCAGTCTTGATCATTCCACAGATTGGTTTACCATGAGGCCATGAAAATACTTGTACTGGCACAGGGAGAGGCCAGTGATGTGGCCAGGGAGCTTCCCTTGACACTGTTAGGCCTTGTTAGTTTGAACAGATCACAGTTATGGCCTCAGATTTAGGAGGCTATAGAAAGGAGCACTCTATGAAAATACTGGATTCACAAGAGCTTTCCATTTCAGAATAGCAATCACTTAAATTTTAGGATGTTTGTAGGTCTCTCCAATCACATGTGCTTTTAATGGGATGTGTGTTGCTAAGTCAGTAAATCAGCTATGTTCTTGCAAATTTACCTTTCTGATAGAATTTACAAATAAATAAACATATGTATAGACATTCTTCTGAAAAAAAAGATGCAACAATATGCTGAAGGCTTTCATGTGGCTGGAGTTCTGGGACTGAAAAAATATTTTTTCTGAAGTAACTGATTTCTGTTGTCATCTGTTCTCATAATGATCTGCGAGAAATGAAAGATGCAATTAGCCAAGCATAGGGAAAATCAAATTGCCATAATCAGAAACCAATCCTGAACGCTGCAAATTTTCCAGACAGCAATCAAAATGAACGTGAAGGGCAGAGACAAAAGAAGCTCCAGTGTCAAAAAGGAGACACAGTAAACTAATTCGGGTGAAGCTATCATTTATTGGCTATGATCATGCAAAAGAGAAATGGATTCTTTTTACCTCTGATTTTTATGATATTCTGCTTGTTACAGATTATGAGGAATGACAGTAAAATGAGCATCTTATATGGAGAAATGCACAGATTTCTGATTAGTATTAGGGAATTTGTTTGAGCTTTAAGGCTGTGTGACTCAGAAATTTCTATTGAAACAAGAATCTGTGGCATGCACTGTTCAAAGCAGGAGCAATGTAAGCTTTCTTTTACTCAGCTGCATTTGTGATTAGTGCAAAAAACCAGGTGACTTTCTGAAAGCAAGTTGCTGATTTCAGTTAGGAAAACTCATGATGAAAATAAGTTTTACTCAGGCAGATTATTGAGGCTGAAGTCCATCTTGAGGGGAAATTCAGTCCAAAACTAAAGAGATCATATCATAGCTTCCTAGACTGCAAAGAAGGCAAGAGATTCCTGGTGGAAAAGAATTCCACCAAGATGTGTGTGTCATGCCCTTTGATATAACATGTCCGCATCCGTGAATATGGAAACCAACAGCTCTCAAGTCCCAACCAGCATTTTGACATTTGAAGGATATTACCAAAACCACCTACATCTAGCAATTAGGCATAGGACTTTGCCAGAGCATAGATGAGATAGCTAATGCCTCTTTCTACCAGAAGAGTGCTAGAAATTTTCCTTAAAGACATTAAGTTTTTGGGAATCTCTGTTCAAGTGAAAGCCCCACACCAGCAGTTTCATAACTTTCTTGGGCTGATACCATTTGTATCCTGAGAGCAAATGCAACTCACCAAGCCAGTATGTCCAGCCTACTGGTACTTGCCAGTGTCCTCCTAGTAGCTAGAAATCTTGACTTCATATTGTTGTTGTGGATAGCTGGAGCAGAGGTTTAGCCAAGTTTTCCCATTTCCTTATTTATGTGAAGTGTCAGTACAGGGAAGTGTTCTCTTGTGTGACTTTTCTCCAACAGTCTCTGCTTTTCTGCTTTTGTTACAAACTTTGCTAGGCTATCAGAGGCTATCTAACCATTTAACCCCAGACTTCTGTAATCTTTCTTTCCCATCCCAGCACTATCTGTATTATTGGGACAGGAAGGTCACACTGACAGTGATTCAGCAACTGAGGTGCACTCTACGGATGTGGGAGACCTGGGATCAAATATGCAGAATACAATTCAGTTTGAAATTGAGTCTTTAAAACAATCTGACTGATGATTTCTACAAGGATATAGCTCACTTACTTAAGGCATGTGTGCAGAACAGAGAGATTTTTTAAAACCTAATTTGTTTCTCTGCCATTTGCTCTCTTTCTTTTTTTAATTCTCTTTGAGCACATTCCCGTCCCCACTCCATAAGAGGAGAGTAGGATTGCTCAGATTTTAGACACTAAGGGAAGTATATTGATTATCATGTCTAACATTCTCCACAATACTTTAAAAAAAAAATCCTCAAATATCTGTGATTGAAATGGAACATATTTAGAAAACCACATCCAATTTTAGCTTAATTTTCAGTAAAACAAATCCTCCATGTCTCCTGGTAACTTTGTTAAATAGCTTTACTACTAAAATATCACACCTGAATTTACACAGCTTCAGCCAAACAGCTTCACCAGATTTTGCAGATACTTTCTGGATGGGAGCCTTCTCAGTAATCATATTTCTGTTTCTTCTCTTGGAACTTTTGCATGTCAGTGATGCTAAATTTCTCATTAGTCATGTATATGAATGACTCTTTCCCGAACCTTACCAAATTTCCCAACTTCCTGCTTGAATGCAGATATAAGATGTAAAACAAGTACTTCAATCAGAGCTGTGTCAGTCTCTAAACAGAGGTGTGTTAGACTTGCTAGCTCCACTTCATGTTTTCCTTCATATACTTGTAAGACTGTGTTAGCTGCTTTGTTCCCATTGTTGGCAAACAGTTAAGGCTGACCTAGGCCTTAAAAAGAGAAACCCACCTTCTTAACAAAGTCTAAGTGCCTTCATATGCAGCTTTATACATGGCTCTTTTGAAAATGAACCATGAAAGAGTAATTCTTTTATATTATTTACATGTCTATCTCACAGATCTTATCAGTAATGATTTTCAGTAACGATTTTTTCATTTGTTCTGGGCTAATGGTAAATAATCAGCTTAGGCCAGATTCAGCCCTCATTGTTCAGCCTGGAGAAGAGAAGGTTGTGTGGAGACCTCATAGCAAACTCCCAATATTTGAAGGTGCCTACAAGGAAACAGCAGAGCAACTCTGCATCAGGAACTGTAGTGACAGGACAAGGAGTAATGGGTACAAATTGAAAGAGGGGAAATTTAAGTTAAATATTAGGAAGAATTTTTACTGTGAGTGTGGTGTAACACTGGAACAGGTTGCCCTAGTAGATTGTGAGTGCCCCAACCCTGGAAGTGTTCAAAACCAGGTTGGATAAGGCCTTGAGCAGCCTGGCAGGTGTCCATGCCCGTGGCAGGTTGGGTTGGGACCAGATGATCTTTAAGGTCCATTCCAACACCTTAACATTATATGATTCTGATTTGAAAACACTAAGCCTGCATCTAGTTATGGATAATTCCATTTAAAATTACACAGCGAAAAGCACTTGCTAACTAAATTTCAATATAGGGTTTTAGTATTTTGGAAGCCCAAACACTGCATGGTAGCAAAGACTTATTTGCTGATAACAATTTTTGTTTTCAGCCTTTGTTTAAGAAATTTACAACTCTAAGCAAGTCATTGCCATCTGGCTTGCTTCCAAAAGGCCCTGGAGGGACTCTTCTATTCTCCTATCAATAACAGTGAAAGACTATTCTAGGAATATTAATAACCCTGTCAGTGTGAACTACTGACTTCGTATATAATAGCTATCTAAAGATGGTTTATAGCCTCCTCTTTCCTGAATACTCAAACCAGAACGGACCTGAATTGTATCTTGCCAAGTAGCCAACTTTTAGGTAGCCAGCTTGCAGAATGTATTCACTCAGTTCAGTTTTCTGTGTGTTGACCGCGGAGCTGGGGGCAGCTACAAGTGCCCAAATATCCAGTAGGGAGAGGGTAAACGAAACTACACAGTGGAAACCAGATAAAGATTGAATCTGAAATGTTCATTGTCTTCTAGACTTTGACACAATTCACAAGCTGGAGTTAGGTACCTTGTGAAATTTGGAATGTCCTCAAGTTGGGACAGGACAGGGAAGGGATATCCTATTCCTCTTCAAAATCTGTGTAACTCTACAAATTTCACAGGCCTGTAGGGAGAAAAAGCAAGAGGAAAAATGATGACAGCTCACCTTAAAGAAGTGTGCATTAGCAAAGGAGAGAATGGTATTTAGTCTCCAGAGTATGCTTAAGTATTTGATATTAAACAGATCTTCAAGAACAGAGTCCACAAATTCCCAGTCTTTATTCTGCTTTGGGAGAGGTGGATGCAGATTATGTGGGCTGAAGGGCCTGCTTTACCTTTTTCAGAGCAGGACTTTGAACCTGGCCCTGCAAAGGGTCAGTTGGTGTTCTATGTTCCTCTTGGCATGGGGCAACGAGGTTGCAGATAGGGACACTTGTGCATGTAGGCATATATGTGGTCATCTATCCATGTTCTCCTTAGACATTTGGCTCTTTCCTGGTCTCAGACTAGTAGTGTTTCTGCATTCTGCTTATACCAAAATCAAGAAATCTTTGATAATAACGGGGTCTTCAGTTACTCTTAAATAAGAAAAAGAGAACACTAATATAATCAGACTAAATGTATGGGCACCGCATTAACGTACTCCTTATAAAAAATATCATGTGAAAAGACCAAATCTACAACATCTTTGCAAGCAACACAAAAGACAGCTTGGTGATAAGCTTTGTTGATGGTTTTCACGGAATCACAGAATGGTTTGGGTTGGAAGAGACCTTAAAGGCCATCCAGTTTCAACCCCTCCGCCATGGGCAGGGAACCTTCCACCCAACCAGATTACTCAGNGCCTCTCTTTCTGGGGTCTGGGCAGTCTCAACTGCCTGCACCACTACACACTGTGACTGCAGTTTCTCATGGGTAGATTTTGAGTGTTTTTAGGTTAAACTCTGTGAGGCTGTCAGACCAGCTGTCAGCCTCATCAACCTCATCAAATCCCACACTCAGCCAGAAACAGCACTCCAAGTGGAGCACAGCATTGCACCAGTATTGCTCCTTCTACAGCTTTCTAATCCTGTTTGCTTTTTTTTCCCCTCTATAATGGGGAAATTCCTTCACTTGAATCATCTGAAGTAAAGGAAAAGTCAATAGCTCACATTACAAGTAATGGGAACATTGATTTTGTTATATAATTCCTAAACTGAATTAGCAACTAAACAGAAATATCTCTGGCATCACAGCACAGGTGAGTGTATAACTCATTGAGGCAGAGAATATGCTGATGGCATAAACCCCTGGTGTTCCCTAAAGGTCACATAGGATGAATCTTTTTTCATCTTGATTTCTTTTCTGTCACACAAGACTGAGGACAATCTATCCCAGAAAGGATGCCTTGATAGTCAGAGATTATAAAGTCATGTGGATCCAGTTATCAAATCTCCATTTGAAGAGCTAAACCTGTTTCGTTTTGTAACCATACCACTCAGACAAGACAGCTTTTGTGAGCTTGTGTAGGTTTAACACAAGAAGATCAACAACTCTCTGCAATATTTGAGTCCAGCTCAATGCGAGTACTGTGCAATGCCAGTGGTACTACACAATGGCTTCCCTCTGTCACTGTAGAGAGAGGGATTCATCTCACTGACTTTGACTATATAAAATCTGGTTTACTGATCTCAATAACTCCTTTGAACTCTATCCATCATCATTGTGAGAGACATATTTACTAACAGCAGTTCCTCTGACCTGTCAGAGATTTGGGTTAGGATATGATAAATCATTATCTAAATGTACATATTTGTCTCTGTTGACTGGAGAGGGACTACAGACAACTAAATTAAAGTCTTAGCTTTATGTGCAAATGTTAGGTAAAAGCCAACACAAGACAGTTTTTTATTCCCTCTCATATAACTGTTACTACATTTTTAACCTTTTATTAATTCTGGTAAAATACTCGATAATTTCTTAATGTCAGGAATAGTAAAATTCTATATTATAAAAATTTTAAAAGCTATATATATATGTAAAGCTATATATATATATATGTAAAGCTAATATATATAGGATTATATATTCTTATAATCAGGTTTTGTTTTAATCAAATTTTTTAGCTTGCTTGAAAAAATAAAAATGAAATCATAAAAAAATCAAATAGAGAGGTATGGGTTTTTCCTCCATAGAGAGCAATGGAAGGTTGCCAGCATCATATGTTCATCTGGGTACTCTCAAACTTAATTTCCATTTCCCCTTCAATTTGCCCAATGCTGAAGTAAAACTTACTGGTTTGTAGTTCTGGATTATTGCCAAAGCATTTATTAAGGACAAGAACAGCATTTTCCATCCTTCAACCCTCCCTGATAATAGCAGATTAAAGTAAGGTTTTGTTTTCCTTTTCTTACCTTGGAACTTTCTGAGGTCTTTCATCTGGCTTTCAAACCTTGCAGCTGTTAATCAATTTGGTTTAGCACGTCACTGTTAACCTTGCCTGTATATTACCCGTACAGGTCTGAAGAATATATCTTACCAATGCACCCTGAGACTAAACCCAGCATAAAGAAATTGCTGCATTGCTTTATACTCCCCTCTGTTGAGCAGCCATCATAAGAAAGGCAAAGTGAAGGCAAGATCAATGGAAAAGTTATTCATTTGTGAAAAAATAGGGATTTTTCTTTTTAACATGCACAATGGTGATCTCAAAGTTGAACACTGGCACTGAGAAAATATCTAACTTTATAACGACTTTGTGAAAACATCAGCTTAATGCTTATTACGATTCAGCAAAGCAAATGGATTAGTAGGTATTTTAGAAAAGTAATAGAGAAGAAACCAGTAACTTTTATCACTGTAGAAATACATTACATTATCACATCTTAAATACTACATATAATCTGGTTTTCTTGTCTCAGAAAGCCTATATAAAAAAAACAGAGAGGATCATAAAGATGACTAAAAGCATAGACTGAGAGTGGGAAGAAGTTGTCTGGAGGAGGCAGGGATAATGATAGCAAATAATAAAAGTCTCTTCAGATTTTATAGATCCTGAGTATCATGCAGAAAATTAAGAAAGGCTTAGTAGATTCAGCTGATTCCAGCAGGTGATGGGTTCAAAACCAACAAAAGTAGGCACTGCTCCATATGTTTTATAGTTTAGGTGCTCACTCCTTCTCATGGGATATTATAGATGCTAAGTTTTACACGGGTTTATTAAACATCCCAAAAATCCTATGACATTTATTTGATATGATACAGAAAGAAGGCTTTCTGGCTCAGGAAGTTCCTGAATTACAAATTGCTGGAAGCTGGGAAGGAGCTTTGAATAAGCTGCAGACTTGCTGCATCCTGAAACTCCTCTGTTGTTGGGCACTATTGACAACAAGCCAATACTTGTACCTTATATCCAAGCATTTGCAACTTTTTATTTCCCCAGGTCCAAGCAATATGGTCATTTATTACACACAGCTTTTTTTATTTCTGTATCACAAAGGTATAATAAAAAATATTTATTATTTTCCTCCTCCCCCCCACTTGCCAGATTTCTTTTAATTTGCAATTTACATTTTCATTTTTCCATCGTTTAGCTGGGTTACGGTTCCTTTATTTTTTCTAGTAAGGGTATCCACTTGACTTGAGACTTTTGTTACATTTGGACCAGAAACATCCTTTCCCCCACCCCAGTTTGTATTTTTTGCTTTCTTCTATCAATGACTGTTTTCCTATCTGTGTTTTACTGGAGAAAAAATAAAGCAGTTGCTGATGCATTTGAAGCTATTGTGCAGCAAAAGTTAAAAGTTATCTCCACCTTTTTATAAATTGAAGATTATGTGATTCAACAGGAATTATTCTATCCTAAACCTGCTCAAAGCTTTTGTTTTACTGCTTCATAAAAGAACACTTATTTAAAACAAAACCCCACCAATCAACATCCACATAGACTTCAGTTGCAAGGTTGGATTTAAAGATATTTTCTCATTCTCAATGAGATTATTTTCAGATCTAATTAGTGAAGTCCATGTCAGCTCATTTCACTAAATGTCTTCTCCTTAAAATTACCTTCCACATTAGACAATTAAGGATTTGCTTAAGGTGGGATCTACTAAAGTGCTAAGCAATGGATAGCATATCCACACTCTCTAATAAAGTGACGTGCCATGGATTTTTAAGTATGTTCTTAGTAGGGGAATAATTTCAACTGTTAAGAAACAGCTTACTGGGGAAAAGTAGTGTAAGGCATTTCTGGTGGAAAGTGGAAAAGCATTCAGAATTTTAATTTTTTTTTTAAAATGTGTCTTTTTGAGCTTTGGAATGCCAAGAATATCAACATAATTTTTTAAACTTTTTTTGGTTTATAATACACTTTTGTGGAAATTGATGTTCAAATCATAGGAACACAGGATAATTCAGTTTGGGAGGGACCTTCCGGAGGTCTCTATTCCAACCTTCTGCTGAAAGCATGGTCAGCTATGAGGTCAGACTAGGTTCTTCAGGTATTTATCCAATCAGGTCTTGAAAATCTCCAAAGACACCTAACCTCATTAGTACCAATGCCTGAAAAGCCTTGTGGAATTTTTTTTTTCCTTATATTCAGCCTGAACCTTTCCTGGTTCAGCTCCTAAGATACTGTGTTGGTCTCTTGCCATACATCGCTGTGAACAGTCTGGCCCCATAACCATCTCCAAGTTACTGATAATTTGCTGTTATGTCTCCAAAAGCAATCTCTTCTCCAGATTGAATAAGCTCAGTTCCCTCAGCCTCCCCTCATAAGCCAGCTGCTCAGCGCCCTGACCATCGTGGTGGCTCTATGTTTTTCAGCAATGGTTTCATTAAATATTAAATATACCCAAAGTTCATGAATGCTTTAAGAATCATACTTATTCAGGCTCATATTAATAAGTTACTTAAAAAATTCACATTATCTGTAAGAGTACCCAGCAGATAAAAATTGCAGTGCATATCAAGGAAAGCACTATTTTAAAAATAGTTCATATGAGCAAGACAACCTATGATCTTCTTTGTACTTTATTCTTTTTCTGTGAACAAGACCCATACCTGTCTCAAACTCTGCCTCAACTCCTTCTTTTGCCCTCATATCTTCCTGAACTGATATCAAGCTCAAATAAACACTATACATCTCACTACTGCATTGCTTTCCATTTGCTATGAAAGTCTGAATTGCCCCTTAGGCTTGGTGTGCTGAGAAGCTTCCTTTTAAGTCACATCACTGTACTACCAAAAATCAAAGGGATGTCTAGAGTGGTGCCATCTGTGTGGCTGTGTTCACATATGCAGCCCTCATTACCCAGTTCAGTTGTGAAGAACCAAAGCTCCCATATGCTGGAACACCCCGTGCAAAACCCCAAGGACCTCTGGTTCTTGCATATCCACCCTGACATGCTTATGCTGCTATCAAACTGTAGGCAGGTTGGATGTTCTGAATACAGTCACATGTGTTGAAATTACACTCCTAACTTCAGGGATAAAATGATTTTAACTTGAGTGGGGCCATGACTTTTTGTCATACCCAAACTCTGTAGAACACTATGTTTATTGCACTTCTTACAAAATTGTAAGTCATAAGCTGCCTCTGTGAGTCTACAGCACTTGTAAAGACAATTACTCCTGATGGGATATTTGGATAACTTTGAACTTCAAGCTGTCTTGGATGAGATAAAGATAGATGAAGTCTGAACCTTCAGACTCACAAAATTGGATGTATGATACTTTTATGACTTCTCACCTATTGTTTTTCCTTTGTTTAAGACAGCAGACTGCCAGGCCTAACTATACAACATAATGTTGTACAAGTCTCAGTGCTGCAATATTAGTGCTACAATAGTAATCTGAAATTACAGGAATACATCAATAGATTTTTTCATAAATAATATATATTTTGCCAGCTATACCTTAGAAGCCTGAGTCATGGCTTCCCCATTTGTCAGGGAAACAGTCACAATACCACGGAATAAGGAAATTGCTCCTTTTACCAGGGATGTTCAGAAATTTCAGGGCAATAGATTTGATCACAAAAAAGTATTTACTTAAATCAGAAGTACAGCCAAGAAAAGTTCAGGTTTTTTATAACGTTTTTGTTCCCCTGTTGTATATGTAGTCCATAGTTTGATCTACACTAGACAAAGAACCTGAGGCTGATGCAGTATCATCCCTTGTATTAAGCTATCGCTATGAACACTTGCAGGTCTGTGGTCCCTGTGACCTTCCAAATAATCGTACGCTTGTAGAATGATTTGAGTTGGAAGGTGCCTCTGGGGATTATCTGGTCTAATTTGCTGGTCAAAGTCGGTTGCTCAGTGTCTTGTCCATGGCTAACGCTCTAGCATGATCTAGAGTTGAGGATGGTCTGGAGGTAACACAGTCAGTACAGGCAACCTATTGAAAAGATAGGAGAGTTTAGTGATATAGATACAAACCATTTGTAAAATCGCGCGCTGCCCTTCACTGGAGGCCCCAAGGATAGCTGTTCTGTCCCACACCGGGGCTGCGGCGTTTTACCACAGGCAGCTCGCAAACCCGTCTCACCGGAGGGACTGCTCCATCACCCAAGGGGGCCTTCCCTGTGGATGTTCTGAGGCGCAGGCGGAGATAAAGAAGCCAAGAGGGGGCTCTTCGTATAGGTTCCACTTACAGGTTTATTGAAGTGAAGGTTCCAGGGATGAAAAAGCCGCGGGGGCAGGGTTACACAGGGTTTTATACCCCACTGAGTGGGGGCGGAGAGAGCAACAGCAACCAATAATCTGAGGGTTAAGGGGAGGAGGTAAGGCGGGGATATAAAACACTAACCAACGGGAGCAATACAGAGGAGGAACTTCAGGAGGGAACCAATGGGGCACCGAACAGAGTAGAATCTTCCAGAGCCTATACATATTAACAAGGGGAAATGAATACTCAAAGACTTACACATGGAACAGGGAGGGGAGAACGAGTTACCATAGCAACAGGGCCTGCTGGCTGCAGAAGAAGGGGAGAGCTCCGCTTTCAGTGAATGAGCAGTTAAAGCTCTGTTCCTGCTCCAGACCACCAGGTTGCAGGACCAGCCTCTCTTTCTGGGGTCTGGGCAGTCTCAACTGCCTGCACCACTACAACCATTCACATCTGGTTGCCTCACTGCCAAAGGCAGTCCCTTGACAATTTTGTTTACAAAGTCTGTTTGTCCAGACAGCCAAGACTTCTTTATCTTCAATAAAAAAATCTGTACCTTGCTTTCCCTCTGTGATATCAAACTAATTTCATTTGTCTGCCTGGAAGGGATAAACTCAGTGGTGAAGCTACCTCTTCAGAACAGGTCACTTAATATCTGTGATCAGGTTTTCATTGAGCAGTGGCACATCATTATCATCTGGAATAACAGTCCAGGAAATAAGTATGCACAGTCTCTGGAGAGGTCTCTGCTAAGCTCTATCTAACCCAAAGGAAAATTTACCAGCCCAAACCCTACAAACTTCCTTTCAACATACTAGAAAGCAAATTTTGGAACCTTAAATGTCCAAGGACATTCTCGTGATCTAAAGACTGTTCTGAGAGTTGTTTTTCCCAATGTAACCTTTTTCATTGCAGTAGACCAACAGAAAAGTAATGCTGCAATCTATTTCAACTGAATTTTGATTTATTTCTTTTACAGTCTATTTCTTTCTGCAAAATGCCACTCCATCAACAGTATAAGGGAGGAAAAAAGTTTACAAATCAGCAAATTATCCATAGAAAAAATTCTTTTTGTATAACTGATTAACAAGCATGCCATGAATACATTGTTTTGTTCTTACTGGATTATAAAAAAGAAATCACATGCCTTTCAATATTGAAAAACATACCATAAAAACAAAAGCAAATGCATACAGCACATTCCCCAAAGTGAAATTCTTCATGAGAATATCATCAAAAGTTTGAATCAACAGATGGAACAGCATGATAACATTAACACTATCAGTATAAACAGTATATTTTCCTGACATGTTGAAAATACTAACATTGTTATAGGTTTATAGTAAAGGTGGAAAAAAAAGACAGACAAATAGTATCATGTCCTTTAAGCCTAAGTATTCAGAGCATAAAGGGGTCTGTCTGAATGCTCTATTAATCAAGGTATAAAGTTCAAAAGTTCTGCTCATTCGTTTATTTTTTAAAATACCACAGCACTCAAAAATGTTCCTGAAATACTAAAATTGAATGCATTATTTATTTCCCAGTCCTTTTGTGTAACCTAGTCGTTCATGCCTTACATAATTTTCACACAATGCAGGATTGAATTGTGTGGGATTGCCATGGGATTTTTTGGAAACTGAAAGTATAATGAATTGTATAAAGACATTGAACAAACTTGTAGAGCAGAAATTCAGAAATAAAGAGTCTGAGTGTCACTTTCAGGTCAAGAAATTCCTAAATTGTTGTTTGTTAGAAGCCAAAAATAAATACCGAGGGGAAGAAATGCTCCATCATCTTATTCTATACTCTCTCTTTAGACACCCCAAAGTTATTGATGTTCATGGTTTCTCAGTTGGATGTTATCTTCAGCCATGCCCTCTATCATTTGATTCAGCAAGACGAAATGTCAAGTCCTGCACTTGGGTCACAACAACCCCTTGCAGTGCTACAGGCTGGGGAAGAGTGGCTGGAAAGCTGCCCAGCAGAAAAGGACCTGGAGGTGTTGGTCAAAAGCCAGCTCAATATGAACCAAGAGTGTGCCCAGGTGACCGAGAAAGCCAATGGCGTCCTGGCCTCTGTCAGGAATACCGTGACCAACAGGAGCAGGGAAGTGATTGTCCCCCTGTACTCGGTAATCTTGGAGGTATTTTCCAGCCTTAATGATTCTATGATTCTATATTTTTTGTTGCTATATCTCTATGTCCAGCTAAAATTCTTTCATTCTATGTTATTGGAAATTTAGAAGATCCATGAAACTGTAGTAGTCAAAGTCACATGCATCGGTAGTGAATTGGTACTTCAACAAGTTATCTAGAAGTAGTCTTGCCCAGACGTGGAAATCCCAGACTTACCTTCAGATAGGCTAATCACTGCTATAAAATGTGAATCATATGAAGAAGTCAGACTCATGGTAACATATCTATTTTTTAAAGTACTGACTTTGCTCCTGAAAGCATGGGCTTTGTATGGATGCATTGCAGCTACATCTATAAGGACCACCACACCAAACAGTGTCAGGACTACCTTTGCAGCATGGTCTGGTCATGCTTAGGCTACAAAACAGGGCTGCTGAATGCAAACTGTCTGTGGAAATTGTTCCCAGTCTGTATTAAACCTGATCTGTTCCCAAGCATTGCTTGGGGAAAAATAGGCACTCCTGGCCAGAGAGACACTGAGGCCAAAACCATGGTGGTGCCAGCAGCCAGCTCCAGTGACTGCACCCACACTCTGGGACCAGTTAGTGCAATAGTTCAGATATCTCTGTAGGCATCTGCATGTCTGCCACATTTGGTAGGGAGTGAAGTAGCCAGACTTGTTCTAAGGCAGTGCACTAAGAACAGTTACAAAACCAAAGTTGGTTTGAAAAATACAGCTTGCATATTGACCTTTTCATATGCCTTACAGGTAGGAATGATCACATGCCAAACTTTTCATTTTCTTCTCTTTTTTTTTTTTTTTTTTTTGTGGAGAGCTGCAGTTAAGCAGTTTGTGACTATCAATTATAATAAAAGCAGACAAAGACGAGCTAGATAATTGAGTATGCATTATTACAGAGATTGAACTATACTGTGGTTGCTACAGTGGGCTGATTCTGTAGGTTAAATTGCTTGATAGCACTTTCCAACTAATGATTAATGATAGTAGCCTTTTACAAGATTTCATTTGTGGAAGCATTAGAGGCTGTTATGTGTTAGTGATACTCCAAGCTTTTCCTGCAATGCAGTGGCTGAGAATTCTTACAGGAAACATTTCAATAATTTCCTTTTTTCAGTGCTACTAGTGTGGAGTAATTGTTCTGTGAGTGGTTCCAAATAATCTGCCATCCTTAATTTGACTTTTTTTTTCAGACAAATTGGTTACAAGCTGTAATTTATTTAACTACATGTGTTTTTATGCATTTAACAACTTTTTTCGTAATTTAACAAGCAGTTTATAGTTTCTGGTTTGTATCTTACCTGCAAGGGAGAATGCCAGCAAAAGGGCAGGGGGACTGTGGTGGTTCATCCTTGTGCATTGGCAATGCAGCTGTGGGTGAGCAGATTTGCTGCTAGGCAACCCCACCAAGGAAAGGATAGTGAACTCCTAGCTCACATGGAAGCTGTTCCTAAAGGTCAAGGGAAGCAGACGATGATTGACATTAAAGCATCCTCATGATTGTGGCGGGATTAGACTCAGAAATTAATCATCAACATCAATCTCACACACTTTTTTCAAATGCAGTCACCTTAGGAAGGTTATATTGCAAAGATTCAAAGTGTCATGTTTTGTCAAGATTCTTGGAATTTTAAAGACAAGAAAGACAAACACCCTTCCTAATGTACATGATTGACCAAACTTGAATGGTGTTCAAAATGCAGCATTGTACAAAACATTTAAGAACATATCCCCAAAAGGACTGCAGAGACTATAATGACTGACAGTAAACTGTACTAAAAGAAATTAAAAGGCAGGTCCAATAAACATCCTACTTGGGAACAGGGAAGGGAGCAAAAAATAAATAGATTCTGTACAATCTGGATTTACTTCTTGACCAAACACTTGATTCACTCACATGAAAGAATAGTTTTGTTGTGACAACAGCTTTTGAGGGATATAAAATTTCAACAAAGATCGCATTTGAGCTCTGAGCTGGTATTTGATTAATTTGATCAACTGCATTTTCCCCTCCAGACTGATCCATCTTGTTGAATAGGATCACACAATTATTCAACAGTATGTCTAGAAAATAAGGAGGAACAGACTGTGGCTATTTCTTATTTACTACAAAGGTCATGGTTATCTTGGCATCAGCAGGATTCCCTACTTACCCTTCTCGTGTGATTAAATAGAATCTGTTTGCAGACACTAACAACATTGCAGTCCAGAGGCATTCCCCACTGCAGTGAGCAGAACCAGCTGTCGTGTCAGGTACAAAGCTGTAGAGGTGGATGTTATAATATAGTGCTCAGCATGAGTCTGTACTGCAGCCAGTGCTGTGAATGTACCTCATGTAGGCATATCTGAACTAGTTTTACTCTGGTGAGTACTGGTAGTAATTGAAGTAAAAATGAAGTGATGTGAGTTTTAAGATAGCTTGGAAACCTGAGTAGATACTCAGGGTTGCCTGTTATTCTCAGTTAGTCTAGTTAGAGTATACCTACCACAGTAACCACGATCTGTTGATAAAGTTATCTAAGGCATGAGTATTTCTCTCAAAGGTTAATATTTCTAGGTATGTGGGGGAAGACGTTGCAAAAAATGTTATGTTTAAACATTGAATTCAAGTACAGCAAAGGTACTACTCTAATGCAGCTGGCAATGTTTGAATGGACATCATAACATATTTGTTATTAACAGATGCAAAGTACTTGCTAAACCTAACTCTGTAAGTTTGCAAATACTCCCCAGGCTGTTTCCTAAGAACTGACTTTACATTTTCCCTAATATCCAGTTGTATAGCCCTAAAGGATGTTTGCTGAGCAGTAGCAAAAATCTAAAGCACATTCACGGTCTGCATAATAAATCTGCCTATTCACTGCAGAATAATATTCTGGTTGTGCATCTCAGTATTTTCTAGAAGAGGAAGCAATGAACTGAAAATCTGGTAATCAACAAGGAATTGAACCTTGTAGTTCTGCATTCATCTGCTGCCAGTGGCACAGTGATGATGATTAGAGTGGGATATCTCTTCTGCAATAGCAGCCACAGTCTCAACTCAAGACTGGGATGTTTTACAACTACATATTACACCAATATAGACATATATATATATTCTTTTTCCTGAAAGAAGTATAAAGTTCCCAGCTACTAAATATCATAGAATATCTTATTGAATAGAGCTATATATGAAGTTCTTTAGTCTGTTTTGCTAAAACATGGGCGTTAAAGTCATAATTACTGACCTCCTTTTATAACTGTCTCCAGTCCTCTTGCTCCTTGGCATTGCTGTCTCCTCTCCCCATGAACCATATTGCCCGTGGAAAGCTATGAGGATAGCTCCTCTTTCCATCCAGAAATCTCCATCACTGATTGTGCAGCAAAACGGTAGACTCTATCTTCTGTCAAGTATTTTTGGCAATACAACTCTGATCTGACCTTGAGCAAAGCCATGTATTTCATGTATATGATGAGGACCTTCCAGTGGTTTTAGGTGTTTGAAATCCAGCAGCTGTGCTAGACAAAGAAAGACAAATACAGTTTCTGAAATCCTAAATGAACTGAAGACTACTGAAAGTTGCCATTGATTCCCACATGGCTGAGATCACACTCTGTGACTATCATTTATTGTTCAACATCAATAAGGAACTTTGCTCTGTGAGGTGAAAAAGCTCTCGGAAATCTGCAGACTTCATTGACTTGAGTGGATATTGGTTTTTGATAGTGAGGACTGGATAAGTACACTGCTGAGGGAGGTTCAGAAAAAAGCCCAGCGGTAGTTCTTTCAGTTTGAATACAAAATACCAGAAATTTAAATGAAGAATAAAACGTCTAGAAGAAGACAAGGATGGTATGGTCAGTACAGTAAGCCACAAAAAAGAAGAAAAAAAAGAAAAAAAGTCATTGTCTGATGGAGATCAAAAGTGTAAGAAGAGAGAAGATGGTTCTTAGTTCAAAAGACTATCATAGCCATTAAGAGAAAAACTACTACCATTATTAATGACTTCAAAACTAACATAGAGCTCCAGACCTTCTACTCTATTATTCATAATTTGCAAAATGCATATTATGTAGTTCCTTATGACTCACAAACACCAATTTGTACATTTCAAAACCAAGAAATGATATCTGAACAATATTTATTCTAGTGTAGCCAAGTCTCAATGACAGAAAGGCAAACATAAATACAACATGTGATAAGCCATAAAGCCAGAGAATTATTCTAGGAAAGTGTGATGCAAGTATTAAACACAAATGTTTGCACTAGATGATTTTTACAGTAAATAGCACAACATGTAGTAATCATTTAAAGTATGTGCACTTCATTAGCAAGTCCATTTGAAATATATTTGAAGTGGCTACATTTTCAGCTTTGATCCCATCTCTATGTACTTTTTCAACAATAGGATTTTTAATGAAAGTTTATTTCTTTAATTGAGCTTTGGTTCACATTGATTTTTCCAGCTCCTGTATTATTACTATATTACTGTTTTCTTAATGTGCTAAGTATTGTACAGTTACAAAACATTATGCAAATATAAAGACATACATAATTATTACTACAAAAGCCTCTTTCCTCCAGACGGTTTAAGGAAAACTACTGGTTTTTTGTTTGTTTGATTGGTGTTTTGTTTTGCTTTGTTCTGTTTTTGAAGAACTACCATTTAACATGTAAAACTGATCCACAGTAAAATGGGAATCAGTATTGTCATCATTAGTGTTGGATAAATTTGTGCAAGAATTCCATTATACTGAAAGGTATGTAAAAATTTTAACTGTAGAAATAAATTATGTACTTATTATATATATTAATCTACTCAGTGAAGGGCAGTAATGCTGATTTTCCAGTCAACCTTGTTTTGCTCTTCACCTTTAAAGCACTGATATTCTGCTTATTGTGTTGTCATTTATACTCTTGCAAAGTGAACACAACTGGAAGAACCTCACACTTGAATTGAAGTCATAGGAGTTTTTCATATGTGTAAATGAAGTTTGAAGCAGTGAGCACTGCCATAAAAATTTATGTAATATGAATTCTTTCTGGGATAACACTGGCAATATATCAGGTAGATGTGCAAAAGAAGATTTTCATTTCTCAGTGCCCTCTGCTCAGTTCTGTGCAGAAGAAGGAGTAAGGCATCTTACAGGCTTAGGGAGACCTTGCCACAAGATTTGAATGTGCAGATGACATGTATGTGAGAGAAGTGAGGGCCAAAAACACAGCTCTATGTTGTTTGTTCTGTGTGACCAGGTTTGCTCTGCAGGTGGGCTCTGCCTTCCAAGTACAGCTAAACAACATGAAGAGTTTCAGCGTTGTATCTTGTAGATCCAGAACAGGACTCAGGACCCTGCTTGCTGCTAACAAAAGGACTCCCCTCATCACAGTCTGATGTGGTCTGATCACTGCCCCCAGCAGTCTGAGCCTTGAGAGGTGTAGGAAACCATTGCTAGGACAAAAGACACCAATATAAACATGGTGAACAGCGTGAGAAATGGTGGTCACCACACACCTTGCAAACAATTTTAATGGGGTTGGGGATAAATATGGAGCTTTCACAAAGGATTTGAAGAAACAGCAACAGTCATGTGAAAGGCAATGGCTCTCTTTAGGACTTTCATGCTACCTTGCTTCCATTTATATTGCATAGAAACACATATTTCCATACTGGGGGGAGTCATATACCATTCCCAGCATCAACCCATTCCAATTATTGACCATTTTAAAAAAGGGAGATGTGCTACCTATTGTGTTTGCTATGTTTTCAAAGGATCAGTCAGCCCTGAGGTAAGAGGACAGTTGCTGCACAGCACAGAAGACACAGAAAACAGTTAAATTGAAGGAATGTTGTTGTTTACAGTAGCCTTGAAATACAACCTATGTCTCAACAGCAGGGAGTTTTGTAACATCCTTGACACAGCAAGGGTCTTGATGTGTGTATTTAGAGAATTGAGTACAAGAGGCTCTGAATCTTGACCAGGGCTTTGCATGTCAGTATTAAAGCAAGAATTTGTACCTGCAATCTAACTGCAAGAAACACTGCAAAGCTTTGTCTTGGCTGCTGCAAAAAACAGATCTTGGCTGCTGAAACTGAATTTTCAAGCTGAAAATGTGCTGACAGATTCATACAGAAGTTCTTACTGTTTTGTAAGCTTTAAACTTATTGATAGGTATTGCTTAGGTACCCTTCATGTCTCTTCCCCTCAAAAATCTGGAATAAACCTTTTTTTCCTTTTTTCCAATAGCCCAAAGGTCAGAATCCTTGTTTGTACAAACCTCCTAGTGCCTGAGGAGATTTTAAGCTATATTATAACTCTATATTATAGCTTAGGACTGCCTTAGTAAGTTTTATGTGAATTTACAGAAATGGATGTTCTCCCAGGGGCAATGTTTTACATGTCATAAATCAGAAAATGCTCCCTGGAGTCAAGCTCTGCTCTTGGGTTCTTTGCCCCAGGCAGAGTTTTTACTATCAAACTCTCTCTCATTTACTGCTACTAACATATTTTGTAAACTGTCGAAACAAACACTCTAGAGGAATTCTGTGTGCAGAAAGCAACCTTCTGGCACAACCTTGGTGAAACTTCTGTCATGATTTGACGTAGAAATGTCAATTTAAATGTCCATTTAAAGTTAAGGTTGTTGCCTCTGACTGAAGAAATCACTGAACCAAAACTTGCTGGAAGGTGGGAAGGCACACTGGGGAAGTTTTGCCATCTAATTGATCTGTTTTCTGTTACTTTTTAAGTGTCTTTGGCAATGCTTAGAGACATAGTCTTCAGTTTGATGAACCTTGTTTCTTAATGATTTTTTTAAATCTTGTGCCACACAGGATTGTTTGTGTTGAAATAAATAATATTCAAGCCTGCATTTGAAAATTTGCCTCTTATTTGGGTAACAGGATCAATCAATATACTTAAAACTGGCTTTAAATCAATTCTTTTTGAGGAAAACAATATAGCTACTGAATCTGTACATGAGTGGAACTGTCTTTGCTGCTGGTTAAGCCTGATTTTAAAGAGATCAGTTTCACTGCTCTATCATCTTGGTAGTAGAAACTCATATTAATTTCTGATGGTCTGAGCTGAATACCTGGAAATATCACATGCCTGCGACTGTGCATGTGCAAATTATGTATATTCAGTGCACCCAGTGTATACTGGACGTGTTAATGCCACTATATTTAATGTCGTGTTGATTTAGACACTTAGAGTAACATCCTGCTTCCTGGCCCTGTCAAGCAAAGCGATCACTTGAGCAGGCAAAATGAGTCCAAGATGCGGGAGGCACTTGAGACGTTGTTAAGACACCTATAATAAGCTTTCAGCTGCAAAAGTATAGTTATTAATCTGCATATATGATGAAGAGGGTACAGAAGTGAGGAAGTAGTTATAGGCTGGCCACTAGTTTGTGTTGGGGCACTAGGGGTGGGGGGAATGTTTGTTTTTCAAATTTATTCCAGTTTATTTCTTAGCGATCAGAAGAATGAAGTTAATACAAACCAAGACAATGAGACATTTTTGGTTTATTTCAGCTAACTTTACCTTCCTTACAGTTAAGAACCTGATCTAAGCTCTCTGCTTAGTTGAAAAGTCATTAAAGATGCAGAAAAATGTACTCTTTCATAAGGGAAGGGTATTATGCAGCTAAAATGAAGAACACCAGGATTTCTATTTCTGTCCACTGGGTAGAGGAAAAGGCTAAACAACTCCCTAGATTATATACATTCATTTTCAGATGCTAATGCTGAGTGAGATTAATTTATTCTAAGTGGAAAATAGTTTTGGTTAGCAGTTTCAGAGGACGCTCATACTTTCCACAATTATATATTCTGCACGGAGTGAATATGAACTATTAAGACTAATAAAATTCTATTCAGAATGGAACTTCCTGCCCACAATGATTTGACATGAATTAACTCTGTCAAAATACAAAAGGAATATTTTCTGTTTTGAAAATTTGCTCTGACAGTTCACCGAGACTTTGCAACTGAACTCTGACAGTTTGCATTCTGTGATACAATTACAGATATTACTTGAGTAATAGTAATAGTACTTGAGATAATTAGGATATTTTCCCATTAGCATTTAGTGAAAATGATTATTCACTGATTTTATTGGCATGTTCCTTTGATGACTCTGTAGTATGAGAAATCATTTTTAAAAGCAGTAAAGCATTTTTCCAACAGAGTGCTGAAAAAATTGAAGTAATTTATGTTGCCTCCTCCCCCCACCTGATTATTTATGGTTAAATTTTATGAGAACCATGAGTAAATATGAATATACATTTATACAGAGTTTTTCAAATTAAGCCATATGAAAGCCAAATCACGTCTGGCAGTGACAGTCTCCTTTTGCCACAGGGCTTTCAAAGGTTTGGTAAACTGTAATGGATCACGTGTGTTGCATGGTGTAGTACAAAGCTCACATGCATTGCAGTACTTCCATTTCTTCTGTGAGTTACAGCAAATGCCAAAGGACAAGACTGGCTGATAGTGCACTAACATATTCTATGCCAAAATGTGCAGATGGGCTTTGAGGAAGGGAGCCAGCTGCCTGAAGTCCTATGGCTCTTGAATGGCAGCACATTGTTGCAATGAGAAAGCACAGAGTGGAAAGTGCTCAGGTTGGCTCAGGAAGCACATGCACACTATTTCTGATGCTCACTGGCCTTCTTCTGGGTGCCTGCACTCTGGTGCATGTGCAAACTGGCTGAGTAAAATAGCTAATATTAGTTGGAAAAAAAAATTTCCAGACTTCCATTGTTTGTACAACTAAGATAATTTGTGGTAAAGAAGAAGAGCTGTGACTTCAGTACACTGGTTATGAATTAAATGTATGAACTTACTCTTAGCAGACAGTGGGAACAAATGTAGTGAGTGGTTATTTACAGTTCTTGCTGCTCTTGTTTTTCACTTATCCAGGAGGTGCTTTTTCTTTAGTTTTATTTTTCCAGAAGCAATAGTGAATGCAATATAAGCACATTTTATTTAATGACTTCAATGTTCTATGTAGTTTATTATTGTCTAATATCATCCTTATAGGAACAAATACAGCATAAATATACATGAAACTGCTGACGACAAATTTGTGACAGAACACATTAATTTATTCTGTCAGTTTTCTCCTTGTCTGTGCCTGTTTATCTTTCACTGTCACACTGCCCTAACTGGTGTGGGTTAGTGGGAAAAAGTGCTTCACCTGGGTCCTTCAAATGGATCAAAGATATTCTCTGTGTTTGGAAAACTTGTTACAAAGCTGCAACCAATGTTTTTTCAATTTTTTCTTTGTCAACAGAGAGAAACCGCATCTTTCACTGATTTTGTGCTATAGCCTCTTGTCTCCATGTTGTGCTCAAAAATATTTTGGCCTAAACAGATGCACTTAATCAAGGGAGACCAACTTTTAGAGGGTTGTTAACCAGCCCATAGTAAACCCAAGCTACAAGAGTGCTGGTTCAAGGTGTCTCTTCAGATATGGCAAAATAAATCCCCTACATAAGCAAAACGACAAAAAGTACACCTTCATTATAGTAAGATATCTTAGGCATCAATGATGTTTCCACTTGAGTTGATGACTTTGTGGGTTCCTTACGCAACTGGAAAGAGCTGCTCTGGTTGAAAATGTGACAGAAACATCTTCACTTCTCTTTATTGCATGGAATACAATTTCAGTGGCACAGATTGGCACAAGTCCAGCACTTGTATGGAATTGCATGAGACAGCCTAAGATGAGAATAAAAGCCCTTTTATTTGCCTTGTTATGTACATAACAGGCTTTTCTCAGAAAATGCATAGCATGCTATTTACCAGCAGGGTGGCAGCTAAGATTAATATTCTCTGCAGCCTGAAAATGGATAAAAACCATCTGCCGTGACTGCTTGGGAGATGTGCTTTCTACCTGGAAATTTTGTATGTTTAGTTATGCTTTAAAAAAATCTTGAAAAGTTTAGCCCATGTAAATGACAATTTAACTGCAACATTTCAGTTTCAGAACAAAAGCCAAGTTTTAGCTCAGAAAGGAAACTAAATCTCATACATTACAAGAAAACCCAACAAAACAAAACAAAACAAAAAACCCCAAACCAACAAATATTTCCCTTCCATCATGGAAATAAAAAGTGAATTAAGAGTCTCTGACAACTTGTATATCTACTTTTGAGCTGATGCAGTCTTAAATGGCAGAGTTATTGACCTCTGAAAAATGGACTTTGTAATGGAAATACTGACAGACTATAAACTATAGCTATGCTCCTGGGAAGGGAGGAGAGGGGATAAGGAGAGTACTGTAATTACTAGTACATAAATATTGTTCCACTATTATCTTGACAGATCAAACCTAACAAATCAAATACAAATATGTAATTTCAAAATCCTAAAGCTACAACCAAGCTGGTAGAAACCACGAGGTGTCTTTTTATCCTTCCCTCTTCTCTTTCTTGTCACACCCTTGTATCTTTCCTTAAATGCTTAAGTGGAGTATGCAAAGCTGCCAATTTCCAAAGCAACTAAGGCGCTTAGAAAGTTATATTTGTTCCTCCCTGAATTGGATGCCACTGACTACCAGGAAGAGTGCAAACAGGCAAACATGCAGCTCCTAAGAAGGAAAAAACCTAATAGGAAGGGATGAGCAAAAGAGTGGAACAGGAGAAGAAAAGGGCAAAGAGAGATCTTGTGGAGAAAACAATGGAATGCTTGAGAAGTTCAGATCAGTGCAGTGATGGAGGTGAATTACAGGGATTTGGTCTCATTGAGAGATTGGGACAGAGTGGGAAGTGATGGAACTGAACTGTTATTTCCCATCATGTTCTGTGAATGAACAAGAACACTGAAAGGGATGGACCTTTTCTACCATAAGAAAAATCTGAGTTCCCACCACTGAGGACAATATTGCTTTCCCCTTGAAATCCATAAATTGAAGGTAAAGACTTCTATGTCTTGTGAATGCTAAGACTGGTAAGATTATGTAACCACAAAATAATGTAACTAGTTATTAGCAGGATGTGTCTTAAAATCAGTCATGCAAACATAATGCAAAATGATGAAAAGTTGTTAGATTGACAAATAAGTTTTCGGAATGAAAAGACATATTGTAAATAATTGTTCATTATTTACTGAAGGACCTTGATCCCAGACTTGGGAATAACTGCAAAAAGAATCCAAGCTCTGAGTTATAAACATGTTCTTTGACTTGTAGCAGATTTCTTTTGTGCCAACTAAGTCTGGTTTTAGATATAAAGTAATATAGTAATTAATTTAGTCCCTTGATTTCCTATGCAGTCAAAACCTGCCAAGTTTCTGAACCTATCAACTTAGAACAGCATACACCTCACCAGTCATGTGGATGTCTTCATAAGAGCTAGGGCTTATGTCAAATGACCATTACAAAGTCAGGACATATTAGCTAACGTTGGATGGCAATGCAAAGAACTGAAAGGGAATTTGGATTGGATGAAACCTAGTGTCTTGTGTTAGGTTCCTCCTCTTTGGCAAAGTTTCTGCAGAACACTCAAGTCAATAAGAATCTAATACAAATGAGTGCATTGTAAATGTCTGTAGTTTCCCAAAAATGTGTTTCTAGTGAGTAAATTTTTGTTTTCTTTTGTGAAGCCAAAAATTATATTGTATATTAAATAAACTTGAAGTTGAAATAGTAGTAATAAATCTTGGAAAGTGAGCATTACATTAAGCTTGACAACATGAATGAGTTTCATAGACTTTTTTCTGAGAGATATAAAATATGCTATTTCTTAATTTAGGTTCCTCGCTCACAGATATCATAGGTGGAAGGTCGGTGAATCACAAATGTAATTTAAATGGACAAACACCTTACATTTTGAAAGAAGAATAGTGTCTCTTGACTATTAAGGAATGAATGTTTACATATTAGCCAAAATATTAGAAATTAAAATGAGCTTCTTATCTCTGTTCAAGACAGCAGTGTCAATGTACCACTGGTGCCAAGTCACAAAATCCAAAATGTTGGGAATCTGAATTCTTCATTGTGAAATCAGCTATTAAACCACACATTTGCTTCATAAACATGAATCTACAGTTTTGGATCAGTGCTAGTGGAAAGGGACCCGGGGTCCCAATCTCATCTTTGGGTTGTCTCTGTGGAAAGGAACCTGGAGGTACTGTTTAGCAACAGCTCCATATGAGTAAGAAAGGGATGCTGCGGCCAGGAAAGCCAACAGGATGCTTGGCTGCATCAACAGGGACATCACCAGCAGACAGAAAGAAGTCATTATCCCACTCTGCTCAGAGCTTGTCAGACCACACCTGGAATACTGTGTTCAGGTACGGTCCTCACTGTACAAAAAACTTATATTCAAAGGAACAGGGAGCCTGACACATGAGGAAAGGCTGAGAGAACTGGGTTAGTTCAGCCTTGAGAAAAGAAGGCTTAGGAGAGACCGTATCACCATGTTCCAGAGTTTAAAGGGTGGCTACAATGATGGAGACTCCCTTTTTACAAGAAGTCCCATGGAAAAGATGAGGGCTAATGGGTACAAGTTAGTTCTGGGGAGATTGCGATTAGACACATGAGGAAAATTTTTCACAATTGGAACAATCAACCATTGGAATAAACTCCCCAGGAAAGTGGTGGATTCCCCAACATTGGACACTGTTAATATTCAGCTTGATGGGGTGCTGGCCCATCTTGTTTTGACCAAGGTTTTTCCAAGAAATGTTGGATCAAATGATCCTTGAGGTCCCTTCTAACCTGGTATTCTGTGATTCTAGTGTCTTATTTAACAGATATTTTGACATTGAGAGTTGTTGCAAACAAAGCTCCTTTATCTGACAGTTCTTCCCAGCATCCACAAAGCATCTCAACATCCAATTAGACAGCTGTAGAAAAGACAGATTCAGCATCTGTTCGTTTCATTATTTTTTAGGAGGAATTCTCTCTTTTGTGTCCTTCTGTTGCTGGATTATTCATCTCAGAATGTTCACTTTGTCCTAAAAGATCAACAATCAAGGTTTGTATTAGGTTAGAGAAAAGAGAAAAATTATCATTAAAGAACAATTTATTTTGAAAAAGTGGTGTACTAAACTACATTATTCTTGCCCGTTGGGTTCAGCTTTGATGAAATTCTGGCGGTAAAACAGCAAAAAAATAAAAGAACAATTTTATTAAACATTCAAAAATACTAAATTACATTTAATATCTTGATAACTCAGCCTTTTTTATTATTTTTATGTCATTTCACGTTGTGTCAGTGGTACTCAGGAACAGTGAGAAGGCAATGAAGAAGTAGTGAAAATGATGGATTGGATGAAGGAAATTGAAACATGCATTTGTTGCTGAGTAGAAAGGCCCTAATAAGCAAAGTTAGGTGGCATGAAAACATATTGAGAGTATTTAGTGTTAAATAAAAGAATACAAATTTCTGTTCTACAAAAATACAGTATTTTCAATAAGAAACCTATATTTTTAGCCATGTCTTCCCATATGAAATGATAAAGGAAATGCTTCATTCAGTGTGTTTGTGATGTTTTGGGGTTTGTTATATGATTCCATGTGATTTCTCTTCATGTTATAAAATGAAAACTTTTGCAATGTTCCTTACTTGTAAAAGAAGTGTTTTAATATATAAAAATGAACCACATAAAATAATGGAATGAAAACTCCTTCAAATTTACGATTTAAATGATCCCCCCCCAAATCAGTAGAATTAAGCTTTTCTTCTAAAACACGTTTCTTATGAAGCATTTTTGAGAAGAAAAATATCTTTTGGTGAAATCTATTCTGAATTAAAAATGTACATATGTGGTCTTAGATTGATTTCAGCAGAAGAAATGCTGCTTTGTGAATTATGTGCTCCCTCTTAGCTTTGTGGGTCTGTATGAAGAGAAGGGAAAGAGCCAGAAAAACAGGAAATGTCCATTGTCACCATCCATGGAAGTATTTAAAAGATGTGTGGATGTGGCATTTAGGGACATGGTTTAGTGGTGGACTTGGCAGTGCCAGGTTAACGGTTGGACTCAATCATACTAAAGGTCTTTTCCAAACTAAATAATGTTATGATTACAACTCCAGCTGAGGTTTTAGTCTCTTGCTTTGTTCAAAGCTGCTGCTTCTACAGCTGTGTGTTTGGGAAGCTTCAATAAGTGGTACTCTGAATAGTGCAGATGGAAAACTGAGAGTGAAGTAGGGCCAGTTTTCATCACAGAATTAGAGTCTGGCTTTCAAGTGAAAATACTTGCAAGTTTTGCTGCTGAAAATCTACAAAATTGTGAGCAGAAAAAAACCCTCTAGCCCATCCACGGTTTTCTTCATCTACATTTGCTTGGATTTTTTAGAGACCTCCAAAATAGCCCATATCTCATCACAAACCTCATTCACTTCCTCTCCTCATCCCAACAGTAATTCTTTACTATATTATTGCAGCTCTCTCTAGTGTCTTCAAAATGTTCCTCAGTGGAAAAATCTGATGAAAAAATGGATTTTTTAGCATGCCATGAAGTTTATTTCATTCACAGTACTTGATTTCATAGATAAGAGCAAATTCTAAGGTAGTAGCATTCCTGTGAGAAAACTTTTGCCATACACAGCAGAGCTGTTGCATGAGTCCTTTTACTGACACAGGTCCTCATATGCCTCAATTGATCAAATATCCAGCAGGAAGTTTTCATGGGAAAGCACAATTTTGAACATAGATAAAGGATTGCCCTGTCACTGAATTCATTATTCTCCGAGCTTACTCACTGAGTCCTAATCATCATCCCACCTAGGATGTGGTTATGAGTCATTTGGCTTTGATGTCCTCTGTAAAAAAGCATTTTCAATCCTTAACATTGCAAAAAATGTATGAAAATTTAAAAGACATGTTGAATGATGAGAAGTAATTTCCTAATGGTGATGACTGTATCTGAACTTGAAAAACGTAATTTGTTCTACTTTTGAAATGAATCTGATAAAAATTTCATATTTTCACCTAGCATTATTTTCGACCTACAATAGATTGCATCTGGTTATCAAAAAGATACTTCTTCATGTACATCTCTTGTGAGATGAAACAGAACTAATCAGTCAAGTATAATAACAACAGAGATAGATTCATCAGTTCACTTAACACAGCTGGAAAGACTTGAGATCAGGACACAAAAGTTTAAAAAGAAAATAAGTGTATTATGTCTATGTTTTGAACTAGATTAGCGATGAAAATGCTTCTGCCAATATGTTGACCTGTGAAGTGAAGCATCCAATTCATTGTGTTCATATTTAAATCTTGAATTATTATAATTATATAATGAGGGTTTGCTGACTTCAACTGGAGTCAGCTGCAAGGGTGTTTCTCCCGAAGAAGTCCTTGGGCCTTGCATCTTTCTGTGTCATCTGAGACATGATTTCCCTCTTATGAAACTCACAAGAATTTTTCCATTGTCATTAATGAGAGTTAAATCAGCTTCTTAAATCAGGGATAAGAGAGTGCAGTAGCCTGCTTCGAGCCTCAAAGTGAATTCTACACATATAAAGGCAGCAGGTCATTGCGTGGTCACTCTCAGATCATGTTGCAACTTTGGCAGGAAAAGAAATCTGAATGTGGCTGCTTCCAGACTCATGATTCATTAATGGCTTAACCGGGGAGTTTCTCCTGAGCAGATTCCCTTCGCGGTTCAATCCCAAAACCTCCTTTGAGGAGGAGCAGTTCTGGGGGTGAAATTCACCTAACCAACGAGGGATATCACCCGTGCAGTTGTTAGCACGGAGAAATACTCACACCCGGGATAGCCAGCCCCAAGTCCAGAAACAAAGAGGCAGGAAGGCTCTCACGCACTGCATTCCACAGTCCAGGGAGTTTATTTCATCCAGCTATGAAGGGAAACAGGAGGCAAAAGAGAGCAAGCACAAGGAAGATACCAGGTTTTTAAACCGCGCGCCCTGGGGGCCAGTAACCAATCACCACGGGGCTCGGGAGGGGGAAGAAGGCGGGGAGAAACTACTACAACTAATTACTAGGGAGGGAGGGTGGAGAGAACCATGGACCAATCAGATGAGCTTTTTCTCATAGTATTTCAGAAAGTATACAGGAGAAACTCTCGTTTTATAATACCTATGTAGAATTATCCCACCAGTATATTTTTCCATTATCAGGGTCTCTCAATTCTTCAACCCTCCCAGCTTTTATTTCAGGGGACACGACAATTCATGGTTGGAGTGGTATCAGCAGTTAAATCTCTTGTAAACCAGAACAGTGCTAGAGTATGCTTCCTGGATCTGTGGTGAAGGGTGGCATTGTCAGACTATAAATTACCAGACTCTCCTGGGTCCCAGGACAGGGTGACTGCTTGTAAATTGCTGTTAGGAATGGTCTTAGGTCTGTGACAGTTCCAAAATTGCACCTGGGTGTCATTTTAGAGACATTTTTGCCCATATCAAAATATTTCAGGAACTGCTCTGTCAGTGTAAAAATCCAGTGTCCAAACTGCTGCTCTCACACCTCTGTCCATTCTCTGTTTAATTTGTTAACAGAGATGCACTCAAAAAGGTCTTAGAACCTGTCTATACAGGCAGTGGTATGCAAAATCTCTGCCCCCATGTTAGGGTCTGAAAGCCCCCACAGAAAAGAGGATCCTGCATCAGCGTGACACTGTGACACTGCCCACAGCAGCTTGGGTACAGCACTGAACTAATTTGGCCTCACTGCTCTCGACCTGAAGCATTTTTGCCTAGTGTGGAGCTCAGACAAAGCAAGTCCAGGATCACTCATCTTTGCTCACAGTGGGTACGTCCCTAAAGGCAGAAGAACGCGGTGTAAAATGTCTGTGCCTGTGATATTATTAGATGTGGGGATATTTATACCTGAAGCAAGAGCACACACAGGTGAATTGATGTTTAGAGTTGTTTGGTCACACTCAGCTCTGTTCAGTGGAGTTATTTCTGTTTGGTGCTGATGTGACTGAGATCAGGCATTGGCTAAGCACCAGGCTGGGAACTGGGAGAAATGTGTAAAACTCTGGCAGAGACTATCAGTCACCCTAAATTCTAATGGGGTAATACCAAACCAATAACTGGATGACTTATCATCATAAGCAGAGTTCATTTTTGAACAATAGCACTTTATTTAAATTTCATTAAAGGCCAAGAACTTCCAAATTTAATCTCTCTTCTCCTTAAGCTCCTATGACTGTTAAAAGGCATTCTTGAATTACAATCTTCTACTTACCTTATTCAGGTGACTTGTTTCAAGATTAGTTGTGGATATGAATTAATTTCCTTGGAGAAGAATAAATTAAAAGAAAAATTTTAAAAAAGAGAGGCAATATTTAATCTAAAGGTAAAAATATGTGCAAAGAACCAGAGATTTATAATATGATTTTTCCACCCAACTTTTTTTGGAGTTAAGAAACAAAATAATATCTATGCGTATATATGTGCTCAAGTAGCCATATTGTGAGTATGCTTGGTGATGTGTTGATGTGCTGTAGGGTGTGTTCTCTATAGAAATCTGTGCATTGAATCTGAGAGCATGGTTTTGCATTAATTGTAAAAGAGTGCCCTCCACTCAAGATTGTTTCTTAGCCTGGGCACCTAAATTCCCTTAAAAGATGCTACTGTTCTTCCAGGCAAGTAAGAGTCTGAAAATTGAAGGAAAAGCACACTTACAGATTTTCTGTATTTTCTTAAAAATTTTTTATTTAGAATTCAAGACAAGACAGTCTTCAATCCTCAGATCATGCATTCAACAGGCAGTTCTGGTTTTGTTGACCCCAAGTGATACGCAGCAACAGGGAAAAAGACTATTGTCTTGGTCCAAGTACTTCCACACAGCTTTCAAAACTAGAAGCGGTAAAAGTGGAGCCCTCATTAAGAAGATAAAAATTACAGTGGTGTAAAAATCAAGCCAGATCCTCAGTCAGAGTTAATTGACAGTGCTAATTGGAAGTCAGTAATACTCAGTTGATATTTAATGTGGAAGAGAAGAATGGCATTGGATGATTAGAGAGTTTATGCAGTATAGGATTTCTCTTTCCTGAAATACAGAGAACTGGGTAAAAAATCTGGACTTTTGCTCAGTGTCATGATACCTGCTGATGGCCTGACATACCTTTAAGCAAACAAATGACACTGGAGTGTTATTTAGAGAGGGAACAAGTGAATTCAGGGTGGTGGCCCAAAAATGCTGCTTTTTAGCCCTTTTTCCATTTGCCATCCCAGCCACTAAACAGACTCTCACGTCTTCTCTGTGTGTGTTACGTTTTGATTTTCTAACCAAAGAACTTTTGTTTAGCAAAAGCTTTAACCCTGCTGGTCTTTACCCTGTCACATATTAGCATCTATAGGACTGTTGTCACCTGCAGTCAATGTGGAGCTTTTTTAGAGATTCAGAAAAATGCTCAAAGAACCAAGACACTATGCCTTGCTTCTGCTTTTGTCCTGAGGATAATTTCCCAAGTGTTCTTGAGGGAGCAGTTAACTTTAGTAGGCAGTTAGAAAGAATTACAATTGTGCAGTAGATTTAAGAACCACAAGCAAGATCAAAGTATTTGAATGTCCCATAAAATATAGAATGAAACTCTTATAAAATTATGTGGGCATAAAAATAACCCTAACCTAAAGCTTTTATTGTTAACTGTATGTAGTGGGTTGGATCCTGGCTGGATTCCAAGCACCGACCAAAGCCTATCTACCACTTCCCTCTGCAACTGGACAGGAACAGAAAATATAACGAAGGGTTCATGGGTTGAGATAAGGACCAGGACAGATCGCTCACCAAACACCATCATGGGCCAAACAGGCTAAACTTGGGGACATTAATTGAATTTATTACTAAAAACATCAGAGCAGGATAATGAGCAGAATCAATCTTAACAAACCTTTCCCTCACCCCTCCCTCCTTCCCAAGCTCTTCCTCCTCCCCTCCAGGAGGGGAGACTGGGAATGCGGTTATGGTCTGTTCATCACACTTTGTTTCTACTGCTGCTCAGGGAAGGGAGTCCTTCCCATGGGAGACAGTTCTCCATGAACTTCTCCAATGTGAGCCTATCCCACAGGCAACATGTGGGAGGTGAACCCATAGAAATTGCTGTCGCCAGCATGGCAGGCTCCGCCTCTGATGTGGAGGTCTCCTTTCAGGAGAAGGAGTCAGTAGGCGGGACCAGTGGGCGGGACCATGAGGTCTGCCCATGAGACATCGCTCAGGACCTGAACCCTCCCTCCCTTCCAGAAGGTTCTGCTTTGTTCGATACTTGATTGGTTGATGATTGTTGTACCCTCCCCTCAGATAATTTTATTGGACCCTGAACCCTCATACCCTCCGCTAACCCTCTTCCCTATTTGTTGTACCCCTGAACTCCTCCCCTTTCCCTCCTCCCTTAAAACCTTGTGCACACCGTGAACTCCTCGGAGTTCTCCTCCGACACTTTCCCGCCCGGTTCCCCTTATCCCTTTACCCAATAAACGGAGACCATGGGGCAGACCCCCTCTTGCAACCGNCCATGAACTTCTCCAATGTGAGCCTATCCCACAGGCAACATGTGGGAGGTGAACCCATAGAAATTGCTGTCGCCAGCATGGCAGGCTCCGCCTCTGATGTGGAGGTCTCCTTTCAGGAGAAGGAGTCAGTAGGCGGGACCAGTGGGCGGGACCATGAGGTCTGCCCATGAGACATCGCTCAGGACCTGAACCCTCCCTCCCTTCCAGAAGGTTCTGCTTTGTTCGATACTTGATTGGTTGATGATTGTTGTACCCTCCCCTCAGATAATTTTATTGGACCCTGAACCCTCATACCCTCCGCTAACCCTCTTCCCTATTTGTTGTACCCCTGAACTCCTCCCCTTTCCCTCCTCCCTTAAAACCTTGTGCACACCGTGAACTCCTCGGAGTTCTCCTCCGACACTTTCCCGCCCGGTTCCCCTTATCCCTTTACCCAATAAACGGAGACCATGGGGCAGACCCCCTCTTGCAACCGTTTGCCTCCTGTGCCTGCTTTACAATGCGCCTTGCCTGCAGCTCACCAAGAGCTGACCCGCCTCAGCGTGAGTCAGCCACGCCAAGCCTTGGAGCAGCCTCACGTCCTCGTGGGCCCTCAGGTTTCTGGGCCCGGCGTCTTGGCTGAGGGCAGCTTGAGAAACGCCAGGCAACAGCAACAGTTTTCCATGAGCTGCTGCAATGTGGGTCATTTTTCCATGAGGTGCAGTCCTTCGGGAACAGGCTGCTCCAGCGTGGGTCCCCCACAGGGTCACAAGTCCTGCCAGCAAACCTGCTCCAACATGGGCTCCTCTCTTCACAGTCCGCAGGTCCCTGCCAGGAGCTGCTCCAGCATGGACTTCCACGGGTTCACAGCCCTCTTGGGCATCCCCTTGCTCTGGTGTGGGATCCTCCATGGGCTGCAGGTGGATCTCTGCTCCGTCATAGACCTCCATGGGCTGCAGGTGGATCTCTGTCCCATTGTAGACCTCCATGGGCTGCAGGGGCACAGCTACCTTCCCATGGGCTGCAGCAGGGGCTGTAGGGGAATCTGCTCTGGCACCTGGAGCACCTCCTGCCCCTCCTTCTGCACTGACCTTGGGGTCTGCAGAGTTGTTCCTCTCATGTATTCTCAGCCTGTTCTTCTCTGGCCACAATTAAAACTGTACAATACCTTTTTTTTCCCCTTCTTAAATCTGTTATCACAGAGGTGTTACCACGATTTCTAACTGGCCTAGCCTTTACCCAGCAGTGGGTCTGTCTTGAAGCTGGCTGGGATTGCCTCTCCTGGACATGGGGAAAACTTCTGGCAGCTTCTTAGAGAAGCCACCTCTGCACCCCCCCCTTCCCCCCCCGCTGCCAAAATCTGGCCATGCAAATCCAGCACACTGTGTTACACTGTTCCATTGTTTTGATGATAAAATTTGATAAACTTGGCTTATGGGCTACACTTTCTAAGTTGGTGTGAACCATAGGTTAAAGATGACTCTTCTAGCAGGAAATACAGCCCCATATAAAATATATGACAATATACTAGTGTATTATATGGGTGTATACATATACAACTATATGTTTTATATAAAATCTAAATAAAGATATATTTGCTTGAAATATAATAATTAAATTTAGAAGTGATGCATTATGGCTGTGACCTTTATCCATCTTTTCCTCCTTTTGCAAATACATAGCAGCCAACATACCCAATTAAAACTATCCTTCTATTGAAATTCATGAAGAGTTAATATTATTTGCAGTATTTTTAGGAGTTATTTGAGCCAATTAATGGGCTGATATTCACCATGTGTTTGTGTTCACTTATCCTTTGTGCTATTTTAAGCTTGAAAGCAATAATAAAAGAAATGAGATGCCAGAGTGAAACATAAGATTAAGACTATCTTTAGAATTTATTAGTGTGACAAAAAGCTCAAATTAAAAATGCTGGACAATTTTAGAGGGAAATTCTGCAAGATATTCAAGTCAATTTTAGGCAAGTCGATTAATTTCTCCAATAAAAGTATTCTATGACATGCTCTGTGCCCAGTGCAGAACCCCTGCCAAACCACTAAGTGGTAATTTAGGGTCCGACTGGGGAATTATATGTTCTGATACCTATTTTAAAGACTGCTTATGCATCCTATATGGGATAGAATATATGAGTCCTCATGACAAAAGCTAGAATCCAAGTCTTACCATTTGTTTTCCCCAGATGCTTGTACTCTCAGTCCAGTAAATAAATACCAGTTTCTTTTTGCAAAGCAGAATTGCCAAAGCAGATGGCAATCATATTGCAAACCAGCTAGGTATATTTTCCAAGTAGATAGATAATAAACATTTTTATCTTCTTCAGGCTGATGAACCATGAAACCCACAAAAGTATGAAACCCATCCTAAAGAATAAAACTTAAGCCCAAATGGATGAGTTAGCCAGAGATTCACTGAATACAAGGGAGAACCTCCTCACTCTCCCTCGCCAAAGCAGAGTAGCAATGATCTCTCTTTTGGAAGGTAAAATTTAGAAATCTAAATACAAGAAAAGAATGTGAGTCCCAGTCTCTTGTTGGCACCCACTTTTCTGTACAGCAGAGTTAGCTTTTGCATTCATACCATGGTACGTAAAGAACCTTCTTATGAAATTCCCAAAACCCATTAGATTTGGCAGCTCGTTCCATCTAAATATTAAGGTTAATAGCAATGTCATCACGTAGTTTCACTTTATCTATTATCTATAATCTATTTCATTTATATAGCAGGGCCTGAATCTCTATTTTATTTTACAAAGATAAACACTTTTCCTAGAATATTCTTCCTGGCCTCTAGGAAACTTTGCCAGAGGGCTGTAGTCACCCTAAGAGTCTCTGGCATTTCTGTTGGTAGCTCTGCTCCAAACATCTTGGTTGTTCTAGGGTGCCTTAAATTGTACCACACATGTTTTAGGGACCTAATTAGCATCCTTTACTTCTTAAAATCAGGGTTTTTTATGAACTGGTAGTTCCTAGTAAATTCCTGTACAGGAATTGGGAGGACTGAGTGTAAATTAAGGTTGTGCAGAATTTCATGAAGTTGTTATAAGAACAACTCTTTTGTCTTTCCTTCTCTTGGTGAGAGATGAGCAGGAGAATCTTAAAATAAGGATGTAAGATTTTTCTTGTCTTATTCAATGAAAAGAACATGAACAGGCATTTCTAGCTAGTGGAAATACAACATATTAAAAACATCCTCACTGAGTTCATTAAAGCTGAAGGTGAACCACTTCTCTGCCAAGAAGTTTTTATCAAGCTATCTATTGTCTGTACAGCTTAATACCTTCAGCTCTGTGCAGTCACCTCCTCCTAGTGATTCATTTTTAAGAAGACACTCACTCTTTGGTTGCTAAGGGTTATGATGTAGTTTTTTATAAGAAACAATACACTAAAAATTCCAGTTGGGGTAAAGTATTTGTTGCTGCACGAAAACTCAAACAAGAGAGAATATTTCACCACTGTTACCTTCAGATATTTTTTTTCTCAAAATAAGGCATTAGTTTCTCTACAGAGATGTTCCTGGAAGAACCCAGCCATGCAGAATGCAGTGGTTCACTCTGCTCCAGCAGGAGGGACACAACCCTGTAGTTGTGCTCTGACTCTGCTGTAAGTACCCTCCTGGCACCAGCCCCAGAAGTGCTGCACCAGCTGAGCTCTCAGGACGTGCCCTCATGAAACAGCCTTGTGAGACCCATTAGGTTTCCCCCTCCCTATTCCACACTTTCTCTTGGGACTGAACACATGACCTCTATGGACTCAGTAAAAAGGGCAAAGCCATGGACCTTCTAGTTCTGTATCCATAGATCGGTGTTAAGCTTGAGCAGGCAGGAACCTCCCTTAACCACCCAACAGAATAGCAAAAGCTTTTTTGAAAAACCTGGTCATGCAACATTTTATTTGGTCTGTGTGTCCAGTTATGCACATGCATATGTGTAAGATCCCAGATCACAGGATATGCTGAGTTGAGAGGGTCCTACAAGGATCATCAAGTCCAACTCTTAAGTGAATGGCCCATACGGGGATTGAATCCAAAACCTTGGTGTTATTAACACCCTGCTCTAACCAACAGAGCTATCCATATGTAAAAAGTTTCTGGTTACAGGAATCTATGTTAACTCTAAGTGTAAAAAAAAGAATTTAAACTTTTACTTTTAGACTTTTTGATCTTTGTGTTCTGAACAGCAAACAACCTACGGCTCCTTATGCCGATGAGAGGTAATTCGTTGTCTGTTGAGGGGGATAAAAAACACTCATAATATTGTTTTGACAATGCTACTAGTTATAAGCTGAGGTGGTACAAAGAATTGCTCCAGCACACATGTATGGCTGCTGAGTGCAGTGCTTGAGAGCTCTCTGATGTCTCTGTGTCGACTCCATTGTGATCTACTAAAATGAAAAGTAACCTGTCCCTCACATTCATCTGCTGGCGAACAGGATGACGAGTGGAAGTGCTCTGAAAAGTGTAATTAATGTTGCAATGTGCTGCGTTACAGTCCTGTTCTGTTAGTGCTTGAATTCTAGTTATTGTCTGCACACACTTGCCTGGTACATGCACACTTAACTTGTGATTTTTATGCCTTTTATTAGTTGAAGGAGAGCACCACATTAGGTGAAAAAGACGCTGTTTCCCCATTTGCAGTGGGGACAAAATACGTTTCCAGCCCACATTCTCATGATGAAGCACACACTTGAAACCTCTTTTCTTGTCATGTTTTTAACAAAAACCTTCAAAGATATGCCAGGAGGTTCAGATTCATTTTCTGTATCTTTCAGGCCTTACATTATTGGCAACATCAGCTCTCTCTCTTGCAAAGATTGGAGGGCAATGGGAAACTTTTTTTTGACTTTGGATTCAGTAGTTTGAATTTTATTTTATTGTTGTCTCTCTTGTCTCCTAAGTCACCATTTACCAACATAGCTGGATGTCTAACTTTCCTCCCATACATTGTATTTTACAACTTTGTCACAGTGTAACTGCTTAGTGACATCTTGCTAACAGAAATATATAAATATTTCTGAAATCCTCCTCTTTCTAGAACTGGGTTTTGGTCTATCATGTCCACTTTGGTTCCTCCAAAGCACTTGGGGCACTCCAAATTGCAAAGGATGTGTTGACAGACAGACATTGACTCACAGAGCTCTCCCACAGCAGACTGAATATTGATCCAGCCGCTCTTGTTCTGCCACTGAGAACCAGTGTTATGAGATAAATAAATGCTTCTCTATACAGGAACCACAAACATCTATTTATCCAGAGCCGGGCACAAATTGATACTGACTTCATGTAATATTGAAAAGAGAAAATTAAAAAGTAGACATTACTCCCACAGCAATTTTTATACATTTTCAACTCCTTCAGGGTTGGTGCAGCCTCACCTTTAGCCATGTGTGCAGTTCTGGTACAGAAGAATGCGAAGGTCCTTCAGTGTGTCCAGAGGAAGGCAACAAAGCTGGTGAAAGGGCTGGAAAGAATGTCCGATAAGGAGTGGCTGAGTGCCCTGGGTTTGTTTGGTCTGGAGAACAGGCGGCTGAGGGATGATCTCATTGCGCTGTACAACCTCCTGAGGAGGTAAGTTGGAGAGGGTGGTGCTGAGCTCTTCTCCCTTGCATCCAGGGACTGGACATGTGGGAATGGTTCTGAGCTGTATCAGGGAAGGTTTAGACTGGACATTAGGAAGCATTTCTTTACCGAGAGGGTGGTCAAACACTGGAACAGGCTTCCTAGAGAGGTGGCCAATGCCCCAAGCCTGTCAGTGTTTAAGAGGCATTTGGGCAATGCCCTTAAGAACATGCTTTAAATTTTGGTCATCCGTGAAGTGCTCAGGCAGTTGGACTGGATGATTGTTTTAAGTCCCTTGCAACTGAAATAGTCCATCCTAATTTTTTTTTTTTTTCCAGCAAGAGCAATGTAACTAATAAAATGAATCACATTTTGGACGTTGGCAAAGATCTTACACTGACAAGCAATAAATATAATTCCAAATGAGAAAAATTATGTACTCTATGCACATAGAGTTGAGCCTGAATCAATTAGATAGACCGAGAATAACTTTTATTTTGAGACAAGATACAGTAGGAATGCTAAACACAGTAATTGCCCATATTCCTGTAAGGCAGAATTTATGAATGTTGCTGCTTATGGCTATTGACTGAAAATAGATATGGAGGATTGGATTGATCTCCTGGAACTTTATTTCCCTGAAGTTAGATGTCTGGTCTGTTAGTTATTTGCACTACTTCTGTTTTCAGATTGTCAGAGAAGAAATAATGCAGGGCATCTGAATGCAGCTCTCATGACCTGATGTGTCCATGTCCGTGAGTAGGGATATGTGAGACAGAATTCTTACACAGATAATGTCTCCTCTTTGGCTATATAGGGAGCAGGTGAAGAGAATCTACTGAATCTCGTATTTCATTGTAAATTAAGTTAAATCCCATTCTGAAACACTGCCCAGACAAACTTTGTATGAAATATCTTATTCTTGAGATCTCTTTCAGAGAGTTGTAAAAACATGTAGAGATGGCAGAAAATTTACTGATGTAATGACATTTTTCAAGGGACAAAAATGTACATTTTCAGTTTGGGTTCATGAACTAATTGGTGCAAAGGCTTGCTATCCTGAGGAAAAAAAAAAATATCTAAAACAAAGCAAAGACTATGGGCCAATTCCAGCTCCCAATTCCAGCACCCTACCATGGATAAAAGCAGGCATTATTTTGGCTTCTCAAGAGTTTGATGAGATCTGGAACTAGTCCATACATGACCAGAATTTGTACAAACTAAAATACTTGAGAATTGAGAGTTTTAGAAGCTTTTCAATATATATTTCTCAACTATCTTGATATATTCACACATGCTCCTTTCTTAATGCAGCTGCTCACTTGATGAAGTTAATTTTTTTTTTTTTTTTCAGATATTATTGCAGCTGGAATGGAAATTAGGCTTTTCCCCCATGCTCACACAAGAGTTTCATTTATGGTACAAATGAGTGAAGTGCAAGTTGCTAAAAGTGATCTAAATAGCTAACATATCTGATCCACCTCCAGCTCATTGAACACAAGGATAATACAGCTATAGTATTACTGCAGAAGTTTGCCAATGGGAAGTAAGGTTTTTGATTCCAAGGTGGCTCATGGAACTCCACATGTTCTTTGAATGAAACACTGAAATCAGGCAGTAGTGCCATTGAAAATTTAGCAATGATTCCCCTTGTAGCATCCCTGTGGGTTTCAGTGAGACTGCTCACACAGTCACTAATTTTTATCATGAATGGAGGGAATTAATTATCAGTTTGATTAAGTTTTTCACATCATAAGCCTGGGGGGCAGTCAATTTCCTTATCAAAAAATGCAATCATAACTAGGAAATTGCACAATTTTAAAAAGTAAAATAATAATTTGGAAGTTGAGGTTCAGCTTTGGAAATAAACTCATTTAATTAATTCTTCATCGTCACTGGTTGATGCCAATTCATGCCAGTTCTTTGCATTTGAATAAGGAATGCATGGATTCAGGTTCCAGAAAATGTAACTTAGCAAGATATATGATTTACAGTCAGAGATTGTCATGACAAACTTAACTGAATTATATCTTTTTCATTGCCACTGGCTATGACTTCCGATTTCAATTTAAATTCTCTCAACGTAGGGAGCACTGGATGTCTGGTACTGAGAAACAAATCCATAGTAAAGAAACAGTGACCCTTAGGGTTCATATATCTAAGAAGAAGTAGCAACAATAATGATAAATAATAAGAACAACAACAAAAATAATAAGTCATTATTGGAAAAACAATTTTTTTTAATGTGAAGTACTCACCGCCAAAGACTCTGCTCTGAACATGGTTCTGGGGATTTTCCTGGATACAGTTTGTTTTTGTTTGCTTATGTCCTTTGTTACAGTGAATCATATTAAAAACACGTGGATCTCTAACATTAGCAGCATGAACGGCAGTGGGGACAGTATTTGAATCTTCTGGAGCAGCTAGACATCAATAATCTTGCTCTGGAAGGAGCAGGAAGTAGCAGGAAAGAGGCCCATCATCTGAGTAAAACTGCCCTCATCCTCTACCCAATAGCCAGTGAGAAATTAATTGTTCATCACATTAAAATCAGTAGGGATGAGAGAGGACAAAGCTCCATTTCAAAATGACTTAATTATCATAATACTTTAAAGGATAATTTCATGTATACATTTATTTTTAGAGGCCAATTTAGGTGATAGGCCATAGTATTTAAAACTTCACCATAACGTTTAATACACAGTAATCAATCAGTAATACAGAACATAAACAAGTAGACCTGGCCAGCTGAGATATTACAGTACCATATCCAGGAGAAGCCTAAAACTCCAGGAGTCTTTAAACTGCCTTAACACTGTGTAATTCAGTGTTGACATAACTTTGAGGATGTTGCTACTGCTCTGTAAATGTTTAGTCTCTCACGTAACGAACACCTTTGCACATGCAGAGCTTCAATTCAGGGATTCTCGAAACAAATAATTGTTATTTATGGCGGGACTTAAGCTGTCTCTAAAACTGAATTCAGCTCAGTACCAGAAGATCCCATGGATTCCTGCAGCACTGAAGCCAAATTTGTCTTTTCCTCTAAAGCAGTCCTTAAAGTGGAGAAACATTCTGCATTAGAGGTGATATTTTTTTTGTTGGCAAATTTTACATGCTCCAGAAAAGCAGACAGGAAAAAAATGTCAGGGAATTTAGGAAGAATTGTATTATCGGTATGCCTCCTCAGTAGCTCTAAATTGGGAACAGCTACAGATTCAACTTTAATGTTCCTGAGACAGAACATTCTGCTTTTTTGTTAGATTTATTAGATGTTATTCAGGGAAAAAGAGGTGATCAAACATTGCCTTTTTTCCCTCTATAACTCAATTCAATGATTAAGGTAAATAATTTCCAAATTTCAAATTATTTAGTACAAGCTGCAAATCCTTCAACCATTCAACCTTTCTAATGTCGTTTGTTCGACCCCAGCAAATAAAATAAATCCAACAGTTCATCCTTCCTATTTCATAAATATCTTAATAAGAACTGCAGTTAAGGTAGATCTAAGCTATGGATTTGCAACATGAAATTGAATATCTCTGTGGATTTTTTTGATACTGTGCTGGTTTTGATGGGGATAAAGTTAATTTTTTTCGTATGGGCTTGTATGGGCTTATGTTTGGGATCTGTGAAGAAAACAGTGATGATATCACAGGGATGTTTTATTTATTTATTCCTGAGCAGTGCTTACACAGTGTCAAGATCTTTTCTGCTCCTCAGATTAATCCACCAGTGAGGAGACTGAGGGTGTGCAAAAAGTTGGGAGGGAAAAAAATCTTTATTACTTTTGAGTAAACATGATCATAAAGATAGATACAAAATCGTAATTTTATTGTTTAATGGATGTGTAACTTAGAAGAATTACTCCTCAACGTTAACTTTTTTAATAGCTTCAGCCGTAGTAACTGTACTGAAAGAGTTAACAGAATATATCTATTTAAAATGGACTAGTCTTTTAAGAACTTTCAGTAAAGATCACTTTCAGTATGCCTATGAATACCAGAAGCAGCCATTTAATTTTTTCATCAAAATTCATGAAGAAATTTGAGTCTAAATACTCAGGTTGGATACTATATTTTCTTTCTATTCCATACTGTGAATACTGTATGCAGATTATCTCTGTATGGAAGAGTTATACCATCTGAGTACTACTTGGTGATGTAAAGGAAACATTTTACAGAAGTTTATCACTGATATACACTTAGATAAGAAACGAAATCAATTTAAACTTTCCTCAGAGAAAAAAAATGGAAGTACAGGAAATCATTCTTCCCTCCTCACTGTCAAAAATACTGAAAAGAGTCCTAGGAAACCTATATGAATGCTAATATAATCTTGATTAATTATCCAGTAGTTCTATTTTTCAGTAATGGATTATACAGCATTGTTCTGGAGTTGGCAAAATAACACATTTTCCTAACTCCATTGTGGGGAAATTTTAAGGTAAATGCAGTATTTTCAGTTCCTGTATTTTGTAACATTCCAAGTGAATGTCAGTGATCTGCCAATCAAATCCTTGCTGAAATACTTGGAAAAGCAAAAACTCTAATGGCAATGCCCTTCACCACTTCATACAGAAATGTCAGCTTAGCAGACAAGAGATCTTGTAGTCATTATCCCACACGTCATTCGAGAAAAAAAAGAAAAAGGATGAATAAAGCAAAGTATTTCAATGCCATTGCCTGTATTTATGTTTGTTGGCTTTGTCATTCTGTCACACTTCGAGCTTTTATAGCACGCTTGTCCTCCACACAGTGCTTTATATGTGAGGTGAAAAACGTTATTCCATTGTTGCAGTAAGAGAAGAGAAAGGACGGAGAAGTGATTTGCTTAGGGCTATTTTTCACATCACAAAAAGTGAGGAGAAGTGTGCCTGTTTTTTCCAAACCCTAACCTTTAGCTGGTCTTTCCCACTGTAAAACATGACTCACTGTGCTGTTCTACTCCATCATTCAATTGATCCTTCTGAACTCAAATGGAAGACTCCTATTGCCTACAGGAAAAAAATAAACCATAAAATCCAAGCAAACAAAAAACTCCATCAAAACCAACCAAACAATCAATCAAACAAACGAAAAACCCAAGCAAACCCCCAGATTCCTCATCTTTATATCTTTCTTAAGTTGCTACCTGGCTCCATCTTTGGATTTTCTTTGCTTTTTCTTCTTTTTGAAGTTTATGAGACTTTTAAAAAGAAATAATTTGTTTTTCACAACACTTTACTGAAAAAAAAATTCTAATAGAATTATGATGACTTGCTTATGATCTAACAAGAAGACTTAGTAAGACAGAAAACTGAAGTAGAGCTTGCCAGTCCTAACCACTCACACATAATTTTTTAATAAATTTCACTTCAGTTAGTGGAACTCTTCATTTTTTTTTAAAATAGAAGTTTAGAATTTGCATGCTGGGTCAAAGACCACTGGATTATTAAATTATTATTTTTATTTATTTACTTTTTAAATGCCTGGAAGACATCCAGAAACCGTCAGAAATCTTGGGATCACAGGTTGAAACTACTGACTTCACTTCATGACATTCTTGAACTGTGACCTTACCCAAAATAAAAACATTCTTTCCCTGTGGTGCAGACAGCCTTAGATAACACTGAAAATATGCAACCGATAGATCGTATTGGCATTGGTAAATAAAAATACTCTTCTTGGTACTACCCAATGTTATGTTGAATGCTGATGGCTCCCAACTGCAGTTAGGGAGGTTCAGATTTGATATCAGGAAAATTTTTTCCACTCGAACTGTTGCACAGTCCTGGAACAGGTTTTCCAGAGTCTACGGAGTCTTAATCCTTGGAAGGTTTTCAGGATTTGGCTAAGCAGAGCCATAGCTGACCAGACCTAGTGTTGGCAGTGGTTCTGCCTCAAGTGGAAGGCTGAGCCATATGACCTCTACTTCTATGATTCCATGGAGAGCAAAACAAATTATTTATTTTATAGCTGATTGTATCTGATTTCTTTTAAAATGTCTGAATGCATTTGTTCTATAAAGAGGCAATAATTGGGCACTTGCAGTTCAGAGTTGTACAATATATGCCAAATTAATGTTCCATAAAAAAATGAGCAATCGATTCAGCATACTTAAAAGAACAATGAGGAATTTCACTGAAAATGTGAACCTTAAATAGTCAGAAGTAACAGACTTTAATTTGGGAAGTAAATCTACTTAAAGTGTGCATTATAGCTCTTACTGACTTCACTGAAGACATGCACTGCCACTCAGGTCACAGGATTAGCTCTCTGAGCACACTGGGAAAGCATATTTAGTAATTAGCTGAGAATGGAGCTGTGCTGTCGATGAATCACTGATGGACTGTGGGACACACAACAAAAGCCTTCCAGTGGAGCAGGGCTTGCAGAAGTGAGGGACCTACCTATGTGTGCGGCACTCAAGTGGCCAGCCAGGGTTAGACTGAAGCCTTGCTTGTCCCAAAGGAATAAAAAACATTCATCCATTTGTTTTAAGAGGTAACTGGATGTTTTCATCCTTGCATATGTTGCAACTGTAATTCTGGCGATGCAGAAATAGCATGTAATTATCTTAATTTTTATGTGATTTTTTTTGAAATTTATCGGATCCCACTGATGATGGCCCAACTGTACACATCCAGATTCTATCAGCAATGTCTCTAAATTAACTCAGTCTGCAACCTTTTCCCATAAAACTTTATCAGGCAAGGTTTATTTATGGGAACATGCTTACTGGTCACTGGCACTGCAATTACATTTCAAAGTGTTCTTGAAGCAGGTTTGATTGATATTGGCAAGCACGTGGTAAGCCATTCTTACTTAGCAGATGTAAATAGCAGTATACTTTAAGATCCTTAAGTCACATTGCATGACATTTAACAAACAAACAAACCAACCCAAACAAACCCTTTCGGTCCAGGCCAAATAATGATTTTAAGTATTGCAGCATCTAACATTTAGGTCGCTTGCTTGCAGTGAAATGAATTGCAAAGTGTTGCCTGCAGAATGAGGACTGAATTGCAGTTTAACTCATCACACAGGGTGAAAACTGACAATCTGAAAGTCCTATACAAAGGGCCAGGAAACCCCTATTAGTTGTAGGAGAACACTGGGAACAAGGATGTGTCTGCACTACTGTCCATCCTCATGCCTAAATGTTTAAGGTATGCCCTAAGGTAAAAAAAAATAACCCCAAGACTGCTTGCAATATTATGACAAATTAAATTCTCTACGACAAAATAAATTCTCAGCTACTACCTACTTAGTGAAAGTTTATGACTTCAGTTGCATAGATAATTTTGGCATGAAACTGTCATTTAACTATATTATGCCATATTTGCAACAGTACAGATGTCAAAGAATTCAAATTTGGGATTTTTTGAAAACAAGCTACTGAAGTCTGAAAGAGAGAGAGATGGAGGCTTTCAAGCACAGAAATCCCTTGTTTATGTTCTCTGACAGCCAACTGAGTCTCAGAGCCACATGAAATCAATTGACCTCTATATTGCAATACATTTAACCCTGATGCTTCTGCTTCTATTGTGTGCTTAATATCAAATAATCTAATTTATCTTTAACTACATAACAGGGAGAAAAAAATATCTGTGCTGAGATTGAAGGTAGGTGCTGAAGGACAGAAACCGTGGTGGGACTGCAGATGTGAAGCTTCAGTCTTGTCCATTCAGTTAAGGTGAAATATTAAAGAGGCTTTTCCAAGCTTTGTGCTTCCCTTCGGGGAAAGCATCCCTTGGGCCCCCTGTATCCTTGGGGTTTGGATCTTTTTCTGCTCATTATTGAATGAAGAGTAGCTTTAACTAATTGTATTTAGGAGCAGCTTTAGCAGTGATGCTCAGACACTCATCTTCCATGGTACATTTACACAGATGAACATGCTTACCTAAATATAGAGTACTTTATCACTAGACAGTAATTGAATAATTAGGAGGATCTTGGAAATGTGGTAAGGAATCAAAACTCCCCAAGTCTTAACTGAGAAACCTGAGTACCAGTCCTAGACCCTGATTTGCTTTTACTTTCTCTCTTCCTACCCTTGGTGATTTTGGGAAGATGTGTTTGAAGTAACCCTCCTGTCAAGAGGCAGAAGGTCTGGGTTTCCCTCTCTCTCTCTCTCTCCCTGGAAATTTAGACTATTACGTAAAACAGCTATTCTTTTAGAATACCTTTTGTATTTGACTTTTGTAGACAAGACCTATCATCTCTATAATCTCTATTTCTACCTCTATAAGACGTCTATGGCTACTTGCTGAGATATCAGTCAGTTCTGGTGTAGTCAGTTATATGTTACAAAACTGCTTTGCAAGGCTAAGGTCCTAAGGTCAGCTCTGGTAGTGCTGAAAGGGGTTTTTTTATTTACTTCTAAATTTACGCAGATGCTTAGAAGAGATGTTTCAGAGTTCAGTTGCTGACTCGAGCTCCCTAAGCATTGCTTCAGATACCGAAATTGCTTTTATCTTCTGAACCCCAATGCCCTAACCAGGGTGATTCAAGAAAGCCTGGGGGAAGAGTCCCTGTGTACACAGACAGAACTGGCAGGTCAGCCCAGGCAGTGCAGGCAGAGCACAGGGGCTCAGTGCTCAGTTCCTGTCTGACCCACAACAGGTCTGCATTCACCAGCATCCAAGTATCATTCAGTTTTCAATCCTGCACCATTTTGGTTTTCTGATTAAACAAAAGCTTTTATTCTTTGTAAAGGTAATGCCAACTGATCAGTCATTGGGCTGAGCCTCTTCTTCTATGTCTTTAGATTAGTCAATACTTTATACGACACTTTATCAAATATTTCTTGTGATAATGGAAAGCTAAAAGTGAGCAGGCAAATTAATAGTGAATTAATTACACAGCTATATCAGGGAATAATGAGAATTTTTGCTATAAGAGGAGAGTTGCTCCTAAGGGGTCCAGTTCAGCCTTTTTTATTCACATTTGATAACTTTTTCTCATCCTGATACTCAAATGTACTAGAGGACTTCCAGGACAAATTTAGGCAGAAAAGTCTTTCAAAAAGGATATTAGAGCAGGCTGTTGATGTTAAGGAGGAAAGGTTTTACTTTAACAAACTCACAAAGTAAACATGTAAGAAAACTTTCTTAATAAAGAACTATTTTTAAAGTGCCTAATAGCATAGTAAAAGTGGCTTAATAAAACTACTCAGACAGATTTGACATTTATGGGTCTTTTCTGTGGAGTGATACATAAATAACGGTCTGAACCAAGACCATGAACCACATACATTTGCACTTCTTTGCACCTGCAAGCCAGCCATGTGAAAGAACATATAAAAATAGACTATCTCTTCAGATTTATTAAGAAAAGGAAATTAGATACCAATTTTTTCCACAGGCTTAGTGCTTAAATCCACACCAGGGAAACAAACTAGCATATTAATGCAGAAAATATATCTTTAAATGTTCTTAGCATTCATCACATTTATATTTTAAAATGTGAGAAATGCAAGGTGTATGGTGTTGAACCGGTATCTGGATGTTCAGACTGTCTGGGTGCTGTTCAGCATCATTTCATGGGGCTTGCCATCAGCAAAGACCCCAGAATGCTTTCTAAAATGTGAAGCTGATGCAACTTTCACCCTTTGACCAAGGGGTCCCTCTCAGCCTTGACAGCTGAACCTCAGCCATCTCGGAGGGATCCCAGGAGGTAACGGTAACACATTGGACAAGATGGACATTTGGGAAGGGAAAATGGCCAAGGGCATCAAGGTAGCACTTGCCTTGATCTCAAATGTCTCAGCAGAGTACAACAGGCCTTGGTATGCTGATGTAGCACCAGCACTGAAGCCAGTTATGTGTCCTATATGTCTGCAAGGTAAACCCGCCAGAAATAAATAATTAATTTTTTTCATCCCTGTGAGAAACACTCCAATCTTCCCATGACATGAAGTGAGACCTGCACCTGAGTGTATCATTCAGCAAAGCACTTAAGGATATGCTTAAGTCCTTATCATATCAAAACTGCCTGTAAAGCCACCATGTAATGTGCTGAATGGAAATGAATCATCTCAACATCTTAAAGAGTTCCCTTTTAACCTTCTGTCCACAATAAAGTTTACCATGAAAGATGTTTTATGCAGTTCCTAACTAGGTCAGCTATTTCTGGTTTTCAGTCTGTGTGTTTGAATCTATATTTTCCTTCGGCTTTGTACAAGATAGTCACAAATTTTGGTAATGGATTTGCATTTTTTCAGCTAAACTATCATGACAGTTATAGTGATATGTCTTAGAATCCCATGACCCAGAACATGGTGTGCTTTATATTAAAGAAAATGTAACTGTCCTAATTAAAAAATAAAATATAAAAAAATTCTAATATTAATTCTCCAGCAGATATCATAAATTGTAGGGTACTATCAAATATGCTTTTCATATATCTGAACTTCTCATAACCTAGATATCCAGTGAGTTAGCTGAAACCAAACTGCATCTCTGCATGATCTAAATAATAAAAAATTACAAATGTCTACTATATATTTCCTCAACTATCAAACTTTTATTACCTTTTACTTAACAGTTCAAAATACTAAAATTTTGCATGGGTTTTCATACAAATCTATTCACTGCTTTAAATCACAGTTGTAATTTCTTAGCTGAGGAACTGGCTCATTTGGACCAAGTATGACTTCAGGTTTTTAATTTCTTCATTCTCCTCAAATATTTAGCATACCAGTAAATTGCAAAGTTGCAAACAGATTCTTTATCTTTTGCTTTGGAGTTTAAAGTAGCCTGCTATCAGGACTTGGGAATAGACAGTCTGTTAAGATTTGGTAATAGACTTCATATTCACGCAATTACGTGTTAAAGAGGGAGCAGTCACAAAGAATAACCGTGGGAATCTCTTGTGGTTTAACAAGACCAAGTGCAAGGTGCTGCACCAGGGTGTGGGCAAGAAAGATGGAGAGAGACTTTTCACAAGGGCATGTAATGACAGGACAAGGGAGAATGGCTTCAAACTGAAAGACAGTATGTTTAGATTAGATAATAGGAAAAAATCCTTAACTGTGAGGGTGGTGAGGCACTGGCACAAGTTGCCCAGAGAAGCTGTGGATGCCCCATTCCTGGAAGTGTTTGAGGACAGGTTGTATGGAGCTCTGAGCAACGTGGTCTAGTGGAAGGTGTCCCTCTCCATGGCAGAGGGGTTGGAACTGGATAATCTTTAAGGTCCCTTCCAACACAAACCATTCTATGTTTCTATGTTTCTATGCTCACAAAGAACCAGAAGCAGAGCTCAAGCTCTAGAATTAATTTATTTACTGATAATCAAAAGAACTTGATAATAGATTTTTTTTTTTCAGTACAGACATACCTAAAGTACTTGACAGTATGATTAGAGGAATTGTTCTTTGAGTATGCTGCATTTAGCATGGGATTCAATGTTATAGAAGAATGCAAGCAGCATGACATTGATGTGAGCAAAACTATTCCTTGAAGTTCTTCAATTATTTAGTGTTATTTAGTATTTAGATAAATATTTTCCAGACAACAGTATTTATTACTCATTCTAAATGACTGTAAATTACTATGACCTTCATTGCAGACAACTTCAGTAGGATTATTATTGTTACTGAAGGAGATATCTGAGTTCACAAGGCTTGTGAGTGCAGTTCCCCGGTTTTTGCAGTGATTTACCGTGGGGAGACAAGAGTGTGTCCCGCTTATAGGGGATGGGAAACTCTCAAGGATTTTTTGACTGGTGACAGTACAGGTCTTTTTGAATTTGAACATTAAGCAAAGCCAAGGTCAGATATAAAACTGTTATTGAACATGAAATGAACAACTTAATGAATTCACTGAATGAAGAGAAAGAATCATATAAGTGTAATTTAGTGTTGTCATTCACATACCTACGATTTCATTACCATGTATCAGCTTTTTCTGAGCAATCTCTATCATCACTAAAGGCAGAGCTTTTCTCAATTATACTTGAACTAACTTTCAAGTAAAAAGTGTTAGGGAAGACCAATATGTTTGCCAGGAAAATGTTGTCCTTCCCCAAGAATGTTCTAGAACCAAAACATTTTTGCTGTTATCTGTATTTGTCCTGTTGCTGGTCAGTAGCAACTTTTCAAGTGTCTTTCAAAATAGTCTCCAATCATTTCTCTGTGTGAGGAGATAATGCAACAACAACAACAACAAAAACCAAACCAAAACAAAACCCCAAAACCAAAAAATTCTTTTGCCTTTATTTAGTTTTCTGCTCCACAATTTTCCAAGAGATTGAAACTTAGAAAATGGAAAAATGTTCACACCAAGACAAAGGAAAAATCACAACTCTTTGCATTAATATTATGATACTGATCTCAAAAGCAAGGTAACAATGAAGGAAAAAAAATAAAAAGAAAATTTAAAAGTAAAACTCTCTTTTTGAACAAACAACATTTTTCAATGGGTTGTTGGAATTTGTTTCTGTGATTAATTTTTGATTAATTCTTAGGAAAAGTTTTTTCTTAACAACAAAAAAAATAGTAGTGGATACCTTCTGCAAACCATTCTTCATCCTCTAAGAGGTCAAAAATTTATTATTTAAAATGCTACTGATACGTGAGTCAAAAAGCTAGAGAACACACCTCCCCATCATTTTTAATGTTTAGCAGAACACTCTAGAGTGCCAAGAAATCTATCCTTGCCTGATATCAGAGATATGAAAGTCAGAACTAAAAGACAAGATGTGGAACATTTTAGAATGGGCCATAGTACAGAAAAAATAGATTGCCATATAAAATATAGGGAAATGAAGGACACTGGTTTGTCATCTAATTTTTTTTTTCATTTGTATTGGCAATTTGAAGACTGAAACCCAGCTTATCCTGGGTTTAGTTGTGAAGATTGCAAATTGAAAGGGAAAAATGCACAGAGATTAAATAGCATGGCTCTACAGATCTTGTTTGGTTTGTTCTTTTCTTCATATTTAATGATTTATGTTATTGTCTGATAGTAAGTGAAGGCTTACTAAAGATGTTAAAGTATATGAAATCCAAAAAATTTTCACTAAAACTTCCTGAAACTAGCACCACACATGCATCAACCTTATATTTAATCTACTCCAGTGGAACAACAGCTTAACAATGCGGAAAATTTCTCAAAAATAACCTATTATGGAAATTTTTAATCTCCTAATTCAATGAAGCCATGAAATCTTGAACATCATCATCTGGTGTATTGATACACACCAGAATGTTGTTTGCCTTTTGAAGTCATATGCTGGTTGTTGAATTAACGCATTTAAGAATTTATCAGTAGTATGTTTAACGTGCACCATGATCCTACTGATTTTAAAAAAAACAGCTTTAAAACAAACTGCAGATATATTCATTCCTTAATTACCCCACTTTCTCAGTCCTCTGTGATCTGTGGGTAGCTGGAACCTGGGCTGTATTTGTGCTCACAGGAGACTTGTCCTCCCAGCTGTCAGCGTGCTTGTTTTGTGAGGTGCTTGTGCTGAAGGATGAAGGGCTGGAGCTAAAGCATAAAGGCTGGCTTTGGCTTCCTCCCCAGTTTTACACCAAGGTAATTCCCTTGGATGTAGATCCCAGTCCCTGTGAACAAAGCCAGAGTTTCCAGGCTCTGATGAAAGCTTCCTGTGTTAAGACCAGCAAGTGTGAAATTCATCACATTGCAGGAATGCAGACACTGAAGTGTGGTTTAATTCTTACTCTGGGTAATTATTTTTTATGTTTTCAGTTTCCAATAATAATTTGTATAGTAGAGGAGTACAGGGTGGGATTTTGTTTTGGTTGGGTTTTAGATTAGGAGGGGGCTTTGGGGGTTTTTTTGGAGGATTTTTCATTTATTTTTTTTTTTTTAACATATATATTGATTCTGATTTTATCTTTTTTCCTTCAACTGTTTCCAGAATAGCTCCATCTTTTGCAGTGTTTCTCTTTCCTATTCCTGTAGGAGTCATCAAAACACCATGTTTTTGTTACTGCTCAAGTCACACAAGTGGAAGCACATTGAGCTTTTGGAAGTCTACTGGTTCCCTCTAGGGTGTGACTCTTCATCCAACTTTAATGTTCATCCTTGAAGTCTAGAAAACAGAAGACTCAGAGTCAGTCCTGAACTTTTTCCAATATATGGTTATTTATTTGTATTATATAATTTGTCTTCCTGCCCTATATATTTACCTTTTTATCCATTTAGTTTTATGATTCCTTTTAGTAGTCAAATTAATACATGATTCAAATTATTAATTTTCAGCTTGCTATAGAACAGATGGAATAAAATTAAAGCATGTTTCTGAGTGCCTATAAAGTGTGTCCCTTACACTAGCTTTGAATAATATTACTTTTCTGCCAGCTGTTAATCTTTTTTTTAACAGTAGACAAGAAATTCTGCAAGTGGTCATTCAGCTGCATTAAGGAATGCAAATACATTTGAAATCTACGTTCAGCTTTTTCTAATGTCAAACATGCCAAAGGAAAGACATCATGATGAATTTTGGTGGCAATACAAGTTTTCTAATTCAAGTTATGCAACACATGTGTAGTGACTGGACAGAAAAAATGCCATGCAACCCCTCACCATGTGGTCTTAGAAACAAGTCCAGGCGAAATAGCAGGACTAGGTTACATTTGCTTGGTGTCATTTTCCTCCAGAAGCCTCCATTTCCCACCCTCACCACGCTAGCTTTGCTGTCTCTGTCCAGTCCCATATCTCTGTACCTTCAAGAGCAGTTTTTTAGTTTGTAAGCCTGTCGAATCCAGGACGAGGTGACAGTCTGTGTTTGCAGCTGTGGTTTGAATTCTGTTGTGATTTTAGGACTATATTACCAATTGTCCCTGGGCAGCACAAAGAGCACGTGAGACCAAGGCAGTTGGCCTGATAGGATGTATTGTATGGAATAATTACCTTTAAGTGTAGAGGTTTATAACTCCTTATACTCAAAGAATTGTCATGAGTGTGGTGATAAAGAGTCAGAAATATGCTGTATCTACCTGATTTTCCTTATCTTCTGCCTTATTATCAGCAGTTCTGACTTCTGAAAATATTGACCGGACACACAGGAGGTGGAAAAATAAGATGTGTGGTAAATGTTGTTGAATTTAAAAGAGAATTAGGTTTTTCACATTAATATGGGGAGGTTTGCTAACAGCTTGGCATAAATAACCCATTCTGTTCTTCTGGTACCTTTTTGAGCTCTTTTTACTCTTTTGCTCTTTTCTTTTTTTACTCTCTTTTACTCTTCTGGTACCTTTTGAGCTCTGGTACCTTTTTGAGTTAGGAAGACAAAGTATGAAACTGAATTATTTATGATATTTCGTAGATATCCTTACTGAGTTGTTTGTTTTACTAAACTTTATTTTCAATCTTTGGAGAGAAATTGGGCTGGGGTGAGGGGAAAGCTTTTAGAATTTGGACAGCCCTGACTAATAGTGTTAAAAGATTACTTTCTTTTCCCTGTGAGACCAGAGGCCAGCAGAACAAAACAAAAATACATTAAAACAGACCTCCAAGAGCGCCAAAAAATGCTTTTGCAAATAAACTCCGTGAAAGCCCATGATATTATCCTTGTGAGCTGAAAGACACGCCGTTATTTTCTTAAAATATGACACATTACCTTGTATTCAGGTAGCTGACAGTGCCACCAGGCTTTCCTGGAAAATGACTGAACAGAATTTCCTTCTGTCTTGAGTTAATGGAAGGCAATTAGTGTTAATTAAATTGTACCTGACTCTTTAGTTTCTGTGGATTTTGTCTAGTGCAGATGTCTGAACACTAAACCTTTGGGATACTAAAGCCATAGGCCTGTTTACAAGGAGAACGAGGGATAAGAGGAAAAACTACATGAGTTCTAAATGGTTTTGCCCAATCTTATTCTTGAAAAATCAACTGGCAGACACCATGGGGTCTCTTAATTAATACTATGTTGAAGATCATTAGTTTTACTAAAGACATAGGTCATGAGATCAGGTAATACATGTTTTTAATCATAATAATCGTATTTTGCGTAGATTTCTTTCTTGAGAAGTTTGTCAGTTTTGTTTATTATCCAAGACAAAGACTTATTTGGCTTTAAAGTTCAGTTATCCTATTCCCTTAATGGTAGCAAGAAGAGGAAAAATTGCTCTGGAGGTATCAAAATACGTTAAAAGGATTTTATGTACTTTTAACTCCATGGTTTTAGTCTGTTCCTCAGGATGCCATTCTTGAATACAAAATACAGTTTAGCAGAAAATAAAAGCTCAAGTTTCACATTAGTAGTGAGAGGGATTCAAATTGATCAGGTAATTAAAATCCTTTAATCACTGAATGATTGTTGCTATTTGACTGCAAAGTAGATGGCAGTTTTCATCCAGCTGCATGCATTCTTTGCCCATTACATGAGACAGAGACATACCCAGGATTACAAATACACTGCTTTTACATGATTTACATGCCTTATATTAATTAACATGTCAAAACCCACTGCCTACCATTGTGGTTCAATTAAAAAAGTATTCGGTCTCATGTTTTCAACTAAAAAACCAACAAAAAAATAGGGTTTATCTGAACTGTTCATAACTTCTGACTTGTTTCAACTAAAAAAAAGTGTTTAGAAAAGAAAAGAAACATTGACCACAGACATTTTAAAAAAACCTATTAATTTTAAAAGGTGATTTTCTTCTCTCTTAAAGAATTTTTTTTTTTTAGTATGCGGGTGGGTTCAGGAGGGTTGTAGTTCAGATGAAATTAAATCAATGATTTTTACTGAATTGTTGATATTGTCTGAAACTAAGCAACTTTGTCAAGAGAAATTTTTCCTTTTGGTTTAGTCATTTTATGGCAAGTGTCATTGTTCATTTTTCTCTCCTTTTCTTTTCTTTTCTTTTCTTTTCTTTTCTTTTCTTTTCTTTTCTTTTCTTTTCTTTTCTTTTCTTTTCTTTTCTTTTCTTTTCTTTTTTTCTTTCTCTTCTCTTCTCTTCTTTGCATTTACTCACTACTCTGAAATCTCCCTACAGAACTTTTTTTTTTATAATTTTTTTTTTATTGCATTGAATTTAGGGCAGGATATCTACCTTAAAATGCCATAAAAATCCTACAGTGGTTAACATAGGTCCTGGTGCATGAGAGCTCAGCAGTCAGCCTTTGGATTGAAAGGTACAAACTTCATCTGCATGAGGTAAACCACTCATAATGTTGGAGCAAAGGCATAAATCTCAGTGGAAGAGCTCCCCCATGAAAGGTATCAAAGAGTCCCACTCTATCAGTTTTCCTTAGAGCACACAGTAATTTATCTCAGCTCTGCAGTGTCAGGAGAGAAAGAACGAGCAGGAAGGGGAAGCTCACAGCTCTGTAAATAGAGTCTCTTCTGAAATCCTGTTTACCCAAGGTGAACTTCTGGCCTTGTTGAAAGTGATGGCAGGATTCCCATCAACCTTACCTGTGCTTGGGAAGGGTTTGAAAAATGTTCACTTGTTGAACACTATGGAGCTGCATTTATCCCAGGACAGGTTCAGTACCAGCACATTCATTAGACCTGGAACTTGTTTCAGCACTGAAATTGCTGCACTTCATTATGATTAAACGAGGGCAGCTCCCCTATCATTGATTCAGCTTAATGAAATTTAAGCGAGTGTAACTTGCTCTTCTATACAAAAAAGGTGAAAGGCACACTAGAATAAGGCACCTTTCTCCTGATTTTGCATCTACCTTTTGTTTGTGTATCAAGACAGACAGGGAGTGGAACTGAAATTTGAATTTTGCTAATAAATGGTATCTTTCAGCAAAGTATTTATACCAATAGAAAAACTATGATGGCCAGGCTTGATTAAAAAAGGGAGCATTTGGGCACACACCTAGACAGTTGTTAGACTTGGATAAAGGCTAAATTGCAAGCTGGGTGCAATGTATTTGCAAAGAACTCCTTTAGGTGTTTGAATGATGTCACTGGGACCTTTCCAGTCCTTTTCTCTCCCAGTGGAAAACATGCTTCAGGAATGATGGGAATTTTGAAGTGTACAGAACTTGTAAATTCAATGGTCTGAATTTTCTGTAGAGCGTTCTGGCTGCCCATGGCCACACAGTGCTGTGTGTAAACTTCTGCCTTCCCAGGGGAGTAGGGGCCAAGAGAAAAACTAAAAGTCAATGGAAGTTCAGTAGGAATGGAAAAAATTCATCACAGTGCAGACAGCCCGTGACACCCACTTAGTCGTCAAAACAAATCTTCAGTGGTGCATATAGTGGCAGTCAGATGACTTTTGGAATAACATGAGACTTAATGTCACAGAGGCAAAAAGGCAAAAGAAAAAGTTTTAGCAAAATAAACAGAATATCCCTAACTGCTACAAGCAGGAAAAGAATCTTAGAAGCTCTGGGAGCTATTCAGGCAACCTCTTGGGTCTAGCTGATGGACCTTAAAAATTGAAAATTGTGTGAATGAAAATGCATTTTGCACTTAATGTAAGCATCTGATTAGGTGGAATCCTGGCATTATTCAGATTATTAGAAATTATGTTGTGAATCGTTGTTTCAGGAATCTTTTAACTAAGATCTTTATCCCATAACTAATGTATGAAGGTAATCACAGAAGCATCTGTTATGTCAAACATGTCTTTCACATTATGTTTGTCTTGAGAAACATTTTAATTGAAAGAGAATAAGAATCAAATACACACAGTTTGAAACAAAGATCAACTTTTGAGTAACAAGTTTTGCAATACCCGGCTCATAACTCTGCAATAGTGACCCAAAGATGGGCAAAATAGGATTTTTCAATGGTGACTAATTAAGAGCAGTGGTGATGTGGTGACCTTGGTCTTAAATATGACCAAGACAGATGGTGAAGGTGATCATTGGTCACTTTGAAATCCTAGAGGTGTAATTCTGCCAAAGTTTGTTTCCAAGAACATCAATATGTTCTTATGTGTTTACTTGCCAAAGCTAAAGCTAGGACTAGAATTCAGAAGGCGATATCTCAGCACTTGAATTATAGCATCAAGGAGAAAGTCAACAGTTTCCAAACATTTTATACTGAGTGACCACATGAGTGATTAATTGCTTAGGTTTTCTACCTGCAAAATGAAAAATTCTAAAAAAGGTACTAATGCACGTTTACCCATGTAGCTCAACTTTACTATTTGTCATAGACAATTTATGGAGCTGTTGAGATTGGACAAATCTGCAATACATGCTGAATTAACAGATTAAAAACTAGGTTTTCTATTTTTGCTTAATGCAAGACAGCTGGTTAAATTTCAGGATTCCCTAAGGTATGTCTTTCTTAATTCATTGATATTGTGGCACATTGGTACCTTACTATTGAGTTATTATATATTGTCAGTGCAAATTTAACAAGTGTTTTAAAAAGAAAAATCCAGTATAACTCCACATGGGAAAAACTAGCTCAGGTTTGTGATTTATGCTCAATTTTTGTGTATCAGTCAGTAGTCAAAAAGACCAACATCTACATACAAAACCAGCCACAACAGGATGCTATGGTTCACACTCCTTTGAAATCTTAGACAGGAGAAGGAGTAAATCATAAACATGATTCATGGTATGACTTCAGTTTTCACCTTGAGTGTCAAACTGACACTTATTTCCCATTCATTCTGTTGAAAGTCAAAAGCAAAATACAGAAGATACATCAAAAAAGACATACTAAAGACATGTAAAATACCTGTTTGGAACTCTGTGTCATGCCAAAACACTGAAGTGCATTATGTCTAGGAAAAGGGAAATATATATTTTTTTATTACCTAAAAATTACCATAGAAAAAGTACAAGTCATCCTTTCTTTTTACAATTTTTAAATTATTTTTTCACCTCATGTTTGCATATATGTAGCTTTTTATATGAATGTGGATACACAGCTATTATTAATACATGTAGTTCTGAACTTTCTTACAAAACCCACATACATATCATATGAAAAGTGAAGTTAATGTAAATTTTAAGAGACTGAACCTGTGACAATTTGACTAAAAATACAGATTTATTGTTATTACTTAAAAATTAGAATAGTTTGTTATTAGAATATGGAATCTCTGCTCCAAGAAACATGTAAGGAAATAGATTTATAAACAGAGCAATGTGCAAAAGAAAACAATTTTGAACAACATGGCTTCTGTGAATTAGATTTTTTAATTCAGAAAAAGAAAAAAAAAAGGTGATATCAACATAGCACATAGGCAAGGTTCACCCTCACTGTGCTGATTCTCTCCACACTCGTTCTTCCCTTAGGCTGCTAAACGAAGAACGCCATTTAGTGGCTTTTCTAGAGCAGGTAATTATACTGTTAAAATAGACCACATATAAGAATTTAAGAGAAATCTATGGAAGTAGAAATTCCAGGAATATCTTAAAGTGTGATGACCAGTCCCAGTGACTTTTGCTAGTATTTGCTCACAAATAATTGAAGACATTCTCTAGGCATATTTGTAAGACAACACAAAACAAGACAATGTCAGATTACGTTTTTGTTTTTGTTAGCATATATTTATAATAGGAATTAGTCCCTTGAAATTCAGTGTTTGCTCAGTGCATTCCAGATAGTTCAAACTTATTTTTTTCAGAAAATATAAAATCAATTATAATTGTATCAGTGACTATTCAGGAAATGAGCATGCACCTTTTTTAATTTCAAGGGACATAAATTGTTACAATGGCTAAGATTTTCTTAATACTGGCTGGGTGACAGAGAAACTTGTGCTGCAAAATGAAACACATTTGGCAGGTATGCTACATTTTTGACCCATACCTTGCAAGGATATTTAAAATAGAAAAAAAAAGTAATGCGGAGTGATCCTAGCTTTGTTCTCAGAATGATGACTATCTGGTAACAGCTAGGGATTAATCAATACCATAGAATGAAGTCAAGGTCACGGTGAGTTATTGTTAAGCATTAATTCATTTCTTACCATTATGAATGTAGCTATATTTAGCTTGTTCTATAAATATTAGCCTTACCTAACTGTCTTTAGAGCTTCCTGTAGCTATCCCTTGAGATATACAGTAGTTGAAAATTTATCCATATATCAAGGAAGAAATTCTACAGTAGGGAGAAACATAGTCATTTTTTTACCCATTCCATCATGAGAAAGGGGGAGAAAAGTATTAATGAAAAACTTTAAGGAAATCTTCCTAAACAAGCTACCAGCATGGAAACCCCTTTGATCGCATGCTACAGAGAGTATGAGGCACTAAATGAATGGACAGTGTAAGGTACTAAATAGACACTTAATGTCCTCTAATTTCACTACTTTTACTACTTCATGAAATCAAAAAAATTAATTTTCCCTCTAAATGAGTGAAATTTGCCTTTTTAGTCAGTAGCTACAATTTGTGTTGACTACGGAAATACGTTTTATCTAGGAAAAGCATCTGCTGTGGAGTAATGGATGCACCCAGAGTTTAGTGAACCAAACTATTGGGCAGATGTTTTGTTTATAGTTTATACTCTTCTTTTTTTTTTTTTTTTTTTTTTTTTTTTTTTTTTTTTTTTTTTTGATTTATGAAGCCATATGCACTTGCTCTTTAAGGTAATAATTTGAAAGCAATGGAGAGTAGACCAATTGCAGTCAGGCTTTAAGTCTTTTTCTTAGAAACTGTTAATTACATTGTTCATTACTTTGAGTAAATTCTCATAAATTCTGAACTCTTTCTGTGACAAATACAAAGGCGCCATTTTTTCTCTGTGAAACTAAACTAAAACTAATTCAATTCATGTTAGAAAGCAAAGACTATAAAACTAAGTAATTGGATGAAAAATCAGGGGCTGATGAGTGACGAATCCCTCTTTGCATTAGTGTCCATTTTGTGGCTTGGAAACTTTGCTCTTTCAATATTGTGATTTTATTGCAATGTTCTGTTGGTAATTGCTTCATATATTGACTTTAAATACAAAATAGAAGTTTAGCATAAGTTAGCTACTCAGTGCTATCTTTGAGTGATTTTTGGATTTTTGAATTTTTAAAAACTACAGCTTCAGTATCTGAGAGTTCTAGCTTTAAATGGAATTAGCTCCTCCATAAGTTAATTTTGCATACCCTCATGAGAAAAACCTGTCTAACTAACACTAGTTACCATCAAAGGCTTCAGACAAAGTTCGGATTATTTCACAGATACTTCAATAAATCACTTTTATTCACTTTTCTTTTTGCTTATCTCTGCTGTGATTATTTTTGTGCTTCCTTCACCATTTCTGAGTTTGTCATAAAAAAATGAGTCTTTTTCTGAGATAAAATGAAGTTGAAGAACCAGAAACAGAGATGTGCTGTTTCTTGGCATAGGGCAAATTTTATTAACATGGAGATGAAATCATCAGTGTGCTTCAGTGTCAAAATTGACTGTTGCCTCCCTGGTTTCACATTCTTGGATTTCTTACTTGGTTTTGGAATTTTGTTTACTTACTTTGTTTGTTTTTTCTGCCCTGCTTGGAGATTTATTTTGCCTGCTAGACATAGCATTTTATCTCTACTACAGAATCTCTGGATTTTTCACAGGTGTAGGCTACAGATAGTACAAGAGTATCTATTCACTTGAATGAAAACATAACGATTGGCTCAATCAGAGAGTTTGCGGTGATTTTTTGTACTACTCTTGCAACAGGGGATATAGTATTGCTTTCTCTCTTTAGATGGACAGATGGTACTCTAGTTTTCTATCTAACATGCCTCTGAATATCTCAAGGGAGTACTTAGACCAGATAAATTGGGCAGTTACTGGAGGTGCTGGTAAATTACTGAATTTCTGTGGCAGACACTGTGATGGACACTTCTCTAATATCACCCACATTCTGAGCATCATCACTGTGGGACCTATTTCACCACCTCAATTTAATGACAATGTTTGGCCATTCAAAATTCAAATCCCAAGAGACAGATGTTAATCCAGCAGAATTTGTTTCCTTGGAAGTTGGAAGATGTATCAGTTTGTGTCTGAGAAGCTGTTCACTGAGTATTGTTGAAAATCAAGCAGTGGAGGGTCTCTTTCAATGGATTTTACCTCTACAGTTGTTTTTTTCTGTCATTTGAACTGAAACACAGGGCAAAGCATCTGGTCACAGTTGTTTATCCAGTCCTCACAGGAGGGAAATTTCCTGCCATTTTAATCAGAACCTATAGAGGCCATAAACACTGTCATTTAAAGTATGTTTTGCATTGTAAGAACAGTGCTGTGTGGCTTTTGTTTAAATAAGAACTATAGTCATCAGTTCATTGTATGCAATTATTAGTGAAGTTTCAGCTTGTAGTTCCAAAACTCTCCAGAACTTGGAAACTGGAACACATAAGATGGAAAAATCTACCACCCCAGCTGGAAATTAAGCATTACGGTGCTCACTCAGCCCCACTCTGTTTTCTCCCCACCACCCCAATGGAATCGGGAGGAGAATCAAAATTAAAACTTGTAGGTTGAGGTAAGATCAGTTTAATAATTAAAAACAAAGAAAAATACAATAATAATTGTTAATAATAATAATAATAATAATAATGGAAAAGGAAATAAACCAACCAAACAAGCGATGCACAATACAATTGTTCATCACCTTCTGACCTATGCCAGACTCTCCTTCCCAAACCCAGATCAACCACCCTTCTGGGTAATTCCCCCCAGTTTATGCGCTGGACACGAGGCTCTGTGGTGTGGGATATCCCTTTGCCCCAGCTATGCTCCCTAGCAGTTTTCTTTTGTGCACCTCCTCACTGGCAGAGCATGAGACAGAAAAGAAAAGCAAAAACAGTCCTTGAGTTAGGAAGAGAACAGGTCCAAATCCAAAACCACAGCACTGGGCCAGCTACCAAGAAGAAATAACTCTATCCCAGCTGAAACCAGGACAGTCTCAAGGAAGAGTTAACTAATGAAAATGTCTAACAGAGGCCTTACTTGTGAAAAAATGAAAGGAATAGAAATACCATATTCTTCATGTGAACTGTTTATCCAGCAGATGACTATCATCATGATGTGAAAGGTTTTATTCAAAACTCACCTAAATCTCCATCTTTTTTGAGATGATTTTTTCCATAGCAAAGCATGAAGGAAAAATATGGTAATGTACTTTCTACACAGAACAAATACATTTTGCTCCTCCCTGAATCTCCCATTTGTTTCCTCTTTCCTAATGTGCTCTGAATCCTTTCTGTCTCTAGTTGAAGTGACTAATTGTAGTTCATGTAAAAAAGTTGATCACTGCAAACTTACAATCAGACTGTGAACTAATGCTCACATGAGTTATAGACAAGCACAGCAGCTGTTCTCTGTCTTACACTGTCTCTCTTGTAACTCCAAGGGCTACTTTCCAATATAAAGGATATAGTCATGTCACTGGTTTATCTGATATGATTTTTTCTTTGCAAATCAACTTTATTTCTTATCAATTTCTTCTTGGTGCCTTTTAATATATTGTTTATTTTTTACTGTTTTTTTCAGGATAAGAAGTTGTACCAAACTATCACTAACCCCCTGGCTTATAGTTTTAAAATCAGGCACTGAATCCTATTTTCTAGGATTCCAAAACCACATTTATTGTCTAGGAACTTCCAAAACAACCATTAAAATCCCAGAGATCCACTTATTTTGTTTTATTAGTGCTTACACAGTTTAACCAGGAAGGGAACGAAACCACAGTTGTCAGAGCACACTTAACAAGGGCTTTGGTGGGATTTTACAAGAAAAGATGTAAATGGCTGAGATAACACCCAAGAAAGAAGAGTAGTATCCTGCTTACTTCTTTCTTCTCTCAGTTCTTTAACACTGAAGAACTTCCTTACTGTAAATGTAAGGAAGAGCAGTAAAGACTTGTATTTCTCCATGAAGTCTTTAGATGTTCTAAGCTTGTCATTTTAAAGTCAGTTTTCAGGCTGATATCACAGTGGAAGGTAAAAGTGTACCTTTCATATAGGGAAAGCGTTATAAAGAAGGCTCTGTCTTTCCAGAACTTCATAATGAATGTTGGTATTTTAGGAGTTTTTGTAAGATTATTATACATAATGAAATTATTTAATGATAAATTAGATTAGATCTGGTATTGTAAAAGAGATGTGTGTATAGAACAGATGCATTAATGAGAACAAAATAGGAGCAAGGAAACACTTTACTAGCATTACAAACAAAAATATGTCATAAATTGTATTAACCACTGCATTCTGCTTCTCAGCTACTAGAGAACTTTACCTATTCCAATAATGCATATAATGGAAAAAAGTTTGATGTGTGGCTTATGCTTGCCTTTTCCATTTTGGCCCTGTAAGCTTTTTATGGTGTCTTATTCTTGGCCAGGATTTCAGGTTGTTTAAATCAGTAAGAAATAATGCAAGTTATCTGATTTGTTTGTTTGCTCATTTTAGTATTGTATTTGCAACAGAATAGGCTGATTATTTCCTGTCTATATTTAAAGACAGATTTTTGACTGTTCAGCTTTATCAAGCAATTACACACAGACCTGACAGGTGCATATCTTCCATTAAAATTCCACTGGGCATTGAAATTGGGATTTTCCAGACACCAAAGCAAGCTCGGTAGCATTCATAGTGTAATGAAATTAAGTGACCTTTGTATTTGCATTCTTGACATGGGATGCACCTGGGACTTACATGGTTGAGCAGACACTGCTGTGGAACCACTTTTGCTGTTGCAGTGTTGAGTCTGGAGCATTTGTAAGGACTGTAAAGCTTCTTCATAACCTCAGCAAAACCTGCAAGATGATTTCTGCTCCTTCCTTCAAACTCTGCTGAAACTCCTGTTGCAAGCTGAGTCTTGCACCATATCCTCTCCTAATTACTTCATAGAAATGTAAAATCACAGAGTGGTTTGGGTTGGATGGGACTCTAAAGACCATCCAGTTCCAATCCTCCTGCCATGGGCAGGGACACCTCCCACTAGACCAGGCTGCTCAAAGCCCCATTTAACCTGGCCTTGAACACTTCCAGGGATGGGGCATTCACAGCTTCTCTGTTCAACCTGTGCCAGGGCCTCACCACCCTCGCAGTCAAGAATTTCTCCCCACAATCTAAACCCACCCTCCTTCAGTTTAAAGCAATTTTCCCTTGTGCTATCACTACATGTAAAAAGTCCCTCTCCATCTGTCTTGTATGCTCCCTTCAGGTACTGAAAGGACAATTTTGGGTACTGAAATACTTTATTAAATAATTGGAGGATCTTATTTTTTCCATTCTGAAGAATTTTGGAGCCTCTAAAGTCTTTTTCTCTTTTTGTTAGTGTTTTGGATCAGAGGCCATCAGGCCTAGACTGGACAAGAGTCTGTGCCATTCAGTGTGGCAATATATAATTGCAGTATGGCTAGAAACAGATATAAAAACCACAGCATCCAGCAAAGCAGTAACAGCAAAATAACCTGAGGATTGAATTTATATGGATTATAAGAAAAGAATTCAGGAAAAGGAGTAATTTTGACAATTATCAATTAAGTTACTTCTCTCTAAACTTTAGGACTCTGAAGCCTGATCTAATCCTTGCCTTCCTCCATATAAAATTCTTCAGATTCGAATTTATTCTGTGGTTTCTTTCACTGGGTTTACAGTGGTCTATATGGAAAAAAAGCTTCTTTTTGAATAAGAGAAAATAGTGAAAGGTTGTAGAGAAAGGGATCTGAAAGAGGACTTCCACCTGAAAGCTGAAGTATGACAGTCTTAAGGAAATATTTCTTGTGTTGTATCTATTAGCATTAAAAACTGTCACATGGAATTTATTATTCTGTACCAACAAAGCTGAATAATGCTTGAAGTCCTCGATTCTGCTAGGATCCCACTGGGCCAATCACAATACAAATGCATGGAAGAAGACAGTCCTTGCCCTCGTGTATCCAACTTCACCACCGGAGATGATGCAGCCATCCTGAAGTACTTCGACACCAATTTTAGCTAAGCTGCAGTCTCAAGATGCAAACTTCCAATTGGATCACCTTGTGAACCCTGTGTTTTCCCTGCAGCCTGTATTTAGCATCTAATCACTCATAGTTACCTCCCTACTTTGCGATTGAACTCACTTCAGACTCACTGCTTTCCAGGTGCCCCCACTGCATCCCACAGATATGGCTGCACAGTCTACCTACAGACATTCCCTTCAATTTGCTTACATGGAAATGCCTTTTTGATTAATTGGACCCAATTTTCCAAATCATCCAGACTGCACTGTCTGGTTGTCTTTTGTCAGTACTTCAGTCTTTCACCAGACTTCTTTAATATATGATCTTTGGTTTTGTGATAATTAGCTGAACATATGGAACAACCCTAGAGTCAGAAACAGACTTTCTAGGATCCCAAAGGAAACATTTTTATTTTGCAACTTTTTTTTTTTAATTAATAACTTCTCTTTTGGATCTCGTAATCCTTTTTTAATCTGTTCACTGGAGATTTAATTCACATTAAACATTAATTTCTATTTATGCAGTTGTGGATGAATCATTCCACCAAAGACTCAGTATCAAGAAATATTACTTTTTCTGGATTAATTTTTGGTACATTTTGTACTTCTCCACTGTGAAGTGCCATGGCTCAAAAGGTGTGAAGCTGTAGAGTTTACAGCTCTGAGGAGCTGTCACCTACACCACATGCATTCCAGAGATTTTCTCAGGGTCAATTTTAATGCACACTGAAACCCCAGTAGGTTTGGTGTGGGTACATTTGGGTGTACTGTGAGTACAGTAAGTGCACAGTAGGAACTAGTCCCAGGCACCCTATAGCAACACCAATCTGTAAGGAATTCAGTTTGTGCACAGCTGTGAGATGAAATTCATCAAATGAGGCTGGATGCTGATTTACTTCAAAGTTTTAATCCTGACCTTATCAAAACCACTAACATAGCTACTCCCTTCTTAACAACACTAGCAAAATCAACTGAAAATATGTCTATTTGACACAATAGTCTCTATGAAATCCTGTCAGCTACCAAGCATTTATTCTTCATAAACTAAATCCATTTTCCATTTTCCTAATGTTTGACGTCAAGTTTACAACTAGTCAGGTCATGCTGCTCAGCATTTTTAAATAACTGCAAAACACCTACATAAGCTGAGCCTTTTTTTCATATTCTCCAAAATTGTGGGGGTTATCAAAAGTAAACATCAAAGACTAGAGATTCCCAAGCAGTCTCAGTTAGAGCTTCTGCATATAATGTACATTGTATTGTACTGTAATTAGAAGATAGTTTATGTGTTTCTACGTGTCTCATATGTTACTAATGTCCTGGAAAAAAAGTGTAAACATTACAAATTTAATAACACCTTTTTTCTACCTATTTCTTCATTCCTCTAAAACAGAACAAAAGCTAATTTTAGCCTTTTTGGTAACCTGAGCAGCTTTACCATTTTTATCTAATAAAAAGTTGTAACTATTAGAAGGTTTTTTTCCTTCTTCAGTTCCTTATGGACTTCAGTTCTTTCTGCATTCTTTTTTTAGACACTGCAATCTGAATATCTTCTGGATTTTTCACTGATGTCTTCAGCTTGTCTTTATTTAATTTATTCTGACTGCCTTTTATCAAGTCTTTTTAATTTAACTAAATTTCTAATTTTCATTTTTATTTCCATTTCCCAGAATGTTTGTATTTTATGTACACCCTCTTCACTTTGGGAACTTTGACATTTTTTCATCTCTTAACGAATTTCCCTTGAAAAATCTCACTTTTCCATGTCCATTCGTTGAATTTTATTCACTCATTAGCTTTTAAAGTTCTTTGAAGCGGGGGTTCATTAAATATTTTTGTATTGCCTCTGTTTCCAAGAGAAAATAGTAATAAATATTTTTATGAGTTTATCTTTTGTATTTCCACAGTCTTTCAAATAGAAGGTGGACTAAAACTCTTTGTCAGTTTGCAGAAGAGATATTTTAAAGAGGATGCCTGATCTGGGCTGGATTTAAGCCTCTGGTTTAGGGCTAAAAGATGCTGTCTAACTGGTAATCTCCAGCCCTGGTTCACTATCTGTTTAGTTTACAGCTTTCAATAACAAAGGAGCCAGATGGTGCAGAGTGGAGATACACACTGCATGCATTTAACACCAGGTTTTCTGCATGTACATTTAGAGATACTATTGTCTTCATAGTCACTATAAGAGCTCTTTTGCAAGCTGTGTTAAATACTAAGGCTTACTGAATATATATCCATGTCTTGAGGACAACTTTGGGGTGATCTGACCCTTCTGCAGAACTTGGACTCTGAACAGGGTGTACAGATAAAAACAAATCAGACGAAATCAACTTCATATTTTAGGGTTAGGTCCATATCCTTGGTAAATGTCTGTGGATGTAAGTCTTAGTTTTGGGAGACCTGTAACTGCCTGGGCACACCACCCCAGAGATTTTGCTTTGTCCATGACATGATTCCTTGTGACTGGAATATTTGTAAATGCAAACTTGACTGCAGAGACATTTGGACAGCTTTTCATTTGCATCAGGTTTTCAGATAGCTCATTTTTTTGCCTCGCTGGTATCATCTGTATGTTTCATTTCATCAAAGTGAGGAATAAAGCCAAGATTAGGTGCTTATCTTACATCTACAATGAGAGGTATACACAAGGGGAAATTTGTCCCATGTTTTTCTGTTCACCTTCCCTTTCCAGTATGTGTTCACTTTATGCATTCATCAGTACCTGGACAGCTGTTAGGTGCTTAGAAACAAAACACAAACAAGATCAACCAACCAAACAAAACAAACAAACAAACAAGAACCACCCAGAAAGCCACACAAACCTCAAAGAGCTAAAGCACAGATCACTGACTTTTGGCTAGTTCAAATGTCTCTTTGGGTAAGATAGTTGCCCCAGAACGAATAACTAATAAATTCACCACATCACAAATCAAAGAGTTAAAAGTAATTATGAAATGATCCTTTAATGAATCAAATCTTCAAAGTTCAGTTACAGTTATAAATGTCTCCAAAATCATTATTTGGCAGACTCAAGGGCCAAAGATAGGTGCAATTTGGCCTAAAAAGACTTTGGCTGGCAAAATGAGCAAGAAAGTAAACAAATATGGTGGTCTTGGCTTTGGGAGTTATAGGCACATTTTAAATAGAATTGCCTCTAAACACAGCTGCAGAACTGGATCTCTGATGCAATAAAGCTGTCTGGTTTATGGCAGACATACATCAGCACTGCTCTGATGGCTCAATCCGTTAGAATCACAGAATGACAATAACTTCTTTGTGTATTACAAATAAATCATAGCTATCACTCAACATGTTTAGAGAAATTGTAATTCATCTGGTCTAAGTTTTGCTAGAGAAATATAAAGCTGTTGGAGTTTGAGAGTGTGCAGAATTAACAGAGAAAAAGGTTGAAGATTTTATCTATTTCCGCCATCACTGTGTTTATTTCACTCAAGGGACTTAACCACATGCATTTGGAAAATTAAAGTCAGAAAACTGACACTTTAATAATTTTCTCCTCCCACACCCAGACTCATCAACAAGCCAATGAACCGTATGTGTAGAAGCTTTTTAAATAGAATAAAAAAAATCCCAAAAAGTGAAAAGTTAAGCAAGATCTTTTTATTGGTGTTTGAACCCAAATAACCTCTGAGAGTTTAAAATATGAAATTTTCAAGACATGTGTTCATCTAACTACATTTATGTTTTTGCACATATAAAAACGAATATTTGACCATGGAATTTTGTTTTAAATATCTGTGGTACATAGTTATTTTTTGAAACAATTAAAGTGAAGTTGACAGAAGTGTCTTTATGTCTAAGTGCAAAACTGCACAAGGACCCACAGTGTCCTGTTCATTCTCTATTGACATCTATCTTCCCATGGTAAAGACATGATCAGAAGTGAAATAAGTGTGATATGTATATAAATATTTACTCGTATATGCATGTGCTTGTACCTTTAAAAGTACATAGACATAAAGCTGGTCTTGTGTTAACTTGCTGACGTGAGGGTATGTGCCATTTTTCAGTAGAAATTCAATTTTTTCTGCATATTAAAACAAATATAGAATTTTTAATTTGATCATATGGACATTCTGTATGATACACAAGCTGAATGAGATGACTGGAAAGACTTCTGTCCCTGATCTCAAAGCATTTGCTATCCAACAGGAATTGGATAATATTTTGGCAGACCTTTGTTAGAGCTTTTTTTCTTGAAAAAATACTTATGCCTATTAGATGTTATTTTTTATATGATAGACTTTCTTAAGCAGATATTAAAATAAAAATTATATTAAAGGAAGGTCAGTAAGAACATTTTTTATTTTAAGTCCAAAATTTGGACAAGTTGTCTGTTACACATTGCTAAATTGCCTTACATTACAAATTTGTTACTTTCACCACAGTATCCAGCCAAAATCACGTGGTTCTCGGCCTGGTACGGTTTAGAGCGGACTGGGAGGTCAGCATGAGTCTGTTCACAAGTTCTCAAGAACAGCCAGGAAACAGTTTTGGTTGGCTTTCCACATGCTGAAAACTGTCACATCCAAGCAGCACTCACAGCTGGGTAAGTGTGGCTGGTTTCCAGATTATTTCACAATGCTGCTCAGGGAAGCTGGGATGAGATGAGAGAACCAGCTTGGTACTCTCAGCATGTTCTTCTTGCATTGGACAAGTCTGGAAAACTGACTTAATCAGTTAAAGCTAGTTAAAACTAGAACCCACAAAAATGATCAATATATTTCTGTTATTATTCTAGTCGCAAGTTAGCTCCTGTTTCCCAAAAAAGGCGATTAGAGTTTTACGAGAATCAAAGCCTCAGAAGTTTCACTAAGTGGTGAATAAAACCAGCAAAAATTAATCTTCCCTTAGAGCTGCAGCATCTTAGTCACCCTTGATTACTGCAAAGGCTGATTTCTTTTTTGCTTAGGTTCCTGCAGACAGTGAGCCCAGCCCTGCACCATCCTGAAGCCGCCAGTCGGGGTACAGCTGCTGGGCTTTTCCCCAGCAGACACTGAGCGCGTCAGTCAGGCCAGCAGCACCACAGCTGCAGCGTGGTGAGTCTCTGTGCAAAGTGCAAGCCATGCACTAACACTTGAATAAATTAAACACACCTCAGGTTGTCAAAGAAGAATGTTACAGACATTTTATGGAGTTATGGGTCCCTTTTGATGTGTAAAGTCATGAAAAAGCATCAGTTGATGCTTTGTTTGCTGATCAGCTGATTCAGCACTGTTGTTGCTCAATTTAATTATGTTACACATGCCTTTTATATGCTCAGTTCTAGAAAGAAAAGCTTGAGCCTGTGAGTAGCAAAGATAAACCATTAATCTTAGTTTTAGATACTGATAAGTAGATGGGCATTTGTCCTTGTTACCACATATCTCCCACTCACGATAGCTATGTCTCATCTTTCCCCCCCATCTCCCATGTTTCTTTTGGTAAATTGTGGCTCCAATCTCTACTGCCAGGGATGGTTATTTGTAACAATCTGCTCTATGAAAAGAATAACATGAAAACTGTGGGTTCAAAACAGAAAAATGCCAGCTCTGAATATTTTGAAGAGCTATGGTGCTAGAGTGTCTTTTGCCAAAGAAAGGAAGTTACTCAGAGGCCCATCCAACCTGGCCAATTCCAGGGATGGGGCATTCACAGCTTCTCTGGGAAATCTATTCCAATGCCTCACCAGCCTCTGTGCAGGACCATGTCTCATTTGGGCAGGATTTTGTGTCATTTCATCTGATGTCTGTCACTAAATGTCTATATTAAGAAAGACAAATGCTTTGCTCAATGGATTAACAGAAATATCAAAGAAGTTTGTCATTATGTGTTGTTCAGAAATATCTGAAAGAAATAATTTAGTTTTGGTGGATTTTCCTGATAAAGTTTAGTACTGGATAAGGATATGATCAATAAATTAGTGATCATTTGCAAGGAAAAAATATTAAATAGCCATTCTTTTTGATATGCTTTCCACTCAAAGTCTTCCAACAAGACATAAATATATGAAAATTAACAGGCTCCACTGGATGACACCTACACCTACACACAAAACCATTTCATGTTGTTCAAAAGGATTTTAAAAAGCAGATTTGAAAAAACCAATTTTCTCATTAAATCCATATATATATAGATATATATATATATTTTTAAAAATTGACCTTCAAGGTCTCTAGTAATTCATATCTGTATGCATTTTTTTCACAGTTTTGTTTACCTCAGGGAATAGCTCAGCATTACTGAGACTCCATCTTCTGAAATCAGGACTGAGATCTGGTGCATTACATAGAAGAATATTTGATGATTGATCAGCATTTGTGAAATAACAACAATGAAATGAGATTGTCACCTTCCAGACCAGTCTTTAGTATGGATCTCATGCTTTTGGAAAAGCGGCTGTAGTGCCATCTGCTGTTCTTCTAAAGGGCAAAGTATTGACTCTACTGCGAGGAACTGGTTATCACAATGTAGGAAATATATATTGCTAAAACTAAAGAGAATTAAAGCTAAACAAAGTAAGAAAGCTAAAGAGAACTCTGTGATGGTGTAGAATTAAAGTAGGAGGGATTTGTATTAGCATAAATTATGATCTTTTTCTCTGTAACAAGTGTATTAACATGAAAATTGCAGCAGGATCTTAAAACTGATATTCACACTGAACACAACTCTTTACATGATCCTGGTCACTTTAGGCCCTTCTTGAGTATTACATGTGTTTCTGAACTTCTTCCATTTGTCCTCAAGTTCCATGTTGAGATGTACTGATTTGGCTAGGATACGGTTAATTTTCTTCCTACTAGCTAGTATGGGGCTTTTATTTTTTGCAATTTTTGCTGAAAACAGTGTTGATAACACAGAGATATTTTCATTACAAGTGTGCAACACTTACACAGAACTAAGACCTTTTCTTCTCCTGACCCCACCAGTGAGGAGGCTGGAATTGGGACAGCACACAGCTGGGACCGCTGACTCCAACTGACCCAAGGGACGTCCCAGACCATATGGTGTCATGCCCAGCAAATAGAGCTCGGGAAGAATAAGGAAGGATGGAACGTTTGGAGTGATGGTGTTTGTCTTCCCAAGCCACTGTACACGTGATGGAGCCCTGTTTTCCTGGGGATGGCAGAACACCTGCCTGCCCATGGGAAGTGGTGAATTAATTCCTTGTTTTGCTTTGCTTGTGTATGCAGCTTTTGCTTTACCTAATAAACTAATAAACTAATAAACTGCCTTTATCTCAACAAACAAGTTTTCTCACGTTTACACTTACTGTTGTCTCCCCCATTCCAACATGCGGAAGTGAGAGAGCAGCTGCAGGAGGCTGAGTCACGAGCTGGGCTTAAACGACATTAAATAGAAAAGAAAAAACCCAACAAAGTAGTTTTGGAGTACTATGGACATGTCTAGGTGGAAGAAAGAATCACCAGGAGAAACAGTTTCAGGGCAGACCTGAAAGAACCAGGATAGAGAGTGAGACCAACTCAATGTGCTCTCTTCTCCATTACTTGATGCCAATATTGCAGTACAGCTGTAAGTCTCACTGTCCTGTAGTCCTGGGTGAGGCTTGAAGTCTTCATTTTGGGGATGGATACCTGATGGAGACCTGATTTTTGGGGTGGACCGAAAGAGACCTCAGGCTAGGCAGTGTTATGGGAACAAATGGATTATAAGAATATGGCCTAGGCTATTTGCAACTAGCTGCAGATTTGGGTGCTTGTTTTGTCTGTTTTTAAGGAGTAGCACAAGCTTAAGTTCTCCCATTTGGTATTTCTTGAAGATAGCACATCATCACTGCCAGAGTATGGATTGTACAATGCAGATAGGAGATGACAGTGCCCATAGAAAGAATCTCTCTTTACAATGTGCTTTTTTTTTTTTTGTCCAAGATGCACTCTATCTTGTTTATTAATTGTATATTTTTTGAAGTTTCCATTAGTATATATTTATTGGATTTTAATGGTCTTGCCAAGATTATGAGTGCCTTGGCAGAGGGACTTGATAAATTCTTTTCTTACTATTGCTGGCTTAGTCTAACTTAGGAAGATTAATTTATTCATGATGTGACATCTGGCAATTTTGTGAAATAGAGCCCATTAGAAGTCACTTCTTTTTAAAATCTGACTGTATTAAGTATGAGCAATTACTCCTCTTTAAATCTTTTTAGCATATTCATAACCAAGATTTGCAATAATATCATTGTAATAATTTATCATAAAGTCATTTTGCCTGCACCTGAACATATACAGACTATATGTACACCTTGATACATTAATATTTTTGTCTGAGAAGTTAAGGTACTTTAAGGTACTCTGTTATTTTCTGCTGCAAATATTATTTATTATTTCTTCCATTCTGTTTTTCAAGATTGTCAAGATCAGTGTTAAATATTATTTGGATAGACTAATATTTCAAACATCTTTCATCTAGTTCCATATTAAAACAAGACATTCTGAATTCTGTCATAAATTACAAATAATGATTGTATTCCACCAACAAAAAAAAAGCAAGTGCACAGCTGGTGACATTTATGTGCCATAAACTATGAACTAATGTGTTATAAAAGAAAATTAGTGAGATACATTTATCAAAACTGGAAAGATGCAAAGTGAGGATTATGTCACTGTTACTTCCATTTACTTTTATAAATTAATCACTTTGGGTTTTTAACATCCTGAAATCAAATATGAGGTCTGCCTATCCCTGGAAATCAGCAGAACTTCTACTTTCCCAGAATTTGGTGTGCAATCACTCATCAGAACTTTCTGAATATCCTTACAGGTTCTTGACCATGCTGTATTGTTCAGCACAAAAGAAGTTTGTACAATAGCATAGCCAAGCTCCTTTCTTCAAACATAGAATCATGCAATCAATATGAAATAAATGGATAGTGGAAATGCTGCTTATATCCAATTCTGTGCTTCCCAATCTTGATAATGTTTGGACAAGACCTACTCTAATACCAGCTACAAGTTCAGACGATTAAAGGTTATGTTCTACATCCAGCACAAGTGGGGTTTAGAACAAGCTATCTGGAGATCACACTGTCTCTCTCTTGTTACCAGTTGTGCTGGTTTCAGCTGGGCTATCACGAGTGCATTGAGATAAGATGTCTGTTTGGACAGATTTTGATTTCTTTTTGACTTTTCATGTGAGAATAGCACAATGTGGTTTATTTTATCATGAAAGAAAGAATCCTAGAGAAACAGGGTGATTGATGGAATCACTGAATCACAAAAACACTCAGGCTGGGACCTCCAGAGGTCTCTAGATCAATATCCTACTTAAAGCAGGCAAAACACTAAATTCAGCAGGTTACTCAGGGCTGTGTACAGTCAGAGCTTGGAAAGATCCAAGGATGTAGACTGCACACTCCCTGGACAGCCTGCTCCACTGCCTGCCTGCCCTCATGGGGAAAAAGTTATTCCTCATTTACATTCAGAACCTGTCTTGGTTCAATTTATGCCTATTGTTTTTCATTCTACCACCATGGACCTTGAGGTCCTTTTAATTTCAGGATATTCCTCTGATGGAAGGATATGTATGTCCCTAGCCAAGCCATAAGAACACAAATATTTCGGATATATGAAGCTCTTTCCCAAGTTTTATTTCAGCTTCCAACAGAGTTTCTGAGAATGCTTGGATTCTCAGGCTTGGATTTTCAGGTTTTACCTTTGAATTGCTCTATAGATTAAGATTAGGATATCGAGGAGACAGCCCAAGATGCTGAGGGGACAATTCAAAGATACCTCTGTTACATTGTCACAAGTGAAATTTTTAGAAAAAGGCTGAAGTGAGTTTGTAACGAAGAACTTTCTTGGATGCAGCCCCAGAAAGCAGAAGGCATAATGGCTGACAACTATAGTTTTTAGTATTGTCTCCCACAAGTAAAGAATGAGTTTCGGCAACCTCTCTTTGTCTAATACTTAGCAACAAACATGGTCACAAAGGAACCCCTTTAGAGAGTTCATCAAAATCGTGGTATTGACTGTAACTATCAAACAAAGGAAACCACTTTATTTAAGTTTACCTATACAATTATTTGCATAGAATTAAAACTCTACCTCTATTGCATCTTTCATTTTACATTATGCTATAACCTAAATATGGGAACTGCAAAAACTTATTTAAAGAATAAGAGAAATTATTTCCAGATAAGGAATAGTCCACACCGAGGTTGTGGTAAATAATCTCCAAAATTCAACTGAATATAGGATTTCATTTATATGGACCGAAATTAATCTATATAGGCATTATTTCTCTGTCTACCTTTAAAGATTTTACCAATTATTAGCTTTCTATTTAGATAATTTGCATATCTAAAAAGACCTTACAGACTCAAACCAGATTGTGATCATTGTGTCAAGGGTGATATTAAAAACTAGGTATTTGCAAATTCACAGATTTGCTGTCCTTGAGTAGTAGAGTCTTTTTAGAAATGCCTGTGCGGTATCTGAGGATCATTGCATGTCATAGTCACTCTTCTTATGGCTGCCCAGCTTCAGCTTTACCCAGGGAGAAGCCTCTGTCATTATTATTTCCCCAGCATCTACAATATAAATCTGTAGACATAGAAAGTGCTACTGGGATCTGAGATTTTTTTTAAGTCCCTCTAACCCCAAATAGCTTATGAATGCACATTGGAGGTTACCATTTATCCACCAGTGATACAATCCATGGCATATTCCAGTACCTCATACTGGGTTGGCTTGAAGAGTATATGGAAGAAAGGCTACTATGAAATTCTGCATATGAAAACTAAAGCTTTCTAAAATAAGTTCCCCCAGCAGGTATATAGCTTTCACAGCATGCCAATAGCTGACTGGAAAGTAAGAGTTCCCTATTGCATTCTAAAATATGCTCAGGATTCTTAAATGCACATCCTCTTCAAAATGTTGAACCGTAGACCTCGTCTCTCCTCTCTTCTTGATGATAGAGTATGGAAAAATGCTGCAAGAAATAAAAATTCACTGAAAAGTCTGTGCTATCTTATTTTTCAGCACAAAAATACAAAAAATGTGATTGAGTGAAATGCCCCACTTTGGTACAACAATTTCAGAAACGTATTTAGAACTGTTCAGTCAGTTGAAAGACTGATATTTCATTACTTTGGAGTTTTTTTTGTTGGTTGGTTGGTTGGGTTGGGTTTTAGTAGCTAATCCATGTAGGAAAATAATTTCTGAACAGCTGAATTTATAAATGATTTCTGGCATGATAGTGAGATTGCTAACCAAGATTCCTATGAGGCCAGTGTATCTTATCTATATGCCAACATGAATTAATGGATTAAATTTATCATAAATGATGTAATATCTCTAATCTAAGATGCTTACCATAATGGTGTTTAACCATCAGAGAGCAACCAGATGTATCACTGCATATGTTGCTAACAGAGTAGAGAATGAAAAACCACATCTAGTCCTCCATTTGTCCAGCTCTGTTACAGGACATTTCTTATCTCTTCCTCTCTCTTATTACACAGTTTTATTAGGCAGTGATTCAAACTGGCTAGTGGAAAAGTGTCATTAATGGGGTTCCATAATTTGTCAAGGAAATAAAAGAATCCTGAAGATTCCTTCGCAAGGAACTGATACTCTATAAAGAAATGAATTTTTTTTTAGAGGAATCCTCAGAGATGTGTGACAACCAGAGCCATGACAGGCTTTTAAAGAACATTATTAACACAACCAGGAACATCACAGACTCTGTGGCTCTCTACAGTTGTGATTTAGGGACTGATACATTGCTGTGCTATCAGTTTTAAGATGTGTTAGATAAAGGACAAAAACAAATGTATTTTAGATAGTATTCTGCTAGGGGAGGTTGAGTTTAATAGTAGAAATAGCACAAATCCCATGGTAAAAGGTGAAATCTTAATCTCAGATCTCACAACATTTCTAGACAGATGTTCACATGTAAATATGGAACCATTCAGTACACAAACTGCTTGCAGGACTACATTCCTCAAAATTTGTGTCAGGCAGGTAGATTTGCTTATGCAAGTTGAAGGACAAATCATATTTTTCAACAGAACACAAATTCCTCATCTTTTCACACACACATACACACTCAAAAAACTTATCACTGACTTAGCTTGTCAAAATAAAATCCTCATTACTAATCAGGCAGCACCTTTATGCCTCCAAGGCAGTGATTTGACTGAATGCTTCAAATTACTGCTATGTGTCCTGTGTCCTATTTGATATTTGCCTTGTAATTAGCAGTGGTTCATTTATACTGCTCTGGATTGCGTCTCAAAGCCCTTCTCCCTTACTCCAGGAGGTTTTTATTTTTAATTTTATTTTGAACACAGATGCTATTTGATGCTGAAGAACACAATTTTTTTAAGTCACACTGTATCAGCTAAAAGATGTAATTGTCTTGATACAGTCCATAATTCTTAAAGCTGACTAAATTGGTATCAAAAACATTATTTACTTCCATAATGTAGATAGATTGAATATGAACCTGTGAAATCTGGTGACTATACAATAAATATGTATCAAGGAGTTCCATATAACATATCTTCTGTGGATTATAAAACCCCCTGTTCATATCTATGCATTAAGAGAATCTGAAAGCCAAAAGCAGCAGTCCAAAAGTCACAAGAGTAACGTAGCAAAAACCCCCCTTGCCAAAAACAGAGGGCCTGGTCATATGTGCATTTGCCTTCCTTTATTTCCAGGTAGTCGTCCTTGACTCATTTTGTTGCTCAGCTCAAAGTTGCTCAGCTGTTGCTCAGCTCAATTTCATTTATACTCAGAGAGTCTTCTGCACATACTGCTTGCACAGAATAAAGGGTTCTCTTTATGTACTGCAGAGAGCAACTTTTTAATTATACTCTTAGCATCAGTGTAAATCAGCCTGTAAATTACAATAGCCTGTAAGTTTTGTTTGGGTCTTATTTTAGGATAAACTGCCTCCAAGCCTGCATCTTTATTTAAGACTTTGTGTAAATAGTCACTAGAGAAATATTTGCTTACAGAGAAAATCGATATTTTTTGACATACTCTGAAAAGAGTAAATTAATATAAACAGAAAGTTTTTAACACCTGCACAGTTCCACTTGCAGACCAGCATTTGTTCCAGAGATGTCCTGAGAAGACAGATACCATTCACTTCCAAAATATACTTCCCATAACTATATCTCAAAAAGAGCTGTGAGATGTACAGAAACCTGAAATCATTAGTAGATCTGAAGAGATAAAATTTTGACTAGAATCATATATAATTATATATGATCAAATTATGATTAGAATCATATATTTAAAGAGTGTCCTACATATCTTATGGATGGCACATTTTTTGTCCTACTGCTTAAGCAAACAGTCATAATTTTTTACTCTGTGTCCTAAATATTTCAGTCCAAGATTTTGCCCAAAAAAGCAACTAGGAAATGTCCAGGCAACATAGTTTTTTGGGGTTTGGGTGGTTGCTCTTTTGGTCACTTGGTTGGTTGGTTTTGGGGTGGTGGTGGGTTTTTTAGTTTCACTGGGATTTTTCCATCTCATCTTTAATCTAGTAGAAGCCAAAACTTTGCAGTATCAAATCAGATTGACCATTTGGGAAGAAGCCTCACCTCAGTGGTGAGGGAATGCTGGGAATGCTGAATTTCTTTTCAGCCGTGAGGAGGGGCTGCCCTGTGCTGGCAGCCAGCCCAGGGAAGCATCCTGCACAAGGGACCACAGGAGGAGGTGGTCTAATTTGAACTTTGAGGTGCCAAACAAAGTAAGTGACTAAAACCTGTATAATTCTCATGAAGTGTGTTCTTCACAAATCTTTATGTGGCTCATCCATGAAAACCAGTCTCCATTTCATTGCAAAGAAGGAAAATAATGATGCTTCAAAGAATTGGAAAGCTGTTTTCTTACAGATTTGCTCTAAGAATAGATTTATTCTTAATGGCTTTTTAATAATCTTTAGATCAAAACTTCAATTTATATGGAAATATAAATGCAGATATGGTGCTTTTATATAACTTCATCACAACACTCCCTCAGTTAACATTTATACATATATATGCCTATATATATATATGTGTACACATTCTTCTGGATAAATAGTGAGTGCACAGACTTTCCAAATTCACTGTAAACTGGATAATGAAAGAATGTAAATTTAGATGTTTGAATTACTGAGAATAACAAAAGAGAATCCCTAAGAGAAATTTGTTAGCTTTTTATTAACCAATCTATCAACTCATTGCCCAGTAGTCCACTTGGGAAACTGCCTCTACAGTTTGCCAGCCAGAATCATCCAAAGAACAAGGGTTGGGAGCAGGGCGACAAAAAGCTGTTTTAAGGGATGATCCACAGAGGAAAAAAGAAGAAGTCCCTGAATTATAGGGCTGTGAGGGTAGCTACAAAGAAAAATTGTTTTTACATTTGCTTTTGTAATGTAGAACAATTGCATGTTTAATCATATATTTTGCTAAGATTAGGAATAGGGGTTTTTTTTTAATTCAGGTTTCATTGTCAAGGAATATTTCAATATGACCTAAAAATCTTTTTCCACTTCAAGTAATCCTATTGCAAAATTCTGATGAGATAGTCAACCCTCATTAAGGGCAAAATACTTTCTTTGAGTCTAATGTCCAGTGTTGGTTATCCATAACATAACTTCTTAGAACCTGAAATATACATATAGCGTTCTCCTGACTGCTATGAGAATATTTTTTAAGACATACATGTTTTACGCATGTTAGTATTATACCACTATCAAAATTTTCTCTGCGTACTTCAATAGCTTATCAAGTCAAATTCTGGAATGCTTAAAGGCTGATAACTTGGTTTGTTTTGTCTATACGAAAGGGATACAAGGTTGCAGGATAGATAGAGGTTATAGGGATTATAGGGTTACTAATATACAAAAGCATAAAACTAAAATGCCACCAATCTAAAAAAGCATAAAAGCAAAAAATCTCTCTGGTATCAAAAGAATAAAGAATTTTTTATTTTTCTTTCCTTTAGCTTTCCAAGAATAATGCCTTAAAAAGGGACGAATGGGAGAAATATATATGAAATTGATAACTAACTCTACAGATTACTTTCAGTATTGTTTCTCATTTAATCACAGAGCAGCCACAGGTTAGACATAAAAAGTTATTGCCTTTTACATGATTTGGAGACTATCCATATGAAGAGAAACGAAGATTTATTAATCTATTTCTAGTTAAGCTGCTGCTACTAATCAGGACCTTTTACTGTTGATGGAAAGCATTTAGTTTATGGGGAGCAGGAAAACAAATTATTTTAATCTGCTATAGATAAAAACACTTGAAGTTACAGTTTTGTCATCCTAACTACTACTAATAGACAACACTGTCTACATTGAAGATAACTTCATACAGGTAAAGAGCTATTTGAGATTTTCCTATTGTTAATTTAACACCAATATGTAATGCCTCAAAACCATAAAAAATTGAGTTCTTTTACAGTTTTATCTTTAAAAAAGTCATTAAAGAAAAACCAAAACCATCTGGGTAAGTCATTGGGAATCTGAAGGTTTGATCATTCTGTTTGGTTACATAGATTTGTTAAACCCTGTCCTGATTTTCGGCCAGGACAGAATTGATTTTTTCACAGTAGCCATGAGGGGGCAGAGCTTGGAGCCACGTGGGCCTGTCTAGGTTGTTGTTCTGTACCATCTACATCATCCCTGGGGGGCAGAAATAAGGGATTCTCCCTTTCAAAAAGAAGGTGGATGTGGCGCTGGGTCTGGGAAAAGCATGGGCTTGAGGGGTCCATCCACCATTTTGTTCATTTCATGTTCATTGTCACGCTGCTTTGGGTTGGTCAGTGAGCACTTTTTGCATGTAAATCACCCTCTTTTTGTATACTTTTGTTATTAATATTGTTGCTATTACTGGTTTTTTTTATCTCATTGCTGCTTCCAGCAAACTGTTCTTATCTCAACCTATGATCTCTGCCTTTTGTCTCTGTCACCCGAAGGGGAGAGGGGAGCAGCTTGTGGTTTCAAAAAAAATACTCTTCCCCACTGAGAGCTCTAAATGCTCAGATGCTGCATCAGCAATTTGACTAATAGCACATCTTTTTGACTCAGGAAATAAATTCTCAAATGAATGAATTGTCAAAGAATGGAGGCATGTTTTAGATAAGAATAGATAAAACTTCTACAACAAATGTGAAGTTCTCCAGTTGTGAAGCAATAAACTCCAACTTCTCATGCTTTTAATTAATAGCCAGCTAAATGATTTTCAGTGTTTGTATAGAAAATTCTGCAATGACAGAAAGCATTAGAAATAAAGCATTCTTTAGTCAAACAGTTTACACTCCTTGTGGGACTTGCTCTGACATAGTATAAACAGGGTTTGCTTCAGTGTAAGCTGTCAAAAGCCTTGTTTGAGGGTCTGCAACAGAAGCTGTGGATGGCTGCTCATCCACCAGGCAGGGCAAGAAACAGAAGGGCTGGAGGTTTCCTTGCATAAAGTGCATAACCCTCAGCCACCTCAACCCATTTTATTAAATTTACTTTCGCATTTGATGCAATTTATAATAGGGGGCCCTCTGAGCACTGACTGGATTGTTTTCAGCCTCATTAAATGGGAGAGTTCTGCTGGGCAAAGTCACCTGGCAAAGATTTCCATGAAGACACTTAAGCAGGTGTCATTGTGTGACAAAAAGGACACCAGTCATATTAAACCGTTTTTTGCCACTTAAATTATTCACAGAAAGATTATCCACACACATATTTCAGTATTTTCCATCATCAGCACAATGTTGCAGTATCCTTTATGTGCATTGCTTGACTCTATTCTACTTTGAGAAGCATTTAAGCTTATGATTGGAGTTTTATTTTATGACGGTCATCATAAAAAGGCAAGAAAGTATGCAGAATACAGTCATCAAGCAGTTGGAAGAGAAAATTAGAAGGCATAAGAGTACATAGCAAGGTATAATTCAAGATCATTGCTCAAGCTGATGATGCTTACGATAAGGTATAATGTAATAGCTCAGTGGCATAAATATAATAATATAATAATTCAGAAGACCTAAGCAGGGAGATCATCAACTCTTAACCTGACAGTTTAATAAACCTAATTGTGTTCATAGTACTATTCATTATGTTAATGACTGCATCCTGGGCAGCACTGACAGGCATCTGAACAGCTGCCCAGATGTCCACACAGGAAGTGTGTCTGTTGCAGGATCCTCTCTCGGACGGCAGTCATGTGTTTATGACTAAGGAAGAGTAAGAACAGAGTGAGCACATATTGTGTTTCCTCCTAAGATTTGCCAGCCACCAAAAATGTTCGGCTCAGGTCAATTGTGAATTTAAGACCTGACACAAAGGCATCAAGATAAAAAAATTAGACTAATTACAGTAGTACTGCTGAGGCCTATGGAGAATTTAAGTCTCCATTTCATTCTCAGATTTCATTAAAGGTGATTTAGTGAGAAATTATTCCTTGCTGACTAGTTAGATAACTGGTTTTGTTTCTGTAGGTCATGATCCTGTAAGTCATTTGAAGGTCAGCTTATGTTTAAAAGCCCTTTTTATAGCCCTTTTCTTTGAGAAAGGTATAGTTTAAACCATGTTTCTGTTTCAGTTCAGAGAATAAATTAATTTTTTTTCCCTTGCAGAGCAGTTCCAGAAATGTAAGCTTTAAAAGAAAATCAACAGCCCTTCTCCTTTCTGAGTTTGGCACATGCGACATTTACTCCTTCACACGTCTGCATGCAGTGAGTGGTCACTCTAAGCAAAGAGTAAGCACTGTTTGAAACAGAAGAATGAAGCACTCAACTGTGTGTCAGAGGATTAGAAGCAACTCTTGTATCTCTATAAAGCATTGGTAGTGCACTTCAGTGCCAGTCACAAACTGTATGACATTATTTGGTCAAGTACTACAGCTTTGGGTTTACTACTGCAAATACACAAGAAATTAAAACCATCCAAAATACCAAGTATTTCCTCATACACAACTTACAGACCTAATAAACCCATCATTTCCAGAGAACATCTTGTACTTTAGCTTTAGCTGAAGTGGTTGCAATGATCCATTGATGGGTGAGAAACAAACTTCATGTCATCACCCTGGAACAAAACAGATGAAAACAGGAATATCTGTCTTCCTCAGACCGACAAGGTCAGCCATGTAGGAGTGTAACCAATACCTAGATACAGACCTTGACATGAGACACTGGATTTTTTTCCTTCATTTTGTGCTCTTCCACCTTGGTAGCCGTATTTCAGGTATTTCTGGATCTCTGTTGTGTCAGGTGTCAGACCAGTGACCTCTGACCCAGACTGTATGAAGCAGTTGAGAGTGTTTCCAGTCACAGGAAGCTGCAGATATCTTATGCCACCACTTATTATATTGTACTACTGTTTTTCCACTGTCTTCTTAGTAAAAAATTCTCAGACTAAATTTCTTTGGTCTTGTGAACACTGCCTTGCAATAAAAGCAATTAACCAGCAGTCTCATTTGGATCCACTTGTATCCTGATGCATTTTCTTCTCAAGTACCAATGAAAGGCAGAGACCAGCTGTTATCTTTGTTCTGCAGTAGCTGCCAGCCAGGACTGCCATCTCCACTATAACAGGAAAACTTATCTGCCTCCAGGCACTTCTTCCTAATGAGAAAAATTCAATTGCAAACTCTTACTCATATTTTGTGTGGTATCTAACTCAGTAAGACTACAATCTCAGATGGGCTTTGCAGGTGCTATTACAATTAAATAACAAATAGTATTTACTCCCTAGTATATGTTTTGCAAAGAGCAACTCAACCACAATGTGAAGATGGAGCCATAGCCCCTGCCCTGAAGATTTCACTATCTAGAGATATAAAGCAGTCAGAGAGGTGACAGCAGAGCAAAAGAGGTGACAGAAATCTTGACCAGACAACCGGACTACTGTTGTGAGATGCTGTCTTTGGGGGGTTTTTTGTTTTTGTTTTTTCTAAACTTTGATATGTAAATATCTATGTTTACTCCTTGCTGTCAGTATATCTAATCTAATTGAGCTGAATAAAATGTCTTAAGTGTACTAATTCTGCTGCTAATGGTCACATGGGATATAATACTTTCCCTTCACTGGTAATTTTTTTTGACATTTCTAGGAATTATGCTTTCTATAGTTACAGAATTAATGAAGAAGAGGAAAAGAGCACCCAGAAAGATTTAGATTGCTAATTCCATAGGGCTGGGATGGACTTTACCATTGTGCAATAAGATACTAGTTTATAACAAGAATTACTATGATATACTGTAATTCCACTAAAATTCATATGTGCTGTAGAATTTCAGAAACAACCAAAATACCAAGAAATAGCTTCTCCAGTGCTGCAATATGAATGAATCAGATTCTCATGCTGCATTTCCAGATGCATAGTAACAAAATTCTGCTAACTAAATTCATGATAATTTTGTTTAGCCAGTTAATGCTTTCCAGTTTATAAATCAAGGGACAGCTGGAGGCAACAACACATTCCAGAGCAAATGAAATTGCCATACATAAATGTTCTCGTAAAGAGCTGCCCTTTACCTATAATGCCTAGACTATATCTGTAAATAGTGACAGCTTAATTAGAAAAGGCTGGAGTTGAAGTCCATTGCAAACTTCCATTTTTCCTGTTAATGCAATGGTCAATACACATTTTACATATAAAAAGCTTTTCAGAACATGAATCCAAGTCTCAGAGAATGCCATAGAAATTTAGCTTTGTCCCCTACCTCCACCTGCGTAGTGCTTTTCTCTCTGCTTCTCAGGCCCAGATGTGATCACCTTTGCTACTTTATACCCTTTCTCTGCTGTGTGGGTGGTTTCAGATTTCTTCTTGCTTAGCAATGACATGATACAATAAAATTAACTAACAGCAATCAAAATTAAAACCTCTAATACACGGAGAAATACAAACATTTCACATGAAACTACCATTTATTCATTGAAATGATCTTTAGATACCAAGGACTAGGGTTTCTTGCCCTGAGCTGTATTTTAAATGTTACTATCTCCAGATCAGGTGCTGCCAAAACAAAAAGAAATTTTTGATAAAGTTAAACCAGAACTCCTCAATTTTTTCCCTCAAAAAGATTTTTTTCTATATTCTGGGGACCTTGACTGTCCTTTTTCAAAAGGCTCTGAGTGTGTCTGTCAGTCTTCAATGAGACTCTAAAAATAATCTTAACTAAAATGTAGAGGACCCAAAAAATTAGTTCCCCCAGATGTATTAGCTGCAAATCTATCAGGAGTTCTGCCTGACTAGGGAAATCCCCAAGGGTGCAGGGGAATAGAGGAGGAGAATGAACACTTAAAAAATCCTTTGGTTTCTTGAGATCTGTAAAATCATAGAACAGTTTGAGTTTAAAGGCAATGACCCTTTGGGGGTCATCTTGTCCAATATTCCTGCTGAAGCCAAGGATAAATTCAAAATTAGATCAGATTGCTGTGTGTCTTTTCTGGTCAAACTTAGAATGTTTACAGGGATGGAGCTTCCAGATGCTCTCTAAGCCTCTGCTCTGGTATTCTACTACTTTCAACACAAACTTTTTTGTTATATCTCTCATTCCCCTTGCTGTAATTTGTGTTCAGTGACTCCTGTGGTTTCACTGTGTACCTCCAGGAAGAGCCGGGTTTCATCTTCTTCCACCTTCCTTTAGGAAGTTGTAAAGAGTACCAAGATTCCCCCTCAGTTTTTCTCCAGGCTAAACAAGCTCAGCTCTCTCAGCTTCTCCCCATACACTGGATGTTTTAGCCCTTGGACTGATGGCCTCTGTGGGAACCCCTCCAGTATGAGGATACTTTAGTTTTGCTCTTGGGAGCCCAAAGCAGGACACAGTAGTCCAAATGTGGTCTCCTAATTGCCAAACACCGAGGAATAAAAGCTTTCCCTGAACTCTTGGCTACTCTCCTGCAAAAGCTGCCTCGTGTTCAGTTGTCCTGCATCACTGTGAGGGCTCGCTGCTGACTCACGATCACTTGCAGTCTGCCAGGATCCAGAGGTTATTGTGCTCAGAGAAAAGAGGAGTGACAATATGTGAGAGGAACCACCCTGAGGACACAAAGGTCAGTCTGTTTCAGATGCACACAGACAGAATCGGCCCCAAGGATCAGGATTTTCTGTTTTATTTATTTTGGTCACACCTTTGTAATTGTTCACTTCCCTTGGAAGAAAGGATTGAGAGGAAACTATATTATGTCTTCTCCATTAAAAAACCTCTCTAAAGAATGACAGCACTTCTCTTACAAATAAAGATTTGAGTGTGCACATTCCAGATGTTGTAAAACTTTGCATTTTATTATATTTAGAAACTTCACAAATCTCTAGGGCAAGAAAAAGCACAATTGTATTATATTGTCTTTGAAATTAGAAAAATGATACATTGACTATTTCAAAATAAATGGTTTGTAACTCAATTCTGAAATATGAGCTATATTTTCAGTGGATAGAATCTAGGATGAATACAAGGAAAAAAAATTGAGAAATTCTACTTTACAGCAATAAAGCATCATGAAATAACTAATTATTGCTAAACTTTTAATCACCATAACTATCATGTTCTTCTCCATTACAGAAATTCTTTCACTGACTTTATATTTACAATAGATTGTCTTTTCCATTTCATACTAAAATTTGCTTAATTTTCATATTGCTTTTGACTGCACCTAGTAGAAAATACCTCTCAAATCATAATTACGATGACAGCGTTTGGCTGTCCTTTGCCCAGGTAGGAGGACATGCAGAGTGTTGAAAGTACAAACTTCTTTAACATTTATCTTCAAGGTTTGGAACAGTTCCTAAAAGCTTCAATTAAACTGAAGGATCACCTAATTATTCAGAGCGAGGCATAGTCAAGTCATTAGTAAGTTATTCTGTAGCACATTACAAGTTGTCTTTGGAAGTTGTTTTTGTAATAGTAAATCAAATAATGAGCCAGAATGAGCTGTTTTCTTTACTTGTGTATCTGTTATGAAGCCTCTCAATTGTGTTTGTTCTGTGCAGTAAAATTACTTCAGAAAGAAATAGAAAAGTTATTTTCTGACTGCTTTGGAAGAGTTTATAATCTTCACAAGCATATCCATATGTAGAGAGCTACAGGCAAAATAAGTTACCTGCAAAAGCAGAGGTTGAGTGCTCTGCAGTTGGTTCAGTTAAAGGACCTACAATCATGAAATCCAAACAAAATAAAAATGCAGGAGACAAAGGTCAGTTCTGATTTCTACTTACTCAGTGTTCTATCCTTGTAAGAAATTTTTCCCACGTGCTGTATTTGACTGCCACTGTGCCTCTCCATGTCTAAGCCTCCATTGTTGAGTGGCCTTCTCAGTGGTGGATCACATAGAGCTCTAATCTAAGCCCATTTATCTGTGTGGTTCACTTTCTGTGGAGTCAAATTTGATTCTACACACTGACAGATCCAAGAGTGCAGAGAAGATTGGTGCAATGCTATTTATTTGTCTTCAAGAAATCTGTAGAAGTATAAAGCAGGTGTAGAAACTCTCCTAACTTTGTTAGATTTTCTGGACATTGAAAATAATTTCTTTTTCTTTCTCTCTCTCTTATCTGTTTTAAAGTTCTGATGGTTCAGAAAGAAAACATTTTCCAAACAACATCTGACATTTCATTTCTCTCACATAGCTTTAATTTTAAAACACAAGAATTGCTGATTCATTCTGAACATTACCTGTCTACATTTATTGCTTTAATTAAAAACAGGAAGAAAAATGCAGAGGTAATTTTATTTTGGTCTCTAACCTATGCATGACACATTAATAGTAAATTACTTTCATCATCTACTATAAAAAAATTACATTGTGTGCCAAAGTATATCACTTGAACATCATCTTCAAAGAGAGAGAGTTAATTATTGTGAAATAGTCCCTCTGCATAGGAGGGAAATGGTCTGTCACCAGTTTTACCCGCATTTTCAGGCTGTATCATAGTGGAAGGCTGAAGTGTTTGTTCTACATTGATATTAGGATTCAAAAGACAACACTACTAATGAAGTAGACAGACTGGTAGCACGACTTAATTTGCAGAACAAATTTTGCTGATAGATCACAATAAATGCCAAGTTTCTTCATCTCATAAGTCACTCAAGGAATATTCTTATAGAAATCCAATTGCTTTCTATAAAATAGAAGCAGCATCATTTTTATAAATGCAAATTAATGATTTTCTTGTAAACAGAAATCAAATAAAATATTTCCAGTGTGGGAGGCTATAAAAAATCCCACTTAACAACTGCATTAGAAGGCATAAATGAAGTACTGGTGAAAGATGGGAAATGAACAGCCCTGCCAGCAAACACTTCTTTTACCACAGGTGTGACACACAACTTCTGCAATATCTCACTTCTAAAGAGATGGTTCTATATCTATAGAGAAAAAACATTTTAATACTATATCAGCTAAAAGTAATACATTCTACTTTCAAATGGAACAGTTGTGTCCCATGTTAGTTTTATAGAAATTTGGCTGCATCTTAAAATCTTGCTTTGGTGAGCAAATATGCTTTCTCAGTTAGCCTCAATTCAAACAAATTTCCTGTCCCAAGGTAACTAGCAGTTCAGATAGTCCCACTTGTGATATTTTGCCTATAGATCATTGGATGTGAACTTTGCTTTAAAGATCGTTGCTTCAAAATATAAAACACTGCCTAAAGGTACAAGAAAAAATTCGCAGCACTACATACACTGACATTCAATTCATTCCAATACAGCTAGCCTGGATCTGGAGGCTTTCATATCTACTGTCCTAAGGAAAATGTATCCCGAAAACTGAAAATTTTGCAACTCAGATTGAGCAGTTCACCAACTGCTTACAGTATTCTGCTGTCCCAGAATTTCTTGGTGCAACAATCTACCTATCTGAGATCTCCAAAAAGATTTTCCTTATTTACAGTCAGTGTCAGAAGTGCTGTCACTTAGTGGCCTTTGGAATTTCTCGGTGCTGTTTTATTTGTCATGTCTCCCTCTGTTCACTCAAAATACCCACTGCTTTTTTTACTGTTTCAGTTATTCCTTGAACACTACATCAATCACTATGATTTTGCAGCATTTTACCACAAAATGCTCATATTTCCCAGAACTTTTCAATGCCCAATATTATTTTTCAGTAGACTGCAAAACATTTCAAAATGACTAGAATTAACACGTGGGCAAGGGTTATGGAGAGAAAAGAACAGGTTGTCTGGAGGGGGTGCAGCTGCAGAAAGGGAGGGAAGGAATGAGCCAAGAGAAAGGAAGCTTAGAGACTGAAAGCAGAACTGAGCTGGATTGCTCCAGAGTCTGGATTTACCCTGAATTGCTTGATTTGCTGCCTAATATCTGCCTTTTTGAATGACAAATTTAAATTACACATTAGAAATTAAGTCACAAGAGCTTGAAATATATTGGTAGGCTGATATTCAACCATCAGAATGTTCCCTTAATGATTTTTGATTCTTCTTCTGCTGAGCTGGAAGAATCTACTAATGACAGAAGAAGGATCATATCTGCACCTGTATTCTTCCTTCTACTGCCTTCTCTTGTTATAAAAGCTTCAGCAGTCTCTGCCTCAGACAGTGAATTGCCTCAGTGACATCCAGGATGGCAAGACTATAGTTCAAAGGCAAAAGTACATACTGTCCCTAAACGTCAGCCAGTAGCCAAACTCTGCTTTCACCTTAAAAATTCTCTGTCTAAATGCACATGGAACAAATATGCACTACTAGGAATAGAAAACTGATGTGCCAATAGGACACTACATCTCAAAATGACTTGGCTAAAAAGCTGGAGACAAATCCATCCTCAGGAAGACTTGTAATGGGGATACATGAATGAATGGCTCTTCTTTCTGTATTACAGGCACCAAATAATATTGCAGATTACTCTGAACAACCACACTGACCCTCTAATACCAGTAGTTTGTGCTCACATCAGAAAACTGTCATTGGTCTAAGACTGAAGATTTTGAGTCTTCAAATATAATAAGCTATTTTGAGAGGGTTTCTTCACAATTTGATATCAGCCCTGCTGTCCTAGCAAAGAAAACAATGTGTGCCAGAAAATGGTACCCAAAAATCCATTAATCTTTTCTTAATTGAACTTTCTCAGCCAAACCCACACAAAATTCACAGTCTCCATTAATATTATACTCTTGTTTGACTGATTCCACTCAAGTGTCTCATTTTATTTTACTTTTACTTCAGTTATTGCTTTTTTCCCCGACGTAAAATCATCTTTCAGTTTTCAAGTTCTTCTGTAATTTCTCACCAGAAACCACACTTTATTCCTACTCCTAAAGACTGCTGTCTAATGCTACCACTGCAAATGAAAAGTCACTGTAGTTGTTCTGGGTTTTCTGTATCGGTGTGATTCAGAACAGACTTGGAACTATAATCCCTACTGCACTCTGTTTTCAAACACTTTACTAGTGGCTTAGCTAAGAAGTGAGATCACAGTGACTAGATCTCTGCCCTGTACTGGCTGACAGGTCTTAGATCCCTGTGACTGCTTAACATATGATCTGCATACCCTCCCTATATGTGGCTGGCCATAAGAATAAATAATTTGTTTCAGAGTCTGGGAGATTCAAAAACTGGAAGCTTTGGGCAGGGAAGGAGAGAGGGATCCTATTTTGCATGAGAAAGAAATTAAGGATTTTTGAAACTCTTTTATAAGAATAATGAGCATGAAACCTGCTGTTGCCTCAGAGTAGTTAACATGATCTTGATCTTCCATATCCACTTAATCCATATTCCAGTTTATCTTTCTCTTTTTCTATTACTATAAGGTCTTCCTTGGATGTGGGAACCTCTGAGAGTATATTTTCCTCTATGCTAGCTAAGGGAAATTTCCTCACAAAAACATTTTAGACAAAATTGCTTGCTTTAAGCTCATCTCAGTTAAAATAAGGCACAACTTTGGCAATGCATACCATCCTGAGAAATGATGCAAATTTTAGACTCAGGTTAACTGCTGATTCAGGTTTGGGATATTGCAGGAGTAGCTGACCTGTCTTCTCACCTGACAAGAAACAGGTAAGAGTTATTACTTCAGACCAGTACACTTTTGCAACCAACTCACTTCTTCCTCTAGACCCAGCATTGTACCAAATCACACCCAAACATTGCTGGTGCACACACACTCTTTGGCAGACAGCTTGCCAAAAAATAATTGCAAAACTGGCCATGAAGGTGTATCTGAATGTATTGAATATTTTATATTCAGATTAGATGTTGAAACTTTAATATTTTTCACGATGATGCTCCGGTGAAAAATGTAACACATGTCACTCACAGAAGAGTGAGTAAAATATAACCAGAGAGAAGAGATCATTCTCTCTTCTCTGTTTCCTAGTGCTCTTTGAAAGAGGGTGAACACCCGTAAGAATAGGGCTCTGGACACAATGGCTTGGAGCAGAACTTCATTTAAGGCAGCACTGAACTGAGTGCTCTGTAAAAGGCCAGAAATATTTCTATGTGCAGTTCTATCTGTAACTAGAATGGAATCAAGGAGACCATCAATGTCTGATACAGAAAACTCCAAAGTTATATCACAATATATTCTGTAAACATCTTAATTGGTCTAAGATGGCAAGTAATTATTTTCACCTAGAGGATGTCAAATTGCTTGTGAAACATAGGGAATCTTTTTGAAGATGTCCAGATATTAGTCTATAGCTTGGCTTTGTATTCCATTTGTCCTATTTAATGACTAAAGTCAGAAAAATGATTTACACCAGGATTTGATAAAAGTCCTTCAATAAGATGTCAGATAGCTATTGGACTCTAATTTTCACTTTTCTCAGCATAACATTTACATTAAGTAACATGTCACCATACAATAAATTCAAAACACTGGACATTCTACTTTTAGGAATTGCAGCTATCCAGATTAAACTCTGTTTGTAACACCACCCAGATTTGTTCTTTTTGTCCAGTGGCGTTCTTTTCTGAGCAGCAAATGAACATTCCTAGTTGTGTAGAAAACACCTCGTGTTCTGGATGTTGTCAAAAGCTTGATGATTAATTATTTTATACACTGCATCTCAGATTAGCTTTTTGGTGCCCTCTTAATTATGTGCAGATTTCTCTTAATGTTGCCTCTGTTTTACACTGCTGATGCCCATGTTCACCTACAGTTGTAACTGCTAATTTCAACCGCTTCCATATCTCCATCTCAGGAGATCCCTGTTCTATTCCTCAGGCTTTTGAGACCTTTCCACTTGAGTCTCAGAAGGAGACTCAAGGCATCTCATCCCTCTGGTTTCTCTGGGGGCATGATAAAAGGTGCTGGAGCCAGTGTTTCTCCATTTTCCCATTGCTTGCCTCGTCCTTTTTCACTAAGTTTTAAGACCCAGGTCTACTTATTATGTTAATATAGTTATTAAAGCAGAAGAGAACTTTGGTGAAGATAACTGAAGGGTTTTATCCTGTTTGCTTTAGACATGACAATCATTAATTCTAGTTATCATAAAATTATATTGCTGAGAATTGAAGTAAAATAATTCTTTAATTTGAACCATGAAGCCTCCTAATAAAGCTCAGAGAAAATGAAATTGCAATCGCTCATTTTCTTCTTTCTGAAGCATTATGTCAGAATTTAGCAGATCATCTTTGACCATAGAACAATGGTTAATTTAAATACAATTAAATCAGGCAGATGTTGTGTAGTTAATGTTTTACAAAAGAAAAATCTACTCTATAAAAGTTATTTACCTCAGAATCATTATCATTAAATGATCGAAGCATATAATCTCAAATATTTAGTTTTTAATTGCAATATGTGTGCTCTGTACTTGAGGGGGTCATGTTTGATTTGTGACTACTAGCTGAGGTAAACATCCTCTCTGGTTTGATTTTTTTTTATCTTTGTGATAAGTGAAGTCCTACTCAGCAACCAAGAAATATTAATGAATATCTATGATCTTTTCTTTCCCTGTTATTTCAACACATGCGCATTAAAGTAGTCTGTAGATTAATGTCTAAATCACAATTCAATCTATAATTTTGAGCATCTGTGCAAAAAGACACCAATAATCACCTGATGGAGCTACTAACAGAGGTTAACACTTCATGGAGGATGCATAAAAGTGGAGGAAGAAGCAAGAATAAATGTAACTGTAACTAAATCTTGGCAGAAAGGCCAACAGAGGCATTCACTATCTGTTCTCTATCCTTTAATTGAGACACTGTGATCCTCCTTTTCCCAGAAGTTTACAGGTTCGACTCCAGCAGGACACAAACAGCCCCTCAGAGCAATGTGGTTAAATGTTGGCTTTGCAAACACACAGAATAAGTTAGAAGGCAAATTTTTCTTTCTGTCATTTCTTTTTTTTCTGACAACTAGCCTGAATCTTTGCCCATGTCCTTAGATTGATGATGAGCTCTGAGCCATACAAAGCTACAGACCCTTGAAAAATAGTTTACAAAGACAAGACAACCCTCATTTCTCTCGGGTACTCCTGGGTTTACGTTCCAGCCTCCCTCATGTCTCAAGTTCCATGTTCTGCTTCAAGCTAACCAATTAAAATGGTCTGGCCTCAAAACAATAATTTATAATCCTTGTCTGTTTTTATACATAGCACTTGGGTGTCTGAAATGCACTTGAAGATCTACAAACGAGACAGAAGCAGCTTCACAAATACAAATTAGATTTTACTTAATAGTTATTCAGTTAATGAAGCAAAGAACCAGGCTGCTGGAGAGCCTGATTTATTGAAAGGGGGGGAAAAAAAAAGCCACTGGCAATATTTTTGTTTTTCTCTCTTCATTCTGAGACCTTTCTTTAAATTTTATTTTCCCATGTACTTCTCTATGCCAAGCAAACAGTAATCTGGAAAAAGCAGAGACATACAGCTGTTAAATCGATGCTGGACCTTGGCTTAACTGGGAGAATGCTGCTATACAGGGACCTGCTATTGTCACTTTTAGAAGTAAATGATTTTTTAGAGAGAATTAATTACCTTTCCCTGAACCAGGACCAACAGCTACTTCTAAATAAGTTATACAGTATGAAGCACTACAGCAATCTGGCTTTCAGTAATTTTTAACAGGTACACAAATCTGCTCCTTTTTAGTAATTTGGGGCTTTTTTGGTTTGTTTTTAGAAGAATATGAGCCTTTTAAATTTGCTTCTTGCTGTTGCCATTGATAGAGAAATGACTGTTCTAACTACATGTCTGAAACTGAGAACTGCTGCAAAACCCATACCAGCATGCTCCTGCTGACCATGTTGTTAAAATTCTGGTAGCAAGTTCAGCTGGATGTCAGCCGGCACCAAAGACATAACTCATTCATCATGTTCCATTCTGCAGTGGCATAAGAAGTGAAAACATAATGTTAATGTCTGGAAATATAGAAAGAGAATGGAAAAAGTGTCAGCCTTCTTATTCCGGAAACATTGGCAGGATAAGTGTGGTAGGATAGTTACGCCTGCCATGGACAGATGAGTTATATCCTGAAGACCTCCGTGAATTCCACCTCTGCTTCAGAAACTTTGGGAACAGACCCGTTTGCCTGACTGTTTCAATGAATGTAAAGGCTGGAGGTTCCAGTTTTCACCCTGTTGAACTCATGTCTCCTTGGCTTCATCAGAGCAGGGAAACACAACTCTAGGACTCCCCACCCCAAGGATTTATTCCTTGATAATTACTTTTATTAAGTACCACAAACAGTTGTTTTATCATCAGGGGATCTACCAAAGCTAAGTTTGACTTTAGAGTTTGTCTGAGAGAAAAAAAACAAAGTCTATTCAGCCAGGTGACTAAATCACCTGAAGGGACCAATGCCAGCAGCCAGTAGGAGTGTTACCTGCCCTCTCATAAGGCCCATGTGAAAACATTTCATGTCAAAAGAACATACTTTGGTGAAGAGGAGATGCAAACCATTCTTTTACTCATCACAGTGTCTTGACTAAACCTTTTGGGGAAGAATCCTCATTCCTATTCTCCTTCTGCATCTCTCTCACTTTCTATGACTCTGTCTGCGCCTCCCTATAGCAACACACCTTCTCTTACAAAGTCAGCACAGGACTAAACACTTTCTTCCTGGGTGAAGTGGAATAAAATTAGACAGTACTGGCTGCTGATTGCATGTACGAAAAATAGAGGTATTTTCTACCCTTTCAAAATATATTTCTATGTAGCTGAGCACTGCACCGAATTTCTGCTTCAGATTCTTCAATTTCTATCAGAAATAAGGAGTGATTTTTTCATGGAACCAGTGAGGTATTGTTTCTACAAGGCTTTCACAGGACATCTTCCAGCTGCTCTCTGGCAGTTTTATTAGTTCAGGAGAACTCTCATATGAGTGACAAGTATCAGCCCATGAAGCTGCCACACTCTCAAAATCCTGCCTAGAAGAGTTGGTGGAAATTCACTGCTGCGCATCAAAGCAATTTGGCCTGAGGGAATTGGGTAACATGCTGGCATATCTTGTCTTTTGAGGTAATTAAAAATCATGTGTCTGAGAATCCATTAATGACACAACTGAGATCCCAAAGGACAGAAGTCATTACGTGTATGAATCATGCCCTGTCATCCTCAGTTTTAGCAATCATTGATAAAACTCTTTGGGTCTTCAGAAGATTAAGTCCACCATGTGAACCCCTTTAGTTATAATCTGCTTCCTGATTGTGTCCCAAGGAAGGACTTTTGTGCACTGAACCAAGCACTGAGCAAATTGTCAAATGATTGACCGTTTTGTACCTTGAGATGAAGCTAAAGTCTAGATTGATTTACCTGGTTCTGAAAAAGCAGATGAAGGCTAAGTCAAAGATTAGGAGAGTAGCTCAAGATCAGAGTGCAAAAGGCTGTTTTGCATTTCTAGGCAAGCTGATTGTGCTCAAATATTTAGAGGTAAATAATGAGCTGACTAGGTACTGCTTGTTTTGACAGGGAGAAAGCAACACCTCTGTCAACTATTTGTAGTGTTTTCCTACTTTCCTTGTCTCTGCTCAAAGAACCAGTAGATAAAAAACCCAATTAGATATGCTTATTATGGATTATTTAGTAGTTTTGTGAAATTCAATTGAAATTCGGAGAAGTTTATGGAGCAGAAATCCACTGAAGTTGCTATGTATATAGAAAGCACATTTGTCTCAGGAAGACCCTAAACTGTAAATGCTGGGAGATGGGAAGATTGTGAGACATAATATACATTCTTAGTCTGTCGTTATATTCCTCCCCAAACAGCTCCTTTGGTTATTACCACTGAGCAAACCTTTGAATGGATGGGTTTCTATCCTGATTCAGTAGTGCTGTTCAGCCATATCATTGAACTCAGATTTATTTTCTTAATAAAGCTGTTTTAAATGCCTGATCCAAGGGCCAAAGTGGATTGCTAATATTTCTGGAAATCCATAATTTTACTTTGTCTACACTGATTTTCCTCATCTCATCATGACTATATGGAGTGGTTAATAATCAGGACATATTATTGTTTAATTGTGGCTGTGAATTTTGTGTGATGTGAAGCAGAAAAGTTCCACTTGCAGTACAAACATTATCTTCACCTGGCAGCACCATGACAAGGACTGGAGCTGGGCACATTAGCAGTGAACCAAGAGTTTAATGGATGGCAAAGATGCCCTTTCTGACCTCACCACGGTATGTGAGGCACGCTGAAGAAGAGACCATGGTCACACAGCTGCTGCTACTCCTTCCCTTATTCTGAGAACATGCAGGGAATTTCTGTCTCCAGACTTTTCCAACTGGCAATAAAATTTGGGTCTGTAAATAAAATCTGTGCTGTAGCGTTCTCTCCAGGCACACAGACTGAGTGAACTACAACTTTTGGGGAATCTGGACAGAGACTGTAGCTGTGGTCATGGATTTGGGCTTTTAGGTAGATTTGGATAGCAACAGTCTCAGTCAAAAAGAAACATGAACTGACCAGAAGGAGTAATTTATTGGCTTAGTGTCTTGAGGACTTGTGATATAAATCCAAGCATCCAGTACAGTAAGTCACCAGTTCATCAGTATAATAAATTTGAACCAATTCAGACACCAGAGCTTACAGGGGAAATTTATTAGCCATTTTATGCAGTAGATATGCCAGTGGCACAACAGTGTCAGCTATAAGGGTTGCTATGAGTCTCAAATGGCAATGATAGTGTCCAAACTGAGCCCGGCACGTGCTGCTCCTGCAGCAGGACCTCACCTCACATTGCCACACAGCAGAACCACAGAGGCCGTGAGATTGCCTTCCTTCTGCACAAGCAGGGAAATGAAGGGCATACCAGTGAATTCCGGGATAACATGCAGGGGGTTTATTTGGCATGGGGAAGATGCACACAAATAAAAAACTCTCCCATGTGCGAGGAATGGCATTGAGAATAATGTTCAAAGGATTTACTTCATGGTTTAAGTCCAGAGGGCTACTAAGCCCCCCACAGCCTCAGGATGGGGTTGGAGGAAGAGAATTGAAATGGTAAAAGTGAGAAAACTGGTGGATTGAGGTAAGAAATGTTTAATAATTAAAATAAAATATAATAATAATAATATTAAGCATAACAATATTAATAAATGAAAAGGAAAATAACAAAAAGAAAGATAAATAAAGTCCAAGAAAAATAAGTGATGCAAATTAAAAACAATTGCTCACCATCAACTGACTGATGCCCAACCTTTTCCTGAGCAGCAACCCCTGGCCCACTTTCCCCCTAGTTTATGTGCTGAGCATGATGCTGTATGGTCCGGGATATCCCTTGGGTCAGCTGGGGTCAGCTGTCCAGGCTGTGTCTCCTCACAGCTCCTTATGCACCCCCAGCCTCATTGCTGGTGGGGTGAGGCCTTGGTTTTATGTAAGCACTGCTCAAGAACAACTAAAATATCAGTGTATTATCAATATTCTTATCACCCTAAATCCAAAACACAGCAGCGTACCAGATATGATGAAGAAAATTAACTCTATTCTGGCGAATGCCGGGACAAAGAATCTTAAAATATTCTCTCAAAATAAACCAAGATGCATTCTCATCAAAATCAAAAAATACAGAATAGGGATTTAGTACCTGTCCTGTAAGCCTGAGCCCATGTCTCCTTTAATTAAGTGAAATAAAGGACAAATGCAATGTTAGTAGAGTTTTCCTATCACATTTTGAATTTAGATTTCTTCAGTGAGCTTAGTATCGTTCTTGGCTTTCTATTCACAACTTAATAGCTACAATTAAACACTTTCTTCAGTCAGGCGTACAAACTTGGCCAGAATGAAGCAGAATGCTGCAAATCCACCAAGCATACAAACTGCTTGTTTAAAAATCCTTACATTTGCTCGAGCTCTGGGGTCATGGCTGTATTCTGCTGCCCTCTCCTGTCGCTTGCACATCCTTGCAACAGCAGTGACTACTGGCTAAATACAAAATTATGAAAATTCACATCCAATTGCATAACAGCAAACCACCGCTGTAAAATTTTTCTGATGCTGTCCACCTTTCTCAAAAGACCCTTTGAAATCTCCCCTTTTGCATTGCTGTATTGCTTTGCAGAGTAGATTAATTTAAGCTATGACTCTTTGTATAGCTCAACATTTATGTATTCTGAAGAAAAGATGGGTTAAAGTCTATGAGATCCTTCAGGATAAAAGCTTCTAGATAAAATCATGACCCATAGAAACAAGAGAAAATTCTGGCAGCTCAAAGGAGTTTGAGGTTTTATTTTCTGGCGCTAAGGAGTGACGCCTACCAGAAACTGAACTCAACTTGAAATAATTTATTGGCAATTGTTTATAGTCACTTAACTTTGCCCAGGGTGGATTACAAAGTCTAGCAGTAAAGTGCCTCTGGTTTTGAGGAGCATGGTCAAGCTTATTAAATTTGGTGCCCAACTCCAAGACCATAGTAGGTAATGACTTGTTTTTACTACTGGAATTCAGATTTTGAATCCCAAAAAGTCCATGCTTAGGCCATTGGATCAAACTGACTAAGACAACTATGTCCGAGGCAACATTTGGACAAGAAAATTCCTTTCCTCATCTTAAAAGTTGGTATTGGTGCTTCTTATTAAGGATGTTAAAGTAGAAAATGTCTAAATTACTGCATGGAACGCAACACATTCAGGAAAATAATTTCAGTTTGCACAGAGTGGGTTGTTTCCCTTTAAAGTAATTGTGTGGAGAACATATACACTTTAAAGCCATAAAGTTAGTGCATTGAGAGTCTGACTGTGTAGAAATGCTGATTTTGAAAGAAAATCACATCATAAAGACTGTATGTTTAATGGAAGAGCACATGAACAATGAACTCAGCAAGGCTAACATAAACAAGAAAAGAACAGAATATACGTAACTTTTAATTTTTCTTAATCCTGCAAAGGGATCCAGGAACTACAAAACCCAAAAACATATTTAAGAAATGAAATGGGAGTAAGTGAGTTTACACACTCATACAGTGTGAGATGGCCTTTGCCTCTTCATGTCTTTCTGGACAGTGACTTAACCTGTCTATAAGTAACTTTCCTCTATGTATTTTACATCTCAGTTTGTTCATTTTGTTAGTACTTTCCCCGCTGTGGAATAGAGATGATTTTTTTTTTTTTGCCTGTTTTTCTCTTATAGCTGTGTCTGTTGCATGTTAAGAAACACCACTATGGTTTATGAAATAAGTGTTTTTACACCTGAAGTAGAAAATTGGTTCTCAGTGTATGTGCAGGGGTCTGTAGTGTCTATATGAACATAGCTCTTTAGAGATGAATCTCTCAGGATAACTTCTGGTACCAAAGGGCAAATTTCTGTTCCACTTACACTGGAAAAATGCAAGAGTTTCCTTGAATTCAGTGAAATTTCTGTGGTCTTGTTTTCCACCTACCAAGCTGTGGGTACAGAAAACCAGGAAACCATTCCTCTTGCTCCTATTTTCTTCCCATTGTAGAAAACGTCTAAGGGATTGCTTTCTTGGATCAGTAGGATAAGATGTTTCAAGGAAGCAAAGCAGTGTCAGGACCCAAGTCTGAATGCACTGTATCTTCCTTTAATTTTTTTGCATTCATGATTTGAATATTTTGCAATATAACACTCTAATATTTATTTTAATTTAATCCAACATGTTCTTAAACAGATTTTTTTTTGAGTTCCTGATGGTTATTATCATTCTAAGAGAGAGATGGGCCAGGTTCTCTAAATGGTGATATCTGAAATTTTGAGGGAATCTGTATATTTTTTCTTTTAATGAAGTGAAATCATGATTGAGTCTGTTGAAAACAATCAAAATACTTCAGTACGAGAGCAGTGGGACATGAGAATTTTGTAAAGTTTCCGATTTCTGGGCTGAGTTGGAGCAGCATCTGAAGGGTCACGTCCTAATGCACAGTTTTATCACGGGACTTTCATTAACGTGGATTTTGGTTACACATGAAACTCTTACCAGTTACACCAGCATAGTTACACTGGTGTTACTTAGGTAATCTGACTTGTTATGGTACTGTTATGATACTAATGAATTACTTTCCCAGTGGCACAAGAATTCCTGGCACGAAGTGTTGCAAATCTGGAGAACACCACTAGATGGGGACGTTTTCTCACGTTCGCCTCATTCTCTGGTTCTGACAGGCCGAAATTTCTTCTGTATTTTCAATTTTGATGACTGACATTTTAAAAGGAAAATGAGAAAAAATAACTTTCGTATATAAGCAAGTCTCATGTGCTTGAAATGTTTGCACATGATAATGAACACAAGAATTGATGAGGTCTCGTGTCTGGTTGGTTAGGCTCGGGGGAATGAATAGACAGTGTTTTCTGGGAAGGCACAAAAGACTGGAAAAATACCTGAGGCCTCCGTACTTTTGTATAACAAAACGAATTATTACTTATTTAGCTAATGTCATCCTGTGGAAAACATCTTTTAACAATATTTCTTACCCACAGAGCAGTTTTCAGCTCCAGAGTATTTAAATGTATTCATCCCCAAGGAAACAACTCTAAACAGGATATGGGTGTGTGGTCAATGCTGAAGTGACAGCTTCTATTGTCTTTCTACCCTCATCAGTATTCAATATAACAGCAAACACAGGGACTGATTTAGAAACAGCTGAGTAGTTAAAACAAATAAGGAGATCCTATACAAACCATTCTATGATCCTATGATTTAGAAAGACCTGCCATTCAAGTGAAGCTGGAGAAAAAACTGATCACTGAGGAGTTGCAAAAACTTGTTGAAATAGATTTTAAGATATATTTTTAGTCAAACCAATGTTATTGAAAAACAAAAATGTTTTTGCAGGTTTCATATTTTCTGCATATATTATAATTTTTAATAAATTTTGCATGAAAAAAAGATGGCTTTTCTGAATCAAATGTTTTTTCAAAAATTTCACTATTGACATTCAAAAATAAGTTATGGTTCTTAAAGTCATAGAATCATGATAGAATCATGATAGAATCATAGAACACTTTGGGATGGAAGGGGTCTTAAAGATCATCTTTTGCCAATGCCCCTGCCTGAGCAGGGACACCCTCCACTAGACCAGATTGCTCCAAGACCCACCCAATCTGGCTTTGGACATTTCCAGGAATGGGCTATCCACGAAATCTCTGGGCAACATGTGCCAGGGTGTCACCACCCTTACAAGGAAGAATTTCTTCCTAATCTCTAGTCTAAACCTATCCTCTGTCAATGTGAAGCCATTCTCCCTTTTTCTGTCACTATATGTGATATCACCAGATGGCTGTATTTAATTTCTGAATAATTTTGCTTAAACACACAGGTGTTCACACATATCTTCCTTCTCTTTTATTTTCTGTATCTGTTGGGGAATAATTGCAGTGCAAAGGGGTTTTGTTCCCTTTGCCATGTTCTTTGATTCTGCTGTGATTGCTGCTGCCCACACAGCACTTGGGCAATAAGTAGTGATGACAGTCTCAGTCTGAGATCAGTGACACTACCTCTTTTCTAATACCTCTAGAACAAGTTGTGCCAGGGGATGTTTGGACTAGATATCGGGAAAAATTACATTTACTGAAATCATTGTCAAGCATTGGTATAGGGCGCCCAGGGGAGTGGTATAATCACCATCCCTGGAGATGTGGCACTTTGGGACACGGCTTAGTGGTGACCATGGCAGTGCCAGGGTAATAGTTGGACTTGATTATCTTAAAGGTCTTTTCCAGCCTAACTGATCCTATAATTCTCTGATTGTATTTCCTGGCTGCAACAAAATTTCCCTGGTTATCCACACAGTCACCCTGGCCACACATTCCCACTTGCATTGTCTACAAACGGAGCGTGGACAGACCAGGAACACAATGAAAATTTTTAAAAATCCCAGTGTAACTGATGTAAGAATGGTACTGCTTCTTATGGGTTTGTTTTGTTATGTTTTGTTTCCTCTTCACATATCAGCGACCTAAAACGGAATTAAGTTTGAGGAATAAGTGTTCTCATACGAGGTTAATGAAAGATTTAAGCCCCAAAAGCTGGTCTAGCCATTCATACTACAGAGCATATCAAACTGCACGCAGTTCCTAAAGCTTTACAGTTTCTATTTAGTAAACAGAAAGAGAAATAGACAATTAATGTCCTGAATAACTGTATTTGTAGCTTTGTGTTAATAGGTAGAAAACAGACAACATGGTATTACTTCTACTCTGTGCAGTTCTTTACTGTTTCTTCTAAACCACTTAACATAAATGTACATCCCAGACATTTCTGTCAGGGACTTTTTATGCCAATAATAAGAATTAAGAGTGTGTATATAACCCCACTTGGAGAAACCATCTGCAAAATTCTGATGGCTCAGAGGCAAATTGGAAGCTTAGACAGTGCATCTGTTTGAATACACAGAAAAAGGCTTTATTCAACCGCAGAGGTAAAAAGTAGTATTTTCCAATGTAGTTAGGTGATTTAGAAGCCTACTTTCACCAACATTCAAAACCCAGAAACTCTAATTACAGGAGGGCTTTGGTTAACTTTACTTTTTGAAATTCCCTCATTCTCACAGAAATTTTTTTCTTGTACATTCTGCTACATAAGAAATTCTAAAACAAAAAACTGAAACAGAACAGAAACAAGAACTATGCATTTGCTCATCTGTAATTACTCCGAATTCAGTTAAATACTAAGCTACTAAAAAACTTGTAATGCGTTCTACTAAATCAAAGATTCCTGCTGAGTCAGGAGGCATGCAGTTTATAAATCAGACTGTAAACATGGGTAAGTAAATCTGGGCAATATATAAAAACTCTGGAGTTAGCACATTTAAAACAGAAGCTTTAAAAGTAAACCTTTGTAAATCAGCTCCCTAAATCAAAGGGAAAACAATGATTTTTCTTGTCTTATAGACCAGGGAAAGTTACTCCCCAAGCAACTTGTGTAGATAAAGGCACTGTTTTTAATACAGGTTGATGTATTTATGTACAGAGAAAGTACAGACAAACGTTAAGCAAGAAACATAAAAACTCTAAGTACCAATCCAGAAACATTTTGACACCAAAGAGTTTAACAGTTGGATAATTCAAAAGAATGTTCAGACAGATACAAGGTAGGGCATGACCACACAGTAAAGGACAGTGAGCAAGGGGCCTTCATCTGCTATAAACTGTGAAAAATTTAATTAGAGAAAAGTCATTAAGCCTAAAGTGAGGATTTCCTACCAGTTTATACAAAGCAGTTTTTAAAAGCTTATTAAATTTTCAATATCAAGACCTACACATTTATCTGTGGTTGGAAAACTTGTTTGTAAGCTTTTATTTAAGTATGCATTCATATGGTGAGTTAAGTTCTGGCTTCATAGGGTCTGGTACGGCTTTTATTTCTTTACAGTTGAGGCAGCTTTTCAGGGACTGCACTGGCAAATGAGGTGTTAGTGTTCAGATGGAATATAAAAGTGAACATTTTACACACAGCCATAACACTACTTTGTAAATCATTTTCTTCTCCAAATTTAATAATCTTTCTGGAGCTTTCAGTTCCTCAAGGTCAGAAACTTCTCCTTTAAAGTAGCCAGACTTCCAGCAATTATTAGAGCCGATATATAATGAGGACATTTACATAGTAAATAAGGAGGAATTATGATGAAATGATATAGCTACCAATAAATAACAGGGAAAACCATATTATTATAAAATATACTTTATATTATACAGTGAGAAGCTGGACAAAAGTGTGTCTTTTTAATTTAGATTTCACTTCCAGGACTGACTCCGTCATTCTAGGATTTGTAATGTCTATAAGTATACGCATATCTATGTGCATACAGATGTGTATATATATATTTATATACAGCTGGCTACACCAGGCCATACATTAACAGACCAATCTGTTGAAACAACACAAACTTTTGAATTCTATTTATGTTATATATCCAACTTTATCTTCAGTGTGAATTACAGCCTTTCTGCAATTTCCAGATGTAACTTCTTTCTTTCAAGACTAGCAATGAACCAAGTCTAAGCTTCCTTTAAGACTGCATTTTCATCAAGGACCTGCCAAGGCTGTTCCTGTCAGAGCCCAGGCACATAACGGAGCCCAGGAGGAGCCATAGGAGACCAGAAGACAGAGCACACTAATTTCAGTGTATCTGGCTGCTGCATGAACTTCCAAAGATTAATTGATTCTGGAATATGACTGTCTTTTGGAAAATAAACCCCCAAACCTGCAATCCCTTCCTCTTTGATAACAATTTTGCCACAACCAGTTCTGTGTGCACAATATAAATCACATATACACTATAAGTTTTTATTATTTTTATCCCATTCCAACAGAGAATTCTATATCCTAGTAAGGAAGAAGAGCAAGTGTCCAAGAAACCCTTTAGAGGCTTTGCTACTCCCCTGTTTCATTTGGAATTTTCTGAGTAGAGGGTAGGCATACATATATTAGGAACTCTTTACTCTGTCTACCCACTGCATATGGGAACATAAACAAAGTTTTGTGTAGTCAAAATTTAACATGTGCATTTGAACTTTATGTGGAATTTGATATGTGGATTGCATTTAAAGGCACATCAGACAGAATTTAATGTATGTATTAATTATTAAGTGGTTCCATACTGTAGACATTTACTTAATTATCCCTAAACTGAAGCATGTGAAGTACAGATTTTGGAATAAAGGTAAACTGTGCAACAAGAGGCTACACTATAAAAATGTAAAAACAGAAATAGATTTTTTTTTTCCTGAGGAATTGTTATTTTCAGTCTCTGCTCAAGAACTGCATATCCTGTGTAGAAATGATCCCTGCACAAGACTCCTGACTTGAAAAAGAATTCTCTCATAGTGTATCCAGCTCACTGCTTCTCTTCGGACATCAGGTCACAAAATTTGGGGTGATTAGTTCAATTTGCTGATTCTTTCAGCAGATCAGAATATGTTGAGCTATCCAGCTGATACCAGGTTTTGTCAAATATCTTGTAGATAAAGGAAAAGACAATTCTGAATAATGACAAAGCATTTCAAAGAAAGTGTTTTGCCACAAAAGTATGACAGAAAATTAATGAAATCAAACGAATACATTTTTCTGATTATGATCTCTGTATGACACCCAATATTAGTGCCCATTTTAGTGAACATGCATGTGCTTGTGGTTTGTTCCTTCACTTGTAGCTGACTTGCCCTCACTGGCTAACCTGAACAGAGCTAGCTCGCCCATTGGCATGCAGTGGATCAGAATAACTAAATATTAAATGTTTTCTCCACAGTGCAGGTGATTTCACTATAATTCATCTCTTTTTTCTTACAACTATGATATATTCACAATTTTGTGTTGTTTCTTTGGACCATGGGCTGTGTTTGCTCATGTCCTTAAAAATATGCATAGCACAGTGTATTTCAGGTCTGAGAGAAGACTTTGGACCCCTTCCTCATACAAATAATAGTGATTAATTAATTGATTACTAGATTGCAAATTAGCTTTTGACCTCTGCATCTACTCGTACAATTTCTCCTATGCAACATGTTACATGGTTTTTATCACAGCTGTATAAGAAGTCTTTTGGTACTTGTTCTGAACACAAAACCAGATAAATTTTGATCTTTGAGTAAAGGAACATTGGCAACTCCAGAGAAATAGAAAGAAAACATCCTCTAAATCAGGACCTGTGTCTATGTCACTGAATAATTTATGACAAAGGCAATTCACTTCTGGAAACTGTGAACCTATTTAAATTTTCTAAGCTTTCACTGTCCCACTGGAACTGGCCTATTAAAGTTCCTGCTCCTCTGAAGTCTTTGTAGCAGTCTCCAGCAGGAGCCTGAATGATTCTTCTCTCACCTAGATCAAGCCCTTCTCTCCAGCTGTACCGGCTGGGCTGTTTCGTGTCACAAAAAATGGTGGATGAGGAGAGGAAAGGTGAAACCAAGATGAAGCAGCAGCATGATGTACAAACTTCACATCAGGCTGATGAATAAAAGACTTATCCACAGTTTGGAGGAGTGTACATGATGTGTCTGCAGCATCTTTCTTATTGAGAAACCTTTTTGTGTTTTCTTCATTATTAACAGGATCCAAATTGTTCTCTGCAGATGTGGTCCAAGCCATGCTTTTCTCTTTGAACATGTGAGAAAAATCACCATTAAGAAATACTTGGTATTTAAACCACATGCTTCTTGTGGCACTGAAATACAAAGGACTTTTTGTCATAAATTGGTTTTGGACCTTAGAAAGAAGTTAATGTCAAAATTAATTGGTGCACATAAAAATTAGTATGTTAATATGTCATCTCATACTAAGAGAACAACCTATGAAGAGCCTATACCAAGGGGTTTCTGAGGAAAAGAAGGGTTCTGCTGAAATAGCTAATTCCTCTTTTTCTCAGGATGAACAGGAGTTTGAAAGAAAGGATTGTTTTTATACAGATTTAAGGATCACAGGCTGGCCTGACATTTGAAGGATCAAGGCTAGAAAGAAGCCCCTTCCTCTCATCAGCTTTCACCCAAAAAAAATCTGCAAATTCCTAAATTCAACATGAAGGCAAAGAAAAGGCATGAAAAGAAGAAGAGATACAAAGAACTGCATAAATCCAGTGAGAATTGCAATATAACAGAGATCTCATGTAAACATTGCTGACATTAAATTTCCACTTGTGTTATTTTATAGACTTAGCGGGTATGCCAGGCAGCCAGATTTCTGAGTGTTTTTCTGAGATGAACATTCAAACATTTGGAGGCCCTGCCTTCATCACCTAATATTCAAAATCTGTTGGATGCTATTGCAACCAGACAAATGTATAATGCACCATCAAAAAAAAAAATGCAGCTGAAATTTGACCAAGGTATTTCTGCTTAGTTAATTATCTTTATGAGGACCAATCTGTTTCAACGAAAGTCAGTGGAAAAGATATCACTGTATACACAGGTCAGGCCCTTCTAATAATTTTTAGCAGCTGAAAGAGAACACAGGGTACACAGCTCCTATCAATTTTGGAAGCTGATGTAAGATAGAGTATAATATAATATAATGGAACAAGATACAAAAAGATGCTTAACATGCTAAATTTTTCCCTTTCTCTTCAGCACAAAGAGAAGCTGCCAAGTAGAGAAGTTTATAGGATGTTCAGGTTTCTAAAAGTATATAGTTATGAAAGAATTCTTGTAACAGCAAAAGGGAAAATAATCAGCCAAGCTCCCAACAGGAGACTGGCATAGTGGTGGTGGCAAATGCAGCAGAAGCATAATTTTAGTTAGTTGTCAGTCCTCTTGAAAATGTCATCTTCCAAAATGAAGATTTTTCCCCTCAAAACATCAATAGACTAAGGTGCTTTTTATGAATGTACCTATGTTATCAATGGTATCTGACATTTATATGGTGCCAGGCATCACAATATTGAGATGTGACAGCTTAAGCAGACATAAAAATGTGGACTTTTCATGATTTTGATTTTCAAAATTGCTTTTCCAGACGTGTGCAGTGGTGAAGAATGGAAGATGATCACAACCTCTTCATTGCAGATTGGCTTACATGGGAGCTACAATGCTGTGGTGGTGGTGGTGCTGATTTTGGGCTGGACTTTTATAGCAAATATTTTTTGTGGTGGGTCTCCTGCCAAAATTTGATAGATATGATTTCTGTAGGCCAAGTTCATGTATGTTACTAAGCAGGGGAAATTTAGGCATCAGGGCTACAGAAGAAGAGCTGTGCAAGAGTAGGAATTGAGTAGGAAGCAAGAGTGGGACAGTGTAGACAGTGGCTTGCTTATCATCTCGGAAACTAAAGTGGATATCTTCGAAGTCTGAATACGGTCTTACAATTTTTGGTGTGTTTTATTGTCTTGGGATCAAGAACAATGGGCTAGATTTTTTTCAATTTATTAATGATGCTAAAGGACATTGACCTAAACTAAATGTGATATGGGATGAAAAAGTAAGGGAGGAAAAAATGCATCAGAGTGATGCATATACTATATATATATATCTGCTTTTTAATAGGGATCAAGAAATCTCAGAAGATGTGGATAAATATCACTAAAAAGTGTGGGTTGTTATCCTGATCTTATCTGAATCTTAAGACTGAGCTGGAATTCTCACAAGAATTGGCTTTCTCACAGTATTTCTGAAAGTTCCAGACATCGTAAATACTCATGGTATTTCAACAATTCTTGTTGCAGCCCTGGATTTAGCCTGGTGGTATAGAGAGGCACAATGTGAAAATTAAGGGGAGGGTGGGAAAGAAAAGTTAACCTTTTAAATATTAAGAATTCTAACATATCTAGCTAAGGGAAGCGGTGGCTGAAGAGTCCATTCCAAGGATGAACATACTTAATGAAAGAGATGTTATTTAGTAGAGTAATAAAAACCCGAAACACAACCAAACCAAAAAAACAAACCAAACCAAAAAACAAACAAACAAACCAACCAAAAAACCAAACCACCTTAGGTTAGGAAAAATTTCAAAGGAAGATGAGTGAAAGGAAAAGAACTTCCTGATAACATTTCCTTTTATTTGAGGAGTAGTGTCCCAAAGGAAATAGCAAAGGTCTTATAGATTAGGATTTTCAGGGCATAAACCCAAATGCTTTGAAGATAACATGGTTCCCATGATATGTAAATACAATACATACTGGTTGTTGAGCATAATTAGTGTGGCTTAGTACTAGAGAAACTGGACAGATGGCTTCCTTTAGAACAGGCATAATTATATGGCATATTTCTTCCAACAACTTTTAGCAATAAAAGGTATGGTTTTAATGGTTCTCATTCTCACCTCTTGCCTGGAGTCACTGACAGCCCTTTTGAGCCGAGATTTACTGTATTGATTTCTAGTGGAGTATGGTAACCCAGTTCAGAGGTGCTAGTTAGATACCGCTTAACATTTGAGCACAAGCAAGGTGCAAAGAGCACTTTCCCAAACCTTTAACACAGAATAACTTGAACAAGCTTCAGAAGCAGAGATTTTGAGGCGCTCAGTTTAAGACTTCAGAAATACTGTGGCTTTGACCTCTGTTCTGATCCGTGATTTGTGAGCCTCTAATCCCATGGAGGTGAAGAGCCCAGCAGGATTTACACTGCCATCCAGAAGAGCTCAGACCAAGATGGGACTGGGTTTGCCAACATGAACAGATGAAATGGTTATCATTAAAATGGTGCAGATGTCTGCAAATATTGCTGCAAACACATGCTTTTCTTAACCCTTTGAAAAGCTAATTTCTGAACAGTTAACTGTGTGAAAGACACCGCACAATTTCAGTAGTTTATTTCCTTCACCCTTTTGAAGATCCTGTAGGTAAGTAATAGCTCAATAGCACATGTGTTTGTGTTATCCAAGGATATTCATTCAGTTAAAGGCATAGCTGACTGGCAGCCGATTTACTGTTCTTGTTTCTCCATCACGCAACTCAACTCTATCTCATCATAAGTCAAGTGAATTGCTCGTGGTGTGCTCGGCAGATGAATCAGCACCAGTGATGCTGCAGCTGGTTTGTATTTGACACACAGGTACAGCATGTTTGTATGTAATTGCCAGCCAGCCAGCCAACAATGGATTTTTGGCGGGGTCCTCAGACAGATGTTTTACAGTCATATAGTGGTCTTCATAAATTTAGCTGTCCACATTGCCTTCCAGGTCGTTCTTATCTGCCGTGTATAACTAGGAGGGGCAGAGATATACTTGAGGTACTATGCCTACTGTGAATATGGTCATATGATATGAAAACTAACAACCCAAAAAGCTGTGTTGAAAAATGGTCTGTGTCCTATATCATGCCACTACTGGCACTTTAGTACTCAGAAGATACAGTATGTGGTGGCTAATAAACAGAAACGAGTGTTTTCCTTTAAAGCATTCATTCCATTCCAAGGAAAGATCTACTTGCACAATAAGTAAAACCCTTTTTTTTTAAAAAAAAAGAGGCATCTTCTTGATAAATCTGATAATAATCTAACTTCTCAGTAAAATTACATAGTGAAGATAATGGGGTAGCCTAGACTAACAAAAGCCCGGATAGAATATGCTGCCACTTACACATTGTTCTATAGTTGTAGTATACATTCTTTTTCATTCTCTGAGAGGGAACCTAGACTAAAGCAGAAGTAGGTTTTTTTCTTACCTATCTTTAAATATTAAAAGCAGTACACCTACTCTAGAGTAGAAATTTAGTTCCTTTTCTACAAACCACAAAGAGAGAAAATAACTTTTAAAGTGAGATTCATCCCATCTATATCAGACATTTCCCATATATCAGATATATGAAAATATACAGACATGACTACATCTCTATTCACAGATGTAATTTAGCTAGAAGTTGAGCTTAGGGAAAGAAGTAAATATTTCAAGTATCTGAGGATGCTCAACAAGTGTTTTCAGACACAGTGCCTAACTCAGCAGGTGAAGAGAATGGATGTCCCAGAGCATTAGTCTGTTAAGCTTCATACAACCATCAGGTTTGCTTTGCCCTTTAGTCACTGTAGTTTTTCACTGACTTAAAGTAATGACATTGCTGCAGCACAGAAGCAGAGTCACAGAACAATAAATATAAATCACACTCCTACTGTTCAAAACCCGAGATATATAGGCATTTTTCCCAACATATATTCCCTTTAAAACAGCTTATTTTGATTCTTGATTTTGCAAATAACTTATAGAAAACTAAGAATCATACCTTTTTAACTAAAGTTCTGCTGCAATAAATCCTCATGCTTCTGGTTTTCCTGTTCTCCCCAGTAACTGATTTTCACTGAAGTTGAAATGGGATAACTGGTGTAGATCATTTTTCCAATTTGTCTCATGCAAGAATTTTTGGACCATCAAGGTCAGCAGCACAGAAACATGCAGTTTCCGTACATTATGGGTCCTTTCAACCCAAATCATTCTACAATTCTGTATTTACCATAGTGCTACAGATCACTACCAGTATTTGCAAACAGGAATTATTTGTTCAGAGTTAAGGTAAACCTCAGACTGATGCTCATTCTCTGACAGTAGGTCATTTTACCTTGATTTTTATTAAACATTTCAGACAGAATTTTTGTCTCTTTTTTCGTTCTATTATTTATTTGGAAATCTGTCAGCAATTGGAAAGACTTCCAAATGGAATGTGATAGTCATACCATCAACCATTAAAGCAGTGCTTAGCATATCTGTGGTAGCAAGAGCATGACCCTGTATTTGTTGGCCTGTTTTAGATCATGCATCTCTTGGCTGTGTAACATTTCAGACAAGTTGAAAATAGTTTTTACTGATGGTTGTTACATTACTGAGAGTAATGCAAACTGGTAGAGAAACAAATATTGCATTATTCTTGCAGCTATTTCATAATATTTATAATGGAAGAGACAGCATTTTCTAAAAACTAATAGACTATATTCTTTTTTTCAGGAGCCCATTTGATCTTCTTATGCCTTCATTCTTTATTTTTAAAATGAAAAAATGACCTGTGAAATGTATACCTCTACAACTGTAAAATAAGAGGCATATATTTATCTTTAATATGTAAAAATGTGAAATTAAAAATACTTCCTATCTCATTAATTTGTGTGTTGCCTTTGTTCATGTCATAAATTCATTACTCTTGTGCATAATGAAAGGGAACCCTCAGAAATTCCTAATCCTGTAGCATCAATAACCAATATAGTGATGATATAAATACCAATGCACCTGCAGAACTTCCTGAAATGGGACTGGTAGTAAAGTTAAGGATTATCTGTGACCCTCTACAAATGAGTTTTGACTTGCACTGAAAATAAATGTCTGGAACTTTGCATTTCTGCTACAGATACTTTACATCTTATTTATATACTACATTATAGAACACTGTAATTCCTATAGCAAATGAAAATTCAGAAAAATAGCAGCAGCCAGTAAAATCCAGAAAGGAAAACCAATTAATGTAAATTATATAGTTCTATAACTACAACTACAGCATTTTAGTGGGCAGGCTTCCAGTTTGGAAGGCAAGTCGGAATGCCTTTTTCAAGAATTTGCTGTTATTAGTACAAGAATACAGCCACATCTCAATGCAACTAATGCCAGCCCATCATTTTGACACAATCAAGGTAAGACACATCTGATTTACTACTAAATGGTATGGAAAAGGTTACCAGACCAGTTTTATTCACCTAAGAGTCAGTACCTGATCTTTGATGCCCTCTTTTACTCCAGGGTGGAATGCATATTTTAGTTAATCTAAGTAAAAAATTCATAATTTTTAGCATGGAAGACAAGTCCTGAACTATTGTTTGAAAAGCTACATCAAATAGCTATTAATGTACTTATTTCTTAGCATAGTCCAAGTAAAAGTCTCATCAAGAAGCAAATGCTGCAATAGTCTGACTACACAATATGACTACTGTTACAGTAGTTTAAATGGAATTCCAGTAGGTCAAAGTTTCCTCCAGTACCTCTGTTTTTTTCATGTTATAATTTCAACAATATACCTTAAGAGACTTTTTTTTAAACCATCCACATGGACCAATTCATCTGCAATTTGCTATACTTGCTAGGTTTAAAAGCCCCCATATGTTTAAGCTGCAAGAAAAAAATTCTGGACACATCAATAAAAAGGTAATATAACTCAAAACAGCTGCATGTAACATGCCATTACACAAACTGATACCACATTTTACCCCCGTTTCACGTTATTATCCTGTGTTAATCTTCAATTCTGACTGTAAGTTTTATCCCAAGAGCAAATAAAGAGTAAAATTAATTGTATCTGAGAATAAAGGTACTTCTACCTATACTTATACAACAGTTGTACTATTATTTTATCAAATCCTATTACTTGCATTCTAAAATACTGTACTAGTGTTGGAAGTATGTTATACAATAAACATAACGATTGCACATTTTCATTTAAATGTCATTATATATTTTGTGTGATGGTGTATCAGTTATAAAGCTAGGAAAAATATTTCTGTAAATCATTTCAATCAGGTTCTTGATGTTCAAAAGATTGATGTTAGCCATTCAAATTATAGATTCTTTCCTAAATCATTAGTTCTTAAATATGATCTCTCTCTCTCTCTCTGCAATCGGAGCTATGATTTGCTTAAAGAGTTATGGGTTAATTACTTGACTTAAGGAGAGTACTATTTTAACTTTTTGATTTGTCTTTTCCACAATTATTCAACCACAAAATTGTACACTACCTCTTTGGGAAAGACCTCTTCATGTTCCCATCCAAATCATCTGCAAAATTACTGTTGCCTTCAGTGTTTCAGAATGATACCAATTTAATCCCAAAATGAAAATACTCTCTTGAACAAATGAAATGTGGCTTCTGGACAGAAACTAGTTTTTCATAGATCTTTGACTGTACAAGTAGTCAAGAACAGTGAATGAAAAAGCTATAACAGACTGAATTTGGTTTTTTAACTGATCACAAACCTTATAGAAGTAATTTGAATTGTTTCTATAGCTACTTATCACATCAAAGCAAGAGCTGACTGTTCAACACAACCACATTTTTATGGCAAGCCTAAGTTTTTATCACTGCATTTCCTGGCATCAGCATCCCCTTATGATAGCAACGATGAGGACTCAAAGCTGCAATTTGCTTATGAAGGTAGAATTTCTTTTATTTACTCATTTTGCTTGATGTGGTGAACTTGATTAGGAGGTGGCAGACCTGTCCCTTGAAGACCCACAGTGCAAAGTCGGTGAGGGACTTTCAAGTTTCTCTTTTAAGAAATAATACTAATTGGAGACCAAGTTATTCTGCTGCCAGCTCAATCTTCCATTTAGATGTTTCTTCTCAACAGAATCTCTCACAGCTCCCGTGAGCATCAGAATAGGCTTGGTTTAACCAGGAGGTCTTCACAACTTCAGTGCTCTGGGGTAGAGCTGGTATCCCTCAAGCCCTGTGTCTCACGAGGCATCGTCACAGTGCAGCAGGTTTCCTCCTATATCGTGACACCGCATCAGACACAGGGAGAAAGGTGAGATATTTTGCCAAATCTGGATTTTTCCCCCACCCCTATCCCCAGCTGAGAGCGATATCCATCCTTCTCCTGTCTTTAACTCAACTGCAAATCTTTCTGCTGAAACACAGGCATAAGGTCTCAGCATGACCCAAGCTGTAAACGTCCTTGTGATGCAGGATGGACTTGAAGATGATTTGTATATTATCCCACAGAGGTCTGTGAGCAAAAGGCTCAATATTTCTCTGCTCCCCTCATCTCTACTGATATCGAGCAAGTGTTTCTACTTCTATTGTCCAACTAAACATGGCAGAACAAATCTTCATTCTGCCAAATACTAGGTTATATACTAGAAGAAAAACTACTTGTACTTGGAAGACTATTTGTAACAGACTGTCTGTTGATTTTTGCTATAAGACTAAAAAAATGAAATTAAATAAATATTTAGTTTTAAAAAACAAAAACCCCAATCCATTTAAATACATTCATAGTAATTTTTCCGTTAAGAGTTGTGTTTAATGTTTGGGGTGGAAAGACTTTATGCACATCTGTATATAACGAACACCTAAGGAAAAGAGTCCAGCAACTTTAAATCATAATATAGACAAACCTTGCACTCAAGTTAATCACACACTGGCACAGAGACACATCCTTTTGTTCTCTGCTCTCACATTCCAATATGGATTCTGTATGGATTTTGCTCACAAGAAATATTAAAGCTGTAAACTTTTTTCCCCTCCACATTCCTACAGACCCATAAATAGGGTGGCAAGTAAAAGAAGTGTATGTCAGAAATACTCCAGCTGTTTCCCATGCTCAGTGCTCATTCCTTTTGCAGTGTACTCCTCACCCAAGTCTCTTTATTCAAGACATGCAATAAAAATAACAGCTAAAGTGAAGAAAATTTCTCACAGAGACTTATATGCCTTCAGCTCACACCCTTCTTACTGCCACAGCCTCCCACAGCCCTTTTCTAACTCATCTGTGAAATGCACACTGTACTGGTGTGTGCAGAGCTACTCTCTTTCAAACACTGCCCAGCTGCCAGTCTGTCTTCTGGCCCTCACAACCCACTGAAGTCTGGTTTTTAGTGTTCAGCTGCTCTTGCCAATGCTGTTCACATCTTTTAACTAAGTTAGATCTATGAGCCTTCCAGCCTTGGTTTCCCACACCCTTGATAAGTGCTTTTTCTTCCAGTCAGACCGTTTTTCTGCCTGCCTCCTCCTCTTCCTCAGCATTAACTCAAAATGAAAGATGTTCAGAAGGAGGAGTGCCAGCTGCCAAATATTTATTTGAAATTCACGCAGAGAGAGGTTTAACCTAAACTTCTGCTTCCTAAGGCGTCTGTCTTCCATTTCTACATGCTTTTGAAACATGAGGGCTTGTCCCAGTGAAGCCCACGAGAATGAAAACTACTTTGCTCTCGAATGGCTTAGCTTACTGTTCTTTTTCTCATCCTTGCTAAGGACCATAAGCTCAGGTCACAGACTTGTACATGGAGTAATTTGTGTAGTTATTGACCACCATGAGGGGAAAAACTGTTGGGGAAAACCAATAAAAATGACAAAGGGGCTGGATCTTTCAGTGCCAGATTTCTGCACTGGTCTCTCGTAGTCTGGCAGCTTGGAGAGCCCCAGCAGCCAGTGCAGTCTGCCAGGCTCTGCTGAACAAGACCTCTGGCTGATGCAAATGCTGCACCTTGCTGCTTCTTCAGGAATCTGCTCTCAGAAAACACATATACAGGCATTTATCCTTGGATTCCTTTCATGAGCCAAAGTTATAAAGATTCTCCCCCTCAAAGAAAGCCCAAAGGCCTGGCCTGGAATAAGAGCTGACTAGGATCCAAGGATGTGACCCAAGCTGTCAGGAGAAGCAGAGGCTCCTCCTCAGCCTGTGTGCAGTAGAAATGGTGGGGGGAGAGATTTTGCAATTAAAAGCTATTCTTAGAGCACTCAGTCAGAAGCAAAGCTATGACTTGTTAAGTGACAACGTGTTGTCCCAGCGACCATGAAAGCTGTTGCAGTTGTCCAAGACAAACACTTTGCTTGCCTGGCTGCTCTAGACTGTGGGCAAAGGACAGAATCCAGTGGCCAGCTTCTGAAGACTTGGATTCACAGTGGTACTTCAGAATCCACTGGCGGCACTAAACAGGGCTTTAAATTAGGAATACAACAGGGACCCAGGTGGTGGCTGCCCCAGCCCTCAGCTGATTCTTCCATTACAAATCCTGTTCATTGCTGGCCATCACAGAAGCCCACTGAACTGAGGGCACCAGCACAGAATTTACAGCCTGGTCTAACAGTTTGTGCTGACTCTAATTTAAAATTTATGTCTGTCTGGATAGTTCAGGCAACTGACATGAATAAAAAAACCCAAACCAGTAAGCACACTACTCCCTAAAATGCATATCCAAAAGAAAAGCAAGTAGATGGAGTTTTCTTAAATCTTTTCCTCAGAGACATTCTTGCCTAGAGGTGCTCCTGTTGCTTGACTTCTACTCTTGTCTTTGAACTAGCCCATTGAGTGAGCTGGATTTGAAATGTTCCAGAGAAGTCCTTGAAGGCCTCTTCCTGAGGACATGAGAGACAAAGTAGGACAAACAGTGGACAAATCCCAAATACTCTGGACTCAGTTTACTTCAAGTAAAGGTGATAATTTCATCAGGTTCCTCTTAAGGCCAAAGGTGTCCCTCATGATTAAGTCATTCCCATAGCCTTTATCCTCTGGAAAGTCAAGGAGAAACCATCAGAAGCCTATAACTCTCTAGCGAGTCAACCCAATCAGCACTCTGCCTATAAATGAGTCAGTTTGGGATAAGACATCATTAATGTTGATCCAGAACATTAAGATGACTAGAGGAACTGTTCTTGACGTAAAGAGAGAGTGGGGAGAGAGAAAGACCAAGGAGGGGCAAACCCAAGGGTATCTGTCTGCCAAAGTAATGGTTTTTCAGGGACTTTCTGTATCCTTAGCCCTTTGGGTATCATATGTATTATGTTACATGACAATTTGAAAAGCAGTTATGTCCCAATATAATGGAGAGGTGAAGATACAGAATATTTCTGTGTTTCATGTCAGTCTTCCCTACCGCTCAGGCTTCATATCTATTCTTGGTGTTATTAGTGCAGTCCTTGATAATTCACTCTATAAAAGAGAGAAAGAGATAAAAATAATAGTACAGATAATTCTATATAATAATTATGGAAGGCATGGAAGAGTGAGCAGATGGCTTAGGGCTGCACTGGGTTGTGTACATGGCTGCAGTGCTCCTTGGGTAAGGGGTACCAGCAGGACTCTTGTGCTTGGGTCATTCTAACCAGCATTTTGGTGGTATATCAAGGGGGTGCATAAGGAGACAGACGATCTTGGGTTTTCTGCCTAACTTTGCCATCTGCATTAAACTGAACTCACTGTTTCCCCTAAACACTCAGTGTGCCAAGGTAGGTTAGGCAGGCAGTTGTCGTGGTCCCCAGTGCTGCATGGAAGTACTAAACTAGAACAGATTTCTTTCCTCTGCCATGTCAATGCTCTCAAGCCCTGAGGCCAGCTGGCACCGTCCTGCCACAGCCATACTCTTAAACATGCTGTCCAAAGAGGGTGGCTGTGTGCAAACTGCTTATACAGGATTCTTCTTGAGCCAGGTTTAACCCACACACAATGTCCAGGAATTGGTCTGGAAAACTTTTAGTTGACTTGCAACAAAATGGCTCTGAAAATTTAACCATATGGGTGAACGATGACCAGGCACTGTACGCTTAATTTGGTAAAATCAATATAAGCTGGTGCTGGGATCACAGTGGTGTGTTAATGTTCACTTATTCTCCCAACTCTCCCATGTGGCAGAGAAACACTATTCAACCATTTTTGTAATTAGGGCCTTAGACCAAGAAGCCAGGACTGATATAAACAAACATACTGGTTGAAGGAAAAGTCCTTGTTATACTTCTTATAATGCTATTTATTCTCTCAAGGGTCCTACAGCCCTTTCATTTTGAGCAGAAACAATGTAAAAGTTTTCCTCATGCCTATAATTTCCGCAGTGCTACTGAGAGGTCAGCCTTCATTCCCACCAACATATTCATGACTTCTCACATCTCATAATTTGTGCAATATCTCACTTAAAATCTCTTCATAATCCTTCAAATTTCTCCAGGAATCTGTCTGTGAGGGTTTGAAAGCAAACCAGTGAGAGACTCCAAGTCAGAAATACAATTTAATAGGAGAAAGTAAAATAAATGCAATAGTACAAAAAAAAGGAAACCACTGACAGAGTCAGAATACAACCTGGCACCCTGTCGGTCAGGGTGGTAGCTGTGCAGTCCAGTTAGGCACTGGTCCTGGAGGAAGGCCTGGTAGCCCAGTCCCGGTGGTGGAGTGGAGTAGCTGAGTCCAGTTCCGAGGAGTGGAGTCCAGTTGAGTCAAGCTGAGAGTCCCATTGAGAGTGGAGCCCCAAGAGCAGAGTCGAGTCAAGGGTGCCCTTCTCCGATCCAAACCCCTTGTTTCATGCTGTGTTTCTTGGCTGGCACCTCCCCCAGGGGCGGGGACTTTCACAATGGAAGAGGATCTTCCCGATGTTCTATTGGTTGCTTTGGTAATGAGCTTGGATGAGCCCTGGGCTCCTCTGAGATGCTCCCCAGGGTTCTCAGGGATGATCCGGGGTCCTCCGATGGGGTTCAGGCTAATTAGTCAGGCTGGGTGGTGCTAATGGGCCATTACCTGAGATCAGATAACCAGGGTGGGTGGTGCTTGCTGTCAGCTGGAGTGCTTATCTCAGTTGAGATAAGGAGTCCCAGGTGTGTAATTATGAAATTTATCCAGCTTTTGTGGGTGGTAGTAGAATATATAACTAACCCAGGACACTGTCCTCCACCAACAAGAAATAGCATTAAATAGGAAAGCAGTTTATTGAGGTATTTCTTGTCACTGATGCATATCATCCTTCATCTCCTGAGTGTTTCTTTTGCTTGTTGTCCTATTATTATAATGGACATTTTTTTCAAGGATCAGTGAACTATTTTTGTTCTTCATAGTGCTTAGAATAAGACAGAGTATATGTCTGTGACAATGATATTTCCAAACCATAATGCAAATCATATTAATTTGATCCCATTTTTATATTGATCATTCACACAAAAAAGCATGGCATACAGTATTTGCGGAACAAACTTTTCTTTAAAATCCCTGTTGTTGTTGTTTTTATATTTTACTTTGTTTACAATTACTAAACTGTTCTTATTTCAAGCCACAAATTTAGCTTTAATTCTCCATCCCTCTGTGGTGGGGTATAGGTGAGCGAGCTGCTGTATGGTGCTTAGTTGCCATCTGGGCTTAAAATGAAACAGTCATGTATAAAAGACACGAAAAGGAAAAGGAGAAATGAAAACACGCAAAAAGTTAGAAATTATTAGAAATTACAGAAAGAAAATCCTCTTTCCACATTCCCATGGTTCATTACTCTTACTAATTTGTCTTTTTCTAAGATACTCAAAGTTACAATAAGAAAGACCATATATATTCCTTTCTCTGCAGCTCATTTGTATTTTTCATGTATATGCAAGACAGTTGTTTCTGAATGTACAATTGAAAATACACATTTTTCTCTCTGAGAGGTTACCGGGAGTTTAGCATAGTGTAAAACAGAAAAATCAACTCTAACTCATGTTCTCTTCACCTCACTCCACCCTTCCAAAAGAAAAAAATGTATCAAGATAAAGCGAGTTTAGTTTGACAGCTCAGCTGGTTTGTTATTGCCTAGTTTAAATTTGGGGAGAAAATGCTGAATTCACAGGCTTTGATAAAACAGTCATTTATTTCTCTGTCAGATATAATGAAAGTCAAATGAAACAGTCAGTTACAAACATACACAAAAGTATACTCTAAAGCTCAACATGAACACTCACATCAGAGACAGCAGCAAAGTCACGTAAAGTTATTGAAAAAAGTACTTTAATTTACAACAGATTTTTGTTTTCACCAGCAGCTGAGGACATATCAGTGATTAACTTACAGACTGGATGCTCTTGGGTCTGAAGAACTTCAAACTTGTTGAAGTATCTGGAAAACATGTCAGATACTACCTGCCCTCTTGTTCCCTGAAGGATCTGGCCAACTACATGTTGTGGTTGCATTAAAAACTTTGAAATTTCCTCAATGAGCCCAAGAGCTCACTCTTAACAAGGTAGCCAAGGCAAGAGAGTACAAGTACAGAACAGCAAATTTCCCGTCTGAACTTTGTTCTGATAAAGAGAAAAAGGTTGCACACAGAAAAACAGCCAATTTACTGTTTCATAATTTTTCTTCATAAGTATTCAGTATTCAAAATACTGGCAAACTCTCTGCAATGGTGAGCATTAACTGCACTGCATAATAATAATGTGAATACTGGAGTTGTTGTAGGACACTGTGTATCCCTGCAGCCCACATGATGTGATGGTAGCCGTTTTAGGCTGTATAGTGAGGTTGTCTCTGTGGCCAAATATACGTATATGTATATTTATCTATGGCTTTATATCTAACACACAGCTATATGTACATCCATATGTATGTATGTAAGTAAGTATGTATGGCAGAATCTTCCACTAGCCATGAAATGAAAAAATTTGAATGCAAACATTTAAATACAATATATGATGAACAAATCTAGTATTCGACAACTGGTATCTTAATCTTTAAAATTATTTAAAACATTCCCTAAAGTGCTCTTTTTTCTTTTTTTTTTTTTTTTAACCACTGATCCTTTTAAGGAAAACCAGTCAACATTTCCATTTGGATGCAACTTCATTATGCAGACTTAATCTTTTCTGTTGGGCCAACATAATCCAAAATGACTTGTGAGAAAGGCTTACAATATTCCTTAGGCAGAGCAACAAAAGCCCCAAGATTTAGGTTGCATAAGATTTCACTGATAATAGCATCCTTGGTATTTGCTAATGAAAAAAAATCTGAGGCATAAATCGTTGACTTTGTCAACATCTAGTACAGCCTGATGATTGCAAGAAGAGATAAAAGCTCTGATAAATGTTTTGTTATTTATAAATGTAGTAGGCATGGTTCACAGTTCTTTAATTAAAGATTTACTGCTCTCAGTCCCAGGCCTTTTGCCCTTCTCTCCAGAGATGCAGATGCGTCTAAAACCCATATAAAGTCAAACATCCCTGCCTGGCTTTAAATTTAACATTGCTGCCCAATCAGGCTATTGGTCTTTGTCAGATAGTGGGTTACATCCACATTTGCTGAGCCTTTAGTTAAAACAACAGTATAGTGATGAAGCCTCCTTAACTACAAAGAATCAGTACCCCATAAAATTGTTATTTTTAGAACTGGGCAAAATATTAGAAACAATTACTGCTCTAAATTGCTTATTATAAATAGCAGAGTCTAATTTCTTTCCAGATAGATGGGAAACCACAAGCAGCTGTGAATACTATCCTAAAGCATCCTCAGAAAGGGGTAAATCCTATAGCTTAGTACTGAGGAGCTGGGAAGGAGGATCACATTCTGAGTTCTGCCATTTATTTCCTATCTGACTACAGACACGGGATTTCACCTTGTCCCTAAGACAAATTCAATTTCTCAGTAGTAATTAGTCAGTTTGGAGTGCCGGGGATCAGGACAACAGAGTATCTGAGACATCTGGGTCTCACACAGAGGTGGCTCCTTTGGAGCTGGTGCTTCCGGAGGCCTCTGAGCAGTGCTCAGGAGTGTTCCCCCACTGCGTCAAAACTATTGAGATCTCTCTCAGAAAAACTGCAGGTTTCTTTTGGAAAGCACATATCTTATCAAGAAAACCTGCAAGCATTTAGGGTCCTGTCTGCCACTCCTGGCAATAAAGAATATTTGTTGCAAATTTCACCCACATCACAGTCTACCTGTACAGGTTCATACTCAGGTCCAAACCTGAGCACCAGTAAGAACTTTGCTGTGACTCCATCTTTCTATTAGTGCAACACATTACACACCTTGAACGCCATTACTGCAAGTGTAGATAGAACAGTTTCTAATTGCCAAGGCATTGCAGATACTTCAACACAAAACCTGTAGCTTGAGGTATCCCTGATAGCAAATCCATCTGCAGCTAACAGCAGAGACTTGCCATGGAGCTAACTGGGGTCCAGTTCTGCCTTCCTGACAGACAGGCCCAGGAATCGGTACCTGCATGTTTCTAGAAATGCAAATGCCTGTCTCAGTTCAGCAGTAACTAATGACTGATATCTATTCACAAGCATAAAGCTCCATGATCCATTACCACATCCACACCACCAACAGAATGCTCCATACTTTCCCAACAGATGCTGGATTTCATCTTATCCTGCCTTTAAACAAGTCTTGCCACAAGAGGAATTGCTCCTTTTCACTGTTTCCTGCCTTACCTTTCTCCTCAGAAATGGCTCAGTGCTCAGAGCACGACGAGTCATGACATTTCCCCTTGAAGGCTTATCTTCTGCTGAACCTTCCTCTTGTCCTCCTTCGAGGCATGATAGGGCTCCTCAGCTCACAGCAGGAGTCAGAATTGATTTTAGAACTTGCTTAAATAGTCGATTCTTCTTTTCAAAAGACAAGTTGTCAGCCTCTTCTTACACAGATATTGTCAGGCAACAACTGAGCATGGGTACTGCTGGGATATGTACCCTGGCATGTTCTCATTTCCTGCCCACCATGGCCAAGGGAAAATATTAAAGGCTCTACTAGAGAATGGGTGCAACACTGTATAGTAGAATCATAACATGTCATTCCAACCCCCCTGCTATGGGCAGGGACACCTTCCACAAGAACAGGTTCTTAAAGCCCCATCCAAGCTGACCTTGAACACTGCCAGGGTTGGGGCATACCCAAATGCTCTGAGCAACCTGTTCCAGCACCTCACCACCCTGACAGTAAAGAATTTCTTCCTATAAGCACCCAAATGAAAGAAATATATACCTATAGTAAGATAAAAACTTATGTTTTATACATATGCATTGTATAACCTATATAATGAAATATATACTAATATATTAAATGAACTTAATCCTATCTCTAAATCTAAGTGTCTTAATTTCAAACAAAATCCTGTCCAAAGCGCCGGTGCTGGTGTCCAAGCAGAAAGGCACTTGGATTTCTGTCCAACACAGTTCTGTGGTATTGATCTATTGAGTTGTGGAGGAGAAATTCAGGAACTAAGAAATTTGCTTGATATAAATTGTGTGCTTCAGACATGTCAAAATGTAGAAACTGTCCCAAAAAGGTGTTGTGATGAAGTACATTGGTTAGAAGAGGATGGGAGGATGAAATGGGGGTATTTTTCTTCAACTAGATTGCTTGGCTAGTTTGCAAAAACTGCTTAGGCTTAACAATGAAGCAAAAAGGTAACCATGCCAACACACTAAATGTTGTTGTAAATGTGACAGAAATCATCTGTCATTGTAGCCAGTAAAAATTACATTATAATTTCTTGATCTACTTAAAATAGTGGAAAATGAATATTCTAATTGGAAAAGTAAAATGTAAAAGGCAAGATAAAGAGTGATACTTTGAAGCTGTCCTCAAGTGCTCCTGAAAGCCCTGTCACCACACCTGCCACAGGCAATGCTGGAATAACCCAGAAAAGTTCTGTTATGATGTTAGCAAGAAAGCTTGCTCTGATGCCTAAGAAAACCTCTGCCTTTCTGAAACAATTTTTGCAGTACTGTTCAATAATCAACTAATTAAGGGCAACAATTCCCAGCCAGCACTTGATTAACTTGTTTAACTTGACTAACTTATTTAATTTGATGGTAAGCACCATGACCACTCTAATCCCAGAAGTTTTACTTGGTGTTGTGGTTTCACACGAGCCAGCAACCAATCGTCCCAAAGCCACTCGCTCACTTCTCCACCAGTGGGATCAGGGAGACAATTAGAAGGCTAAAATGTAGAAAACCTGTGGGTTGAGATAAAGACAGTTTAATAGGGAAAGAAAAAGCCATGCACACAAGCAAAGCAAAACAAATAACCAGTTCAGTGCTTCCCATGAGCAGGCAGGTGTTCAGTCACCTCCAGGAGTCCAGGGCCCCATCACAGTAACAGTGACTTGGGAACACAAACTCCATCACTTCAAAAGTTCCCCTCTTCCTCCTTCTTCCCCCCACTTTATATACTGAACAGGATGTCATATGGTCTGAAATATCCCTTTGGTCAGTTTAGGTCACCTGTCCCAGCTGTGTCTCCTCCCACCCTCCCATGCACCCATAACTTCCTCGCCATCGTAGCAGTACCTAAAGCAGGAAAGGCCTTGGCTCTGTGTAAGCCCTGCTCAGCAATGGCAAAAACATCTCTATATTATCAGCACTGTGTTCAGCACAAATCCACAACGCAGCCCCATACCAATCACATGAAGAAAATTAACTCTACCCCAGCCAAAACCAGCACACTCAGATAAGTCATGACCAAGCCAGTGAGATAGGCAATTCTGAAATGTGGATCTCTCCTGCCTTCCCTGAGGAGCTGGAGAGCTCTGTCTCCTTCTTCATTAACCGTCAGTTCTGGGGGCTGAAGATGTGACTTGTTTGTTAACCGTTTGCTAGTGGATGTGGATCTAGATCAGTTTCTTTGCCATCAGGAAGACGTCTCTTCAGATTTTTCCCTAATACAACATCTTCGTGGACCTAGGTTTCCCTTTAATTAGAAAATTAACTATATCCTGTTTTAAAAGCTTTATTCCTAGGTTAGGATGTTCTTCATATCTTCAGTGTACACAGAATTGTTTCTTTCAAACATTGAGGGGCTGATTTCTGATACTCAGGACACTGAGGGGCTGATTTCTGTGGTTGTAAAAGTCAGTAGCTGTGCTCTTGACAACTGCCATCTTCTAGCAGTTAGAGTGGGGGAAGAAAAAAAGTTGTGGAACTGGCTGGGATTGAACAATTAGCTGCTCCACTGCACTTGAACCAGTTTTGTTTGCTGTAGGACTGTTGGTTATGAATCTTCATTCTGCTTCCTGAATATACCCCAGCCAAATGCAAATGTCAAAAGCTATTTCCACGTCTGATATCTTCATTAAGCCCTGGTGTGCTTTTGCACAGCTGTTCATGCATGGTCTTGCATGTCTGGTTGCTCACTCTCTGCAGGAATCCAAAATTCAGCTCCGGGTAAACCAGGTTTCTCCCAGAATCACCCACACGGTCCTTTTCCATGTGGGTTATCACTTTAGCACAGACTGTGAGATTATCAACAAATACATCTATTTTAGGAGTATAGTCTGTATGTTGAACTTCCCACTCTTCCCCCTCTTCACTGATAGCTCAGAATCTGTGGTTGAAAGACATCTTATACACTCATGTGCAGTAGGGTAGGGAGCATTTCCTCTGGTTACAGGTGGAAAGATATCTACAGATCTAATAAGTGAAAGGACATAGGGGCAATACTTTTCAGAAATGTGCAGTTATTGAGATGTAAGATCTGCATTAATTTCTGCTTTGATGGGAATTGAAATGTCTACATGCAACGTAAACATGTTTCTACTTTTTTCTAAGGCACTAAGTCATTTGAGACTAGATTTCTAATGACTTAGAAGTGCAAAACAGTTTTTAGTTACTGGTGCTGGAATCTGCTTCAAAAAAAGGTATTTCAAAAAGAGGAGGAAGATGAAGTGAACAATCAGCTCCAGGGGCTGAGATAGCTGTCCCTGAAATATTCAGATGTAAGTTTATTTACCTTGGGTCACACCTAAGCTGCTGTGGAATTTAATCTTCTTTTGACTTGACATCAGTATGAAACCAAAACTATGCAGTCACTTCAGGTTCAGTGGTTCAAAATCAGTTTTCCACTAAGAAACTCCCTGAAATTTTAGGAAACTCTGGAGACTTCTGTTCAGGCTCATTCTTAGCTTGAATGCAGAGGCGGGTTCAACTTCGATTCAATCAATATATTCAGAGAGTTACATTAGAATCTGACAGTTAAAATTATCCAGATTCATTAACAGGGAAAATAATGGTCAGTAATTCAAAGGAGGAGAAAGCAAAATATCTGGATTTCCAACTAAGCTACATTAAGATCTAATAAACACTGCCAAGAAGGTATCCAGATCGCTAATCAAAATAAATCTGAGGATTACTCTGTTCTACAATGTTTTAAAGGAAATAAGTCCCTTCAATTCCAAGTCCACATTAAAACAGTATTTTGTGCTGCAGCTCAGTGCCCTTTAGTTTAACAGGACACCTCCTTAGTGGCCCTCCGAGCTGTAGAACACTGCTCAGGGACACTGACAGCTCCTGGCGTTGGCAGAGACAGTTCTGTGGGTTCCTTTGAAACAGGTCCAGCTGAGGGGCATGTATAATCCCCTGCCTCTTCTCCAGAACATCATGCCTTGGGCCTCCATAGAGCAGGATGTTACTTCATGTTTATATTTAACAACCTCCTCCCTTCCAACCTCCGAGAAGGGAGGTCTTGGGACTAGCACATTATCCGATAGCTCAGGAGGGTTGGATTTAATTTGCTTGATTCACTACAGGCTTTCTGTTTGACCTGGGGCTAATCACTTTGGACGAAGGCCACAAGGGGATTTAGGTAGAATTCAGATCCTCACCAGTCTTGCTTGTCCAATATCTAATTTTCTGCTGGTTGGCATGTGCAAAATTGCCTCAGCCCTGATTAGAGCCAGGCAATTTTTATGGAAGAATTCTTTGCTTGCTCAAAAATGCACTTTCGTGTTGATGGAAACTATCTGCAAATTTGTACCAGATTTGACCAATTGTTTCAGCCAAAAAAAAATATTGGAAATGTCAAGATGATTTGTTTGAACATTTTTAAAGAAAATAGTTTTGAAGCTGTTCCATTTTGAATAAATAATCAAATATTCAGTGAAGTAAAACTAGAGACTGATTCACCCTCATCTTAGGTAAGAACCCCAAAGAATCCATTTGTTGCTTATTGTCAGTGACATCTAAAGGGGGAAAAAAAGGAATAGTTTCTAGGAGACCAAACATATCTAACAGTTAGTGACTCAAATTTCTCTATGAATAAGAAAAAAAATTAATATTTTTTTTTAGTAATCAAACAGACAGAAGTTGTTAAAAATGACAACATTTTCTAGCCAAAAGCCTAAAGATTCAGTCCATTAACTGAAAACGTGGTGCTCTTTCAAGTCTACAAGATGATCTAGGGACATTATTTCCAGTTAAAAATCCAACCTAGAGTTTAACATCTAACTGTATTTTAGAGACAAGATTTAAGGGCAGAGGCCTGATTTTTCTCCCTGCATTTCTTATTAACAATTTATTATTCTCACTTGAACCAGTTACCGAGATTATGATTGTTCAGATCATTTCCAGTCATGCACTTTCTTTATCACTCTTATACACAGTATGGGTGCTATATGAGCTAGAAATTCCATTGCATGAAGTAAAATGTGAAAAGTAGCTGTTGTGTTTTGTGAAGTCCCTCTGGATATTTCTGTAGTTGGTTGTTTTCTTTTGTGCCAATTTTTGCAGATAATTCTTCCTCCTCACGCAAAGACTCTGTATGCTCTTATAAGGTTTAAGGAGAATATTGAGGTTTTGATTGCCAGTATAATTAAGGCACAATTTATTTACCCAAACCTAGATGCCTGATAGTAATTGAGATGACCAGGCATATCTTCCTGGCTTCTAGCTTCTGCTGGAAAGGATATGGACTTTCTGTGGGAACTACACATCTGCCATCCCTATACAGAGGTGCTGCATTCCCAAGTATATCTCAAATGCAACTGAACCAAACCCAAAAACCTTCAGGGTTTTTCTTCACTGGGATCCTGGCATTCAAAGAAAAGGTTCTTGCTAGCACTGTGTAACTTCTAAAATAAAAATAATACCCCTAAATGCTCTGGAGGTCTGCAAACAATCTATGTGTTAGACAGTCTAAGCTCTGTTCATCAAATTGTTTTAACTCATTGTAAAAACCAGAAGTTCATTGCTTTATTCTGAAGAGACTAACAAGCGATAAAAGGGCATGAGGAAGGGAGATGAGGAGGAAAGCCAAATTATTGCCTTCAGTTTATCAGAAGGTTTGGGGCTGATTCCTGGGCAGATGCATAGCAGTTTTTCCCCTTCCTGATAGGTAGTTCCCACACCACTATCAGTTTAGAAATTTTCCTGTTTAGAATGTTTAGAACTTGTTTATCTCTTGGACAGTGGAACAAACATATTTCTTAAACTGACAAATAAGATAAAGATTTAGCCCTAAATTGAAACTTTCTACAATTCAGTGGAAACTGAGAAATTAATTATCTTGCACTAAAATAAACCCCTTAGGTTCTTAAATCCACGGTAATTTCAATCTTTTGCATTTTTTCCATTTTCACAACTTTTTTTTATGGCTGAAAGTGTAGGATTCCTTTATGTTTAAGCATGTCCACAGTCTTAGAATACATGGATACATGTGTGCACGTATGTGGGTGTATATACTCACATCACACGTGTGTGATGTCTCTCCTCATAGCATGATGTGCCCACTCATAGGCAGATGGAGCTCCGGAAGTTGCAGAACCCGACTTCCAGTCCCTGACTCTGAGTGATTTATGTTCTAATCATGTCTGTTGTCTCAAGCACGTGGATTCAATGAAGTGTGAGATGCTCTGCCTATAAAAATGTAGGAATAAAAATATATAGTACATTTTTCCATTTGTTAATAAGGTTCAACAGGCGTCTGTGCAGAGAACATACAATGGTCAGGCTGCTTATGTGCAAATGTGGTCTCTCTCAGTGACTTCTGTAAGCTCATAAACTTCATTTATCTATACCCAGTAAGCTATTTTCAGTGAAAGCTTCATTCTGAATGAACCCGTTACAGGCTGGTTTTTTGTACCTGACAAATCCATAATTTCTTTTCTAATTTTAAAAGCATTCAAAACTCCATAAGTTAATCACAGCTTTCTGACTTAAGATAAGGCTTGATGGATACCTTTTTTCCACCAAGTAGTAACAATCCTCTAGAATTCAGTTAACTTGCTTTGAATTCACTGAATCATTTCGTTTGTCATAACACAGTCTTTTATGACCTTTTGTGTATAAATAGGGAAAATTAATTGCTTCTGGCAACATCAAAGTGTTTTTTCACTACACATTTAATCATTAGCTTTAAATGCTCCCAAACTAATGTTCCAAGACATTGCAAAGAGGTAATAAGTTCAAAGCAATATGAAACATAAAGCAGGACTCTAGAGTGACTTGAAAGGATTTTCTTTAAATATATAAGAGCTTTCAAACCCATTGTACAAAACTTGTAGGAATTTTGGCCAGAACTAAAAGAAGAGCTTTACTCCCGTATTTGAATGAATTACCAGATCTGCTAGATACTGTATGCCCTTCTGAACTCAAGCAATCTCTCCCCAAGTAATAAAAAGTACAAAAATAAGCTTAATTGGTTCTGATATATGTCAGAAGTTGTGCTTGTGACATATTAATAAAGCTGGTGAACAGCTCACATGCTCAATATGAAATCTTGCAAAACTCATGAGTTTTGTACTGTCATTTATAAAGGAAACTTAAAATGGAGGCTTTTCTCTTACATGTTCAGATTCTTTTTGTTTTCCTTTGCACAAAGGATTAGGTCCAATTGTTTAAGATACACATTTCATTAAAATGTTTTATTTTGAAGGAGTTATTTCTCCAAATCATGTCAGCAGCCCCCAAAATATCCGTGCACTTGGATCCCAGGCACTCTGAATGTCTTGGAGAAAAGCCTTTGTCCTGAGGAGAGTCACAACAAGGCATGATGCAGTTATAAGTGATTTAATAATCATAAGAGACAACAGTACAGCTCAGGTGAGGCATAAGAAAGTCTCATCCACTTTGAGGAGATTTAATGCCTGCTACAAAGCCTATTGTAACCACATCTTTCCTACATGGGATTTGGATCATAATATTGTTTCACATTGCCTTCAATCTTTATCCATAATTGGCAAACTGAGAGCAGCAAGATCCAGGCTGTCACTTTTTTAAATTTCCAATGCAAAACTGCACATGCATGAGTTTCATGCTGAAGACATTTAGTGCTGTTGCATAAAATGGAAATCTGTGTCTGTGAATGCCAGCACATGCACGCAATGGGGGTTTGCCAGCACTCTGCCCAAGGGCATCGTGGCACCAGCAGAGAACTGCACCAGGACCTCAGGGAGCAGAACTCTTAGCTTTGGTGTAACACAGCCTTGCACTGTGACAGGGAAGACTGTCTGAGCCTCAGATTCCTCTAAGTAGAAGGTGCCGTTGCGGACATCCATCTTCTTGTAGCAATAACCACAAACATGCAGCTGTCTTCTAATAAATATCGGCATCTGAGGGATCTAGTTCTGTGGAGGGATAAAATCATGTTCATTAAAGCAGCCTAATATCCTGAAAAGTATGTTTCCATAGATTTTTTTTAAAAAATGTGATCACCAAGTTATCACAACTTTATCTTGATTGAAATTGGAGGCTTGTTCACCATCCCAAATACCTCTACACACTGAGCAGATGTACAGGAAAAGGGGACAACAGCCAGGTACAGGTTTACAGACACTCTCCAGCTGTCAATAGCCTTACTGAACTCCATTCAGGGATAGTGGCTTAGTCTATCCCTGGAAAATGTAGGACACTGTTTCCCTGTGTTCTCACCTTTTGGAAGCTGAATAGCACCTGTTCTTTCACTAGTCATTGTTTGGAGGTGCAGAGGAGAAGAAATAATTTGCCTAATTTGACTTTTAGCTCTTATTTCTTTTATGCATGGTGAATACATGCCGTAAACCCTCTAAAAATAGATTATTGTTAATTAAAGGGTAATCAAGAGCTAAAGAAAATTGTCTTTCAGTTTAGTCAGTTCAGTTCATACTGTTTTAAATCAAGAAATAAATCTAAAGCTAAAATGTTCTCTATATAAATCTGCAGAAGATCATCTGAGATAGACAGCACCACATATGTTTATAGTTGAGAATCTGGCAGCCAGAAGATGTAACAACTGATGGTCAAGATGTTCTGGTTCAGAGTTGGAAAGTAAATAATTCCTGAGAGGAAGGATTCTACAGTTCTGGGCAGCTGATCCGGTAATAAAATAAATAAGCAATAAAATCCACTTCCTGTTTTGAGAGTTCACATTTCATACTGGCAAAATTCTCCTATTAAATTCAATTTCATGCTTCCATAAATAAACCTGGCACCTTTTTAAACACTTTTCCATCTGTTTTACAACTAGAAGTGTATTATTTAATGCACTCTTGGGATTCACACCAATGGGAAAAGGACTACTTGTATAGAACACAACATTTTAGTTGGAGAGAGTACAGAAAAATAATCACTAGCTTCCCTAAATTCTCAAACAATTGTAACAGGACTATGATGTAATCATTTTTATCAGGCAGGAGAAAGAGACTTTTTTCTTTTGTGCATAAATGTTATTTTTATTCAACATGAAATGTATTTTGAAGCAGAACAGAATATCTACTGTTTTGCTTGTGAAGATATATTTCTTCTTCTTCTTCAAGATACGGAAAACAACTCCTAAAAGTGTAAAGAAACAATTGAGTTAATCCCAGAAACTCTTTCAGTCAGAAGTTATCTCTATTGACAAGAGAAATCTAATGTCAAGGTAAGTATTAAACTTTAACACTTTGGGCCATTTGCGTTTATAAGTCCTGAATTTCAGTGCAAAATCTCCATTATCTTTATTTCCTATCATATATATATATATATTTCAGACAATAAAATGAAAATATGAAAACATTTGCCCTAGTCGTCAGCAAGCCAGAGGCAGTCAGATATCTTGAGATACACGGAGGAGGACTAGGTGCTTGACTCTCCTGTATCTCCATGTAGGATTAGTTCCAAGGACAACTTAAAGGTTTTTTCCAGTTGTCCTTGATCTTGGACTGAGATGCAGTGATGAAATAGCGTGAAAGCACTTGAACTGCATGCCTTTGTTCAGTGCTCACTGATTTTTCTGCTGTTATTTCCAGTATATAATTCAGAGGATATGTGGCTTAGCTTCTTATTTTAAAGTGTGAAAGGCAGCAATGTCAGCACATAGGGCAGAGAACCTCTTAACCTCCCCAGCACTCCAATAAACACCAAAACACCTACTAAGCCTACAAAGCCCCCACACATAGAACTTCCATGGGTAGAGAGAGCAAGTTTGAGGAGAAATGTATATATTTGCAAGGATGTAGCGGTGTCTCTAATGAAAAGAACACAAAAGCTTTGGCAAAGGCAAAGTCTTTAAGCCATGGCAGAAATTAATACTACATGACAGTCCTTAGGAAAAAATATAGGGTGTGAAAGGGAAAAACTGTCTTATCATAGATGGATCTTTGCTTTGCATTCCTAAGACTGCACTTAGCTTTAACTAAAGCCTTTGACATACAATAATGTTCACTTTCCTTGAGACAGCAACATAAAACAACTGATACAGTGCTCACAACAGAAGGCAGCAGCTCTCATGGCAGCTAAACAAGTTAGACTGAACACAGTGGAAATGCTAAAGAAAATTTTTTTTTTGTGTTTCATCTGACCTTCTACCCACTGCAGAGGAAGGATACACACAGGTAAAGAGCATCCACAGCAGGATAAAGACTTACAGGTGAGAATCCTGTGTCTCCAGTAACTTGTCCAAAGCCAGGAATTGGTTTGTTAGTTGCTATTCTTTACCTTCATTCATGAAAAATGAAAATGGCTTGTCAATCCCATTTCGTGACTTTCTTGCTTGGGTGCCCATGTGTACACATGGAAACCAAATATTCCTGTAGTTAGACCCACCCAAAATCCTAGCATGAGCCAGAGAAGGCAGGCGAAGATGCTCAGCTCTAACATGTGCTGTGGATATTCTCATCAGTCAAAGGCCCTAATCCATGAGCTATAGGCTTCAAATGGCTTTGACCCCTTTTGGTCAGACATCTGTAGAGAGGCCTCTTGAAGTTTCAAATATGATGCATATCCTCGACATGCTGGATCCAGATGATGTTCTTATTGCTGCACTGTAGAGAAATTTTACCTTTTTAAGCAATAGTTGGGAAAATTATTTAATACTGAATTTCTGATTTGGCCTCCACATTGTCCTTGTTGCTCGGGCAGATTTACTAGGGGATCAAAGGAACAAGAGGCAACAGTACCCCTTGATTATATCTGCACTCATAAATTAACCAGCTCCAGAGAGCATTCCTGGGGTACTGGAAGTCAGTCAGTCACATATACTGTTAAATTGTTAGCAGAGTCCTTGGCGTGGTTTTGACCCAGGTCAATGAGCACACTCCCAGACAACTCCTAGGAAGGTGTGGAAGTTACAGTAGGCGAGGGAGTCCTCTGAAGGATCACTTTGGATGCTACCACATTTTTCTGGAGGGTAAGAGAGTTCGGCAGTATGGATACAGGCTGTTTCATGCTAGTTATTTCCACTGGCAGGGGATAACACTGGAAGTGAATTTAACAGAGTCACGCAACTCTTAACAATTGCTGCTTTATGCATGGTAGTATTAGGATCAAACAATGAAAACATTGCTTGGAATGGCTGCATCCAGTTGTATCCAAGATGATTTTAAGCTTCCAAACAGGATTAATGTTTAACACCTCTGTCAGGAACACGGACGGGGGGAATGAGTGCAATCTTAGCAAGTTTGCCAATGACACCAAGCTGTGTGGTGTGGTCCACACTTTGGAGGGAGGGGATGCCATCCAGAAGGATCTTGGCAGGCTTGAGAGGTGGCCCTGTGCAAATGTCATGGAGTTCAACAAGGCCAAATGCAAAGTCCTGAAGCTGGGTCATGGTGAGCCCAAGCACAAGTACAGGCTGGTCAAAGAATGTGGAGCAGCCCTGGGGAGAAGGACTTGGAGGTATTGGTGGATGAAAAGTTTGACACAACCTGGCAACATGTACTTGCACCCCAGAAAGACAACTGTGTCCTGAGCTGCATCCAGAGCAGCATGGGCAGCAGGGCAAGGGAGGGGATTTTGTCCCTCTGCTCTGCTCTGCTGAGACCCCTCCTGGAGTTCTGTGTCCAGCTCTGGGGACCCCAACATATATAGAATGTGGACCTGTTGGAGCGAGTCCAGAGGAGGCCAAGAAGATGATCAGAGAGCTGGAAAATCTCTCCTGTGAAGACAGGTTGAGGGAGCTGGGGGTCCTCAGCCTGGATAAGAAAACATTCTGGGGGGACCTCACAGCAGCCTTCCAGTAACTAAAGGGGGACTATATGACGGGCACAAACTTTTTAGCTGGATCAGTAGCACTAGGAAAAGGGTTACTGGTTTTAAATTGAGGTAAGGTCAATTTAGATTAGGTATAAGGAAGAACCTTTTTACAATGAAGGTAGTAAACCACTGGAACAGGTTGCCCAGATAAGTTCTGGATGTTCCATCCCTACAAGTGTTCAAGACCAGGTTGGATGGGGCTCTGATCAACCTGGTCTAGTGGAATATATCCCTGTCCATGGCAGGGGGGTTGGAACTAGATGACCTCTAAGGTCTGTTCCATTCTATTATGCTATGAAATAGACTTTGGGCTTTTTTCTTTCTGTCCCCGATTGCTTCTGCTGTTTAGATATTCATGTTTCCTTAAGTGTCAATAGCTGGTTAAAATAGAAATACACAGAATTCAAAAGCTTTTGTCTACTTTGTTTCAAAGAAATAGATTTATCCTTTCTTATAGCTTAGAGGCAGCATGCAATTTTAAACCAGCATCTCTCATCAGCATTCCCTTTTTTTGTTATTTAGGGACTAACAGGAGCCCCAAAGTATTTCCTGCATTCACAGCTTGTAACCACTGCCTAGAGATTTCAAGGACATAAATCTTTTTAGCTTTTCACAAGCAGAAATTGCCTTGTCATGATCCCAATAATCATCTTATTGATTCATACAATTTTCCTGGGGTTTGATGCAGTGTAGCAAATTGCCTTGGAGTTTTGTGAATGTGTGTGTGTGTGTATGTGAAGGTGGGTATATGAATGGGAACATGAATACACACATAGATAGCAGAATGATATACATCCTGTAGGAGCTGCTGGGCCAGCCAGACTGGCAGTCTCACATGCAAATAGCGTGTCAGTTCACCCGGTGTAAACCTTTGAACTCCAGTTCAAGAGTGTTTGGTTTTCTGCTCCCACTGCTCCTGTTGCAAAACTGTCGTAGGATCTAACTGCTGTAACAGATAAGAATCTTCTGATTTCCAGATTGAATCTATTCAAGGGCCAATTTATACCTTTCTGTTGTTGTGCCAGCATCATCCTTTTGTTTAAATCACTGTTCTTTTTCTGCGGTATTTATCTCTCTGATGTATTTATAGAATGCAATCATATTGTTTCTCAAATTTGATTGGCTGGGCAAGACTAGCTCTCATGACAAATTAAATAAACCCACTGTTCTCTGACCAGATCAGCTGTTCCTTTTCTGCACCCACCTTTCCTCAGCACAAGTTACCACAATTGCATGCAAGACTAAAAGTAACATCTTATTAATACTTTGTAAAACACCAATAATCCTTACCTATCTCTGCATAATTTTGGTAGTAATCTTGCAAAGAACTCGTATTATGAAATTCATCATCATGTCAGCAATTTCCAGCTGATTAGGTCTTCATATCACCGCCCCATAAACACACACACCCAAATGTAATTTTTATTTTGTCGAAGCTCAGCCCAATCCCACAATTCTCAATATCACCCAGTTCCTCCATATTCACAATCTTCTAATTCTGTGCCTCTTACAGGCTTCAGGGCAGATCTTTTGTATCAATACCAAAGTAACAAAGCCATTTCCTCCAAGTCTGGAGTTCCCCTTATGCCAGCTGCTCTAGTGCCCTTTCTGGCCAAATCCTGACCAGCTTTGCAGTTCCATTACTGAACCCATCTTCTCTGGCCTTGCTGGTAATCTCTCAGTGCCCACCACATTAAAAGTTTTCACCGATGTCCAGAAAGTTTATATTTGCCTCATTTCCTCTGTCTGGAAATTATTTTATTTTAAAACAGAAAATGGATGGTTAGTTTATCATTATCTGCATTGGACAAACTCTTTCAGTAATTGACCTCAGGATTTAAATAATTCTTTTATTCCAATCTCCTTTAAAACACATTAGACTGTTCAACTAAAATCGAGGTGGTCAATAGTTGTTCAGACCATTTTCTTATTCCAACTTCTTTACTGTGTGTGTGATGTGTCTCCAAACATTAGGCACTAAACAGGTTTTATGCATTTATTAAAAATAGCTGCTGCACCACTTGAAATTTTGTTTGCCAATTTACTCTTGGTATTGTACTTACTTTCCACTTTTTACCTCCTGGAGTATATTAGACATCTCAAATTGTGCTTCTACCTTGACTCAGCTGGTTTCCATTTCTATACTTTTTTCCCGCCATCCTTGTTTTTTTCCCCATGTCCAAAATATTTGCTTATTTCCTTGAAATTTGAGCTAAATCATAATTCAGTTGTCAGCCTATACTTGATTTATTCTTCATTTCTACTCTATCATCACTGCATTTTGGCCCTACTTATTTTTCCCCCCCTTGTTCTTTCTATTCACATGGCTGAAGAATCTTCTGCTATGTGCTTTAATATTCTTTGCAAGGTCTAACTCAGCTTGACTCTTTGTTATTCTCACTTTATCTACATCTTTTTTGGCCTCTAAGGCAGTTTTCTTTGTTGATCAGTCCTTTTTGCCCTAATCAGTGTAGGCACACTGCTTATTTCTAATATTCTTTTTCTTTCTTAATCTGGTCAGATCTGGAATCACTTCCTGCAAGTTTCCTTTTCCTTTTTTTCTCTCTGAGACAGAGACTTGTGATAAGTTTTGCACCCTTGACTTTAAGGTTTCTTCTACATTCAAGTATCAAATTCAGGTCCAGCTGAATTAACTGTCTAGTTTCCCCTGTTTATCAAAATTTGCTCTTTGGAAATTAATGTTAATGTCTATGAAATAAATTTCCATTTAATTTTAACTCATTACTTTGTGGTACCTCAGGTCCAGTGTCGTTCTCCACGACATCAGGTGGAGATGGTAATTTCTGAGGTCTTTGATGCTTATCAACATCAAAACCAGTGGTTAGCTGGTAAAGAGGAAAGCTACAGAATTGAAGATATTGAGCCCTACTATTTTTTCTGTACTTTTGACCTAGGCATGACTTATTATTTGGGTATTGGTATTTTTTGCTATAGCTATGCTTGTATAGACTGCTGTGATCTGGTCTTTGTGTTTCAGAGCCAACAGGCACAGTCTGGCATTATCCATTATTGCCAAGCTCTCTCTGCCATCAGAATACTGTGGCAACATCTAAACGCTTTGTCGGGTACTTCTGTGCCCATGCGAATTCTAAACTGAGAATTTCTCCTATCCTGCTGATCATCTCAGGCCAGAACGATGTTGGGCACCAGTTTAGGACATTCTAATTGGCTGGGACATCAATTTAAGAGTACAGTTAGCCCATGTCCGTATCAGAGCATTGCTTAATTTACAAGGTAGACTATTTTTTTGGTCATCCCAGCACTCACAGATAATGATTGGGAAGTGAGAGGAAGATTTCGGCTTCCCTGTTTTCCTGTCGGTAAGACAGCACAAACTTGAGCTCCCACTTCCAAATATGGCAGTCTTTTCATTGAGCAATGAGACAGTGAACTTGAAAAGATCCAAATACTGTTGCTGCAGGAAGAGTAGTAGGCTCTCTGACATGTTATGGCAAGGCTTGCTTCAACAATAGGATCCAGACTCCTCATCTTTGGTGTTGGACAGACACCATGTGGAGAAGGAGACAATCACTTTGTCAGTCGGTTTAGAAGAAATTTGGTGGAGAATGGAATTTCAGTTTCTTGCGAGAGATGTTAAGAAACAAAACCACCATAAGCATTTTACACTATTGAAAAATTCATTTATTCTTGGGTTCTTACTGAGAAATTTATCTTTGTGGTAGTTAGGCACTGATGTAGGTGCCAAACACCACAAGATATTATTCACAGGAGAATTAGCATTTAATTTCATGAGGAGAAATATGGATACTGAGGAAAACGGAAAAACTACACAGCAGAACAGGCTCAAAAGCTTAAAAAAGTAAAAAGATTTTATTACTAATAGAACTAAGAATAAAAAGAATAATGAAAAGATATTAAGGCACACATTCAGACACTTTTTGTTTTTCCCAAATACCTTCCCACTTCCCACTGACCATGCAAAGGGAAAACAAATATGGGTTTTTTGAGAATCCTTTTTTATACTTATAGAAAAGGGTTTTCTTCTGCTTTAACTTCATAAACAACTTCTCCCACGAAACACTCGCAATCTGTGGGCCAGTAGTCCACTGGGGTTAGCCTCTTAAGGATGAGCAATCCCAGCCTGGAAGTAAAAAGTCCTCGTCTTCAAAATCTCTAAAAGCACTCTAGCGTGAATACTCTTTGTCACGGCTGCAAACAGATTCTCTATCCCCCCAGTGTTCCGTTAAAATGAATTATAGAGAAACAGTCTGTTACAATCACAGCTCACCAAGGCTTGCAGGAGAAATCTCAGTTTCATATTCGGTGTTTCTGTTTTCTCTCTGACCTTGGAGCCACCATCTCTGCTCCTTCCTCATAGTTCCACCGTGTTGGCTATCTCCATGTGACCGTGTCTTTCATCCTCTCTGACTTGGAAGAAGAATTAGTATCTGTAATTGTACCTGGAATCCTGGAGAAGTTGATTTTATTTGGATTCCTCGCCTCGTCCCCTGTTATTGGCTGCGTGGTAGTTTCTAGTTGGTTCAGAGGAAAGCCGAGACGAGTCCCTCGGGAAGCGTAGCTGCTGCTGCATGGCCCCAGGGGCTTTTCACCATGTCGTGCAGTCCAGGGTGCCAGCGGTGGCTCGCAGCAATCTCATGGCCACTTGCGACTGCTGGAAAATCGGCAGCCCACTTGGATTGGGAGCCTAAAATACCCGACTTCCGCCTTCTTCTTCCTCAAAATATGCAAAATCACAGAGGCGAAACCAGCTATCCATTGGTCTACATTGTCATGTCCGTCAACCCTAAGCTGTGAGCCAATTGAAACAGTCACAACCTTCTATTAATCTGACATTACACTGCAATGCAAAATGGAAACTTCTCAATTCAGCTTAGACAAATGATTGTCTACCTTAAAATGAGGTGGATCTCTAAAAAATGGAATTTTTCCTTCCTTTTAAAAACAATCTAAAGTTCCAGAGTAAACTCAGGGGAAAACATTGCAGTAATGCTTTGTCTTCTGTCCGAATAGTATAGGTGTATTTTTCAGAGAGCCTCAATATGTTTAAATTTCAGCTTGTTCAGTTGTTTGAGATTTACTTGTCTTTGAATACAAGAATGTAGATTTTGACATACTGCATCACACTATGAGTCAAGCCATGCTTAACAGTCTCTGAGAAGCCATGAACAATGAATAGAAAATTCTGAGAGACGTACAGGTTATGAACAATGGATAAGCTTACAGGTTTTTCACGAAAACTAGACACATTTCTATAAACCATTTCATTCTGTGAATAACATATTAACTTCACAGAAATAAAGATCATTTCCTGGGATGGAATCTCAACAAAATAAAAAGACAAAGCTTACCAGATTTTTTGTTCATAATTTATAATTCTGAGAGTTTTCCTTATACACTTTGAACTGTTCCACATTTAAAAGATCATCTATTCTTTGAGAGTGGAAAAAATAGGGTTTTGAGATTCAAAATGTTTAAAATATGTACCAAGACACAAGGTCAATACAAGAGGGAAGAAAGTCTGTTTTGCTTGTATGAGCCCCTTAGGCTGCTGTGATATCAACAGTAAGCATCCCTAATATTTTGGGTAAAGAGTGCTCATCATCCAGGTGAGGGACATAAAAAGTAATTAATCAATCAGAAAGAAACAATTTTCTGCCTAAACTGTTGTGACGTCTGTGAGAGAAACAGGACTGATATGCCCTGAAATTCTTTTACTGAAAGAATAACTGAACTGGTTTTACAAGCATTACTTGATTTTAAGAGTTATTTATATGTAGTCCGCATTGTCTCCTATTTCCTTCCAGTAGCAATATTATCTCTACCCATGCAGCTCAGATCTAAGTGAGAACTAATTTATATCAACTGCGACTTCTGAATTAACAGAGATGCCTTCTTCAGAAAGAGGAAGCAGACACTAGCTTTGATCTAACAAATTGTTCCAGATTCTGAAGAAATAAGCACTCTTCTGTTTGTGGATTTCCACATTTATGTTTCAAATATGATCCCCTGGCTACAAATTCCCATACAGAATTAGAAACTTGCAGTAATTTATAAATCATTCTTGTGAAACACTTGATGTAACAGTAATGTGATGCTTGCAATAGGTTGCATCGTGTTACATGAACTGCTTTACAATGACCTGGAGAGAGAAATGATATCTATAGACAATAAAAGCCTGAAAATTAAAAAGTAAAAGAAAAATGGTCACAGAAGTTCTTGTCAGCATGACTGATCTGGGGGCAATACTGTAAGTTAGTTTTTTCTGTGATTGCTTTGCATCTGCTCTTAAACTGCTGTGCAACATCACAGTTGTGCAGCTAGAAAATGTTTAAGCTCCACGACTAGATGTAGGTACTATAAGTGACAACCTTTATGATCATCTGCAGGACATACACTGTAATATTTCCCCAAATTAATCCCTGTTTCTATCCTAGTAAGTGCAGTTGACCTAGAGTACTGAAACAAATGTCAATTTAAAGACTTCTTTTGATGAAGAATCTACAAGATTTCTAAATATCCAGAAAATTACCTGAGGGTATATTAGAACAAATGTACCTGTTAGTCACCTCATCCTGAACCTACACATTTCTCCTTCTGTTTTCCCTTGAAGATAATGAAATTTCAAAGGCACAGGGAAAATCAACATATTCAGACTAATCAGGACCTGATCTTCCAAGAAGTATCCTTCATCTCTTTTATTTTTCCTATACTCTGAAAAGAATCCACATTCTGAAAAATGCAAAAGGTGATACAGATGTAAAAAAATTAATTTCCTCTTTAATAGGAATTCAGATTGGTGAAACCCCAAAATTAACTGAACGTATCTGTAAGCTACTTAAAAGTTCACAACTGGTATAAATCACAGATGACATGGGACCCCTAGAAGCATCCCACATCAGACGTCTAAATTCTGAAATGTTTTTGAAAGAAACGGAATGGAAAAGAGATATACAAGGAGGACTGGTGATTTAAAATGTTTCCATAAATTTATTCTTTGAGACATCAAACATGTAAATAATCTTTCCTTTGAACTGAATAATTGTTAGGGACCATAGGTGCAGCTGCTTTTCTAATATAAAGGAATCTAAAATTGCTTTTCAGGTAGTATTTGCAAGCAAATATCTCCTATTAACGTCTCAGGTACATCTGTAGATGTTTTATTAATAGGAAAAACTGCTGTTCAAGACTCAGATTCTTTCTTAAAGAGCCCAAGTAAACTGCAAGCTCCACTTTGACAGCCACCAGAAAGTGAGCATGATCAGAAAGTAGAAGGAAAGGTGTATAATGTCCCCTCTGAGAAAATACGGCACAAAAGTATTAAATTCTCATCAGACAGTTGATGGATTTCAAAAGCTTTATGTTTTTCTAGGACATGTGTCTTTTCTGGCTGGTATTCTCGGTAGAAATGGTATGTGTTGCTTCTGGGAATGGCACCGCAGCTGGCCTTGCTCTGACAGTTTCCTACTTCCGTTGTAATGAGTTTACTTTTGTTCATATTTAATAAAACTTGTTTTTCCCCTCTCCCTCTTGAGATCTTTTTCTTCTGTTATTTTTTTCTTATCTGTCTCCAGATCTTACTTGACTGGTCTCATATCTTTCAGCCCTTATTTCTCTCATTTAATAATTTGTGTTGCTCTGCAGGTTAGCTTTTCTATCTACATCATTCATTATATCAAATCCTCCTCTTCATTTCTGATAACCTTGATATTTCAATCATCTGCTTCCTTCAGTTTCCCCAGCTGTTCTAACAATGCCACCTATAATGTTTCCTAATGCTGCTCATTGTCATACTTAGGACCTCATTTTTCCAGCAGCCTGGAAATCTTATGTTTTCTATTTGATCTGAGTGTTATTTAACTTGTCACTGCAACAAGAGTAAGACTTTTGTCTGCAAAAGTTGCTTGGCTTTAGATAATCTCGTTTGATGTTTCTCAATTACAAGCTTTTTAATGGTTAGTGCTGTGATAGCACTGATTTGATGATTGGCACAACATAGAGCTTTTTAAATTAAAAGGAGCTGTACAAACAAACTTAGCCTTTTCACTTCTACCTCAAGACTACATATATCTTTCAAATAATGCTATCTAGTTCCTCTTTATTAACTCTGGTGAATTGAGTGGGTACCCTGACTTTTAAAATATTATACTAATGTAATTTAATTCCATTTTGCAGGAGCTTCAAGTGTATCATAAAATGATTTTATTCTTGACTTTTAGTCTGTTTTCTTTATATTCAAATAAAACACTGCCAGTAGGGTTTTCCCCTTACATTTGGTCTGTACATAAAACTTTTTATTTTTACCACTTCCTCTTTCATCACCAATGCTTGATTTTTTTAGCAAAACTTAGTCTTGTAAACTGTGAAAGGTAGGTGATAAAGAGTTTTCTCATAGGCATTGCTATGATTCATGTGTTTCTTATATGGTGTTGGAATTTCTCTAAGCAGGAGAATCAGACTATGAATCAGAAGATGCATCTGTCATGTTTTCATCTTTTCCAATAATCATGTGGCAGTGCAACAACAGGAAGCAATAGAACCATATTCTGGAATTGTGACTCACATTGTCATTGACACTGGCACCGTGATGAGATGGTGTGATCTTAGGAAATAAGGGCACAGATCAAGGCATTACATGATTGCGACAAAAAGGTGTCTTTCTCAACAAACCAGTTAGAAGTTATGGGGAGAGTGTGAAAATAAATATATATACTTATTTATTTCCTGTTTCTGTCATTTCTTCTTATCAAGTTATAGTTTGTCATGGGAATGACAGAAAAAAAAAAAGAGGCAGGGAGCGAATGGTAAGAGTGGTGAGACAACGGAACAGATTGCCCAGAGAAGTTCTGGATGTCCCATGCCTGCAAGTGTTCTAGGCCAGGTTGGATGGAGCTTTGAGCTACCTGGTCTAGTGGAAGGTGTCCCTGCCCATGACAGGGGGCTTGGAACTGGATGACCTTTAAGGTCCGTTCCAAACCAAACCATTCTATTATGCTATGAAAAAAACCATAGAAAAAATCAAACCAAACAAACAAGCAAACAAAACACAACAAAAAAACCTCCAACAAACAAACCAAAACAAACCCCCAACCATTTGCTAAGCTTGTTGTAGAAATTAAGATCTAGTTTGAAAGAAACATGAGATATTTTATGCTTATACCATTAAAGCAAAAAGCTATAAGAAATTGGAAATAGTATTATATTGCAGAAGATTCTTGGCACCCTCAGCTATAGGTATTGCTAACTGTGTAACCTGTAATATACCATTCTGGAAGGGGCACAGACTGAGTGTATATGAAAAGGTTAAAATTATATTAAAAATAGCACAAAGTACTAGAGAAAAATATGGCTGACAGACAGTACCTAACATGTACAAAAGGTTTCCACAGAGACATATGTCATGAGCTATTCATATTGAAACAGCAAATACACTAGTCTTCTAATTATTTTAGCATTAGAATTGGTTTTATGCTAGCCAAGCAAAAGGACCCTTTAATAGTACAGGGTAGGATAATAAAAGAAGAATGTTTAACCTTCCCTCCAAAGTCATTTACCCAGATCCTCTCCTAGCAATACTCAATTGGCTCCAGAAGGGCTGCACCAGAGAGAAATTCATTCCAGCATGTTTTTTTGCAATGTGAAATTCAGCTCACCCATTTTTCTGGGTTTTCATTTAACCTGAAAAATAACGACACATAGCAGACTCCCCTTCTGCTGAGGAGAAATTCGCCAGCACTCAGAGCTGGGTCCTGGCTCAGCAGGGACGGTCAGATAGAGAAGGTTCATCCACCTGCTGCAGTCTCAGTCCTGGCAGAAGCCTCTGGTTTTGCTCTCCATCAGTCTCCTGCCCTGCTGTGTGTGAGGCTCCCTGGTAACATCTCTCATTAGCAGCATTCGTAAACACAGCAACCTCACTGCTGAGATCTCTTGTATTTCTGTGCTGATTGCATTGTTTTCTTTTGCTATTAAATAATAGCAAAAATCCAATTTTTTCAATATTTCACAACTTCTGTAATTCCAGCACTACTCTAATTTCCTCATGAGCCTGGCAGAGAACGATTTCTTATTAAATACTGCTATAAACAGCCTGGGATGCAAGCTGCCTTGGTATGGGATATAAGGTTATATCCAGCTGCTGCCTAAAGAAGTTCCAAATTCTTACGAAACAAATCAGACTGGGGAGGGGCCACACACACATGCACACACACACATGACAATACACAGAACACTTTAAAAACCCTACGTCTGAGACAGAATATATAATGTCAGGATTTGAATGGCAAATAGCTGCACATAAATAAAACCTTTCATCTTTTCTAAGATTCAAAGCAGCACAGAATTTTAATGTATTAAGAACTGTCTTATCACAGATACATGAAAATTCTGTATTTATTTTTCTGATAACTCCATAATTTGAAAATATAAAATAAACATTTTCAACAGTGATTTTCCACTGAGCACTTTTTCTGAATTTTCATTTAAGTGGCAGGATTCTGAAAAAGAAGCTTCTTCTTTCTCAGTTTTGGAAAAGAAAACTTTTTAGTTCTTTGAGTTTTAACTTGTCAGCAAGACACATGAGTATTTGGGAAAATGTATATATTATTGTTGAAGTTTTGGCATGAGGAAAGAGTATAATTTTTTTATTAGCTGGTATTTGCATGGTGTTGGGATACCCATCACTAAAAACATAAAATAAGGAAGATTTCACTTTTCTTCAGAGTTAATTAGCATTAAACGGACACAAATAATGCTGCTTTTTTTGGCTTTTTTTTTTAATATGTCTATTTTCAGAATATGTTATTCATTCATACAAATTCATCTAAAGGAAGATTTTTCTGATACAATTGCTTGTTTATATTCTTATTGCAGATCTTTGTCAAAATGTCCATAAACATTTTAAATGCAACTATAGGAGTCTTCAAGTTGTTTGAGACTTCATGCATATTTTATTTTTGGGTAGTTTCAACACTTTTGGAAGAGTTTAGTGAATAAACAGTGAAAATGCATGCCCAGAATTCCGTGCCCAGGATCTCATGCCCAGAATCTGAGACCAACAAACAGCAAAAGCTTGTATTTTCTAGATTTCATAAATTATGTATGCCTTTATTTCACATTTCTACAGTTCTAGTCTTCTAGAATCTCCAAGTGCCCTCCTACGCAGGGAAAATTCTGTGGCGATATAAACATTATTTAAAGTTTTATAGTATTTAAACTATATATATATTTCCACCAGATGTCAGCAATGCACTCTCTAAACTCCATCTGTCAAAGGCCTCAAGCTTTCCTGGCGCTACAGAAATCATGTAACATACTGCACTGTATTTAAGCAACCAGAGAAAAACAAAATGACCATCATTGCTTCTGAAGAGACTCATGACATTACTAAGCTTGTCCAGCTAATAATGTGGTTCTTTACTTAGTTTCTTCTGGAAAGGGGGTTTTATTACATATTGGACCACTAACATGCTCATTTTTTTTTCTCCCAATCTCTGTACAAAACTGACTTTTTTATTCTTATTATCTCTGTGAACGCTTTCCCCTATTAGACTATCAATAACAATGTATTTGGGTTTATTTTTCTTTTTTTGTGAGACTATAGAGGAAGAAGAAGTAATTGAATATATTTTGGACACTAATGCTGTAGTCATTTTAGGGCAAACTAGAAGTACACTACACCATGGGGAATGGTAAAAGCACCGGGGTCAGTAGTAGAAATTGTTGTCTTCATGGCTGCTTCTTCTCCGGGAGTTCAGGCATCCAGCTGCAACATCCAAACCAAATACAGAACACTGTCGGGCTCTGGTTTGGTTTCATAGGGATAATTTTGCTGGTACTTATTAACTTAAGCCTCTTAAAATTCACTTAGATACAACAACAAAAAGCTGCAGAATGACCTCTACTGAGGCAGTAACGTGTGTGTGTGGTGCCAAAGCAGACATGATGGTTTTTACACTATGATGTCCCTGGCAATACTCTCACAGGTTTCAGAACACTGCTTTTTGTTTTCCAATGGTTTCTAGAAATTGTTTCACAAATTCTTTTGGAATAGCACTGATCTGTCAGAAGCAGAACTTTCAGATTTGGCCAAAACCGTGTAGAAAAGATTCCTCATGTCAGGGATAAAATTTCTGTTAAAAACCACAAAAAAGAAAGCTCCACTTCTGAGTGAGAAGGGAAGCCTGGGAATTCATTTAGCTCATGACCAGCCTGACTCACAGTGGACTTTTAACAGTCCAGGGGAGTCTCCTGACTGCTGGACTAAAGATTAAGATCTGGAACCATAAAACCATTTAAGCGTCAAGCTTCATGAGAATGAGACACCAGATTATCTTTGTGTATTGAGCTTTAGAGGCTTTCTCTGGATCAATGAATAATAAATATACAAAGTGAAGCAACTATATCAGGGGAAAAAAATAAAGGAAATAAGACCTAAAGTTAGAGCTCATCCCCAGCAACTGGAGGGTGTAGGTGAATACTCTGATCACCAAGTTAATAGGAGTGTGTTTGTTCTCTCTTTTTTTAGTAAAACCTCAAAAGCTGTTGGGTTTGTGCCAATGTACAACTGAAAAAAATGTTGGAGGTTATGGGAAAACTGATTCTTGCTCAATTCTAATTATAGGTCTGGCTGGTAGCACTCCATGTTATTCAGGTTGTCTGATATGTGCCATTATAAAATAGTTTTCAGCTGCTTATAACTATGCCAGAACATTAACCATTTGGAATGAAGTATTCCATGACTTTGCCTGCCTCACTCTGATTTTTTGATAACTGCCAATCAAGCCATTCAGTGAGTTGAAGGAAAAACACAAAAAGTGTGGGGCTTTTAATATTAATAAATTCTGCTCACTGTTTTTTTTAAGTAGACACCTTGTGCTCTGTATGTGGAAAGTCAGAACCAGTAGAAGTTTTTGTGTATCTGTGCAGTACTTGCTGAGACCTGAAGATGAACCCACATTTTTCCAGATTTTGAGCTCCTGAAAAAAATTAACAACAGCTCTCATCATCTCCAAAGGCTCTGTACTTACCAATCATACTTGAACACTTCCACTTTACTGAGATGAGGCAGCCCTACAGACAACCATTCTGAAAGATACTGAAATATGTCAATGAAATGTGCTTCACCTCTTGGTTTCCTTTCCCAGTAAGGAACACAAAAACAGATTTCACCTTTCCCTGTCACCTCACATCCTCATGTCTGCTTCCAGATGGGGCACCAACCTCAAAAATTATCAAAGCCATGTTGAATCCATCAAAGACAATCAGGCAGAGTGGAAGAGAGAGGCATCGGATGTATGAATTGTAAGAAGATAAAAAACAAAATAAGGTGGGGTTATGAAAACCTGACACTGGAGAAACTGGGATGAGTTGTTGGGAACTGTGAGTGGAACCGAAATATGATGAAGGAATTGGAAATAGACCTGAAAGCCAGGCAGATGGTAGGGAAAATTCAAAGATTAAGGGAAGGTGTGGGAAAGCAGAGAGGAGTTTGCAGATTAGAAAAACAGCAAGCTGAGCTTGAGCCTGCAAAGAGGTTACTATAGGAGAAACTGAGGTTTTACTGGGCAAGAAGCAGAAGGGGAAAGCAGTGATCTGCTTAGATAAGTTCATTGAGCAATGAGTTTTTTGTCCTGGTCCTGGTCTTGTCTGAACTGAGTTTGGAGGAAGAGATGAAACACACCCAGAGTTCATCCTAAAATAGCATAAAGGCAGTATCCGTGAACCACTTTGGGTGTCACAGCTCAGTCCTCAGAATTTCAGTGTTTCCATTTTTTTTCTAAAAGAGGAGCAGTTACTGATCAACTGTGAGTTGTTTTCCCTGTCATCACAGGAACTGAGAGCAGAGAAATGGGGAAATTTAATTCTAGAAGAAAATACTCAAGTGTTTTAACCAGTCCACTCTGCATGAAAACTCATTCCATTCACTACAGAGCTTCCAGTGACTTAAAGAATGGAGACATCCCGGCAGAAGATACCTTTATTAGTTACATATGACTTGTCTGTGGCCAGAGCAGTCCTGAAACTAAATGAAGAAGCTTTGTGAGAAAAAACTACCATTAGCTGTGTCATTAAAGACTTTCTCATGATTTGTACAAATATGAGTGAGAGCAGGTTGGGAAAACAGTCTGAATTTGGTCTTTCACTAGTTTTTGAACAGAGTTTTCTGTAACTTGTTTGTGTTTAAGACACATTAGTGGAGATAGATTTATTCAAGCTCTTAAAAATAAACCATATAAATTCAAGCTACTGTACCCAAGTCCAAACCTTGACTCAGTTTTCATTTTCTCCCTACTCAGTCAAATATCTCTCTAACTTTAGTAGGATTAGGCTGGGTAAGGATTTAGCAAAACTCATCAACGACTTCATGATTTGGCTCAGAGCTCAGTGAAAAATGAACTCTTTAAAAGGACTGTCATGGAACTTACATAAATTTACCAAGTCAAAGTATGGAATATTCAGTGATTCATGGCAGTGTGGTTTTTATTAGAGCTCCTCTGAAACACAGCGGGCTTGCTTAGCAAGGGTTCATGCAAACATTTTCTTTGGTTTCAAGCTGCAAAGGTTCACACGCTCCAAGTTTCACTTTAAGCTTTGGGTTTGAGTCTTGGAAATGCCCTACTTTCACTCAATTTTTGTATCCAAACCATAGTAAAATAAATCTGGCAAGAATGTGAATCAAATTCAGGCTGGCTGAAGTCCACCCAAAGCGGTGAATGTAGTTTAGATGCCGGGTGTGCTAAACAGCTTTTTGTTGTTGTTAACTGTACCACTGACATCATGTTGATATTCACCTTCCTTCTCCTAACACTCCTCAGGTTGCACAGCACCTTTGTGAAACTGCATATTAGGATGAAATGAATGTCAAAGCCATGAAGAAGGTAAAAGGATACCATTACGTTTGAAGCTCTGCACTAGCAATAGATTTCAAAAGAAACATTTTAACAGTTTCTTCAATGGCTTAACTTCATTTTATCTCCCATCATAAACAATATAACTCTATTATAGTGCATTATCCAAACCGTCCCTTTGCCTACCACGCCCTTGCTGTGTTAGAGATCTCCATAAACGTCTATGAAATGATCTTTCTGGCCACCCCTGAGTTCCCAGATGAAACACCTTTTTTGCTGCATCCATGTCAGGTGCCTCATATATGAAGACCATTGCTTACTCAGTGCCATTTCATTCTTTCCTTTATTACTCCATTACACACATTTGTTATCTTATTTGTTCCTTAGTCTCTAGAAGTTCACACTCTCTTTTTTTTGTTGCTGTTCCATTACTACATAAGTAATTATTAAGTTTCTTCTTTTCACATTTTTTTTTTCTGTGAATTAAATATTTTGCCTCCCTGCTCCTACTGTTTTCCTAGATTCTCAAATATGCTTTTCAACCTGATCTTGCTGAATGCAAGCATCCTGCTGTGCTTTCACCTCTCCACCTCTCCAGGAAAGCCAGGGAAAATTAAACTGGCTTGGGAATGGTTCTGATTTGATTGGAAAGATTTTTTAAACTGTTATAGACACAGTGAAGACATTCACTGACATTTGCTGGAAGAAGGACAGTACCAATATGACTTGAAGAATGAGAGAAATGTAACAAGTACTTGCCAACAAAGATGAGCTAGGCTGGACAGCAATATAAGCTGATTGAACTTTATAGCAGGAGACACTTACTTTAGACATCAGGCTGCTGCTAACACTCATTTTAAAACTAATTGATCATACCTTCACTGTGACCCCTAAATTTGAGCATGCAGACAGTTTTCAGCATACATACAGATTTCAGAAAAATCCTGATGTTTTAGAATTTCTTGCTAAATTTACTTCAGTCTTGAGGTGGAAATCAGTGCCTAGAAAATCTGAAGCTAATTTATTAGATCAGGGCGGTAAAATGCTTTAGAGAAATACAAGTTGACTAGGATGAAATTCAGCTTACCAACTTAGATGCCAATTTTTACTTTCTCACTGTTATGACAGAAAAGAGGGTAATGAGATCAAGTATATTCCTGTCTCTGTTGTCAGCGTTCCTATCCTGACTGTTCTGGCAGTGCTCAAACCACCACTGACCAGCCCTTTACCAATGCAACAGTCTTTGCTCTTGCCCTGTGAGCTCTGAGCTGGTCTGGTATTTGTAGACACATTCTTTTTTCTGAAACAAAGAGTGCAGTTTTCTCTCTTGTCCCAAAAGGAATTAGAAAAGCACAGACTCCCATGCCATCTCTTACTGCAAAATATAATCAAGAGCTTGGTATATTTATCCCATGCATGGTCTGATGCCACCTGAGTAGATTTGGCCACCCAGCTGACATTATAGAAGGGTTTCCCTTAGGCCTAAGCTCTTAATAGCCAGATCCAATAACATCTTCAATATCCCTAAGGATATGCATGCAAATATCTTCAGAGTAGGTGTCAGAGAATGGGGACAAACTCTCTTCAGGAGTGCCCAGCAACAGGATAAGGGGCAATGGGTAAAAACTGAAACACAGGAAGTTCTGTCTGAATATAGGAAAAATTTCTTTACTTCAGGGGTTACAAAGCACTGGAACAGGCTCTGGCCCAGAGAGATTGTGGAGTCTCCTTCTCTGGAGACATTCAAAACCCACCTGAACACAACTCTGTGCAACCTGCACTATGTGAACCTGCTTTAACAGAGGGGTTGGACTGGATGATCTCCCTTCCAACCCCAACCATTCTGTGATTCTGTGATATAAAACAGCAGCAGACACTTGAACCTAAGCCACTTCCAACCTGCAGTTATGGATAGGCTGTTTTTTCTTGTCTTTTGAAAGTAGCTGCTGATTTGAGTAGGCAAGAACGATTAAGTGGAATTGCTTGCCACATTTGGTCTAACAGGAACATTAGTAGATAAGATTTGAAGGCTGAAATATGTATTGTTAATGGGGACAATGCTATTATGAGAAGGACTCAAGGATTAATGAACTCTTGGAACAGTGGCACAAATAACTAGCAATTATGCAGTGCATGTAAAACAAATATTTCAAAGCTAATATAGGGTTTGTAGCCAAGATTTACTACAGGTAAGTGAAATAATTCAAGTGTTTAAAATAAGGCCTGATTGAATAAAAGAACTTAGATACTGACTCAAAATATACTACACAAGATTGCAGTGAGTGAGAAACACTGGACAGAGGGATTTGTCTGAAATACTATCCCTTCCCTTAACAGCTTTGGTCAGAAGTACTACTGTAAAATCTGTCTAGGTCTGCCTCGCTCTTTGACTGTGGTTAAGTACAACTGATAGAAACCAACAGGGCAGCCCTCTTAGCAAAGAACTCACTTTGGAGGAGAGAGACCTGGTCTGAAAGTTTCACATTTTCTCCTTACATGGGAATATATTAAAAGCAGGGTAAAGATATAGGACCAGTCTGTTCATTTGTTACAGTTGAAAATATCAAGCTCTGCAGAAACAAGAGATGTTGCAGGAATGATCCGGACTTAGACTTTTTTCTGTAACAGCAGAGCCAGGGACTCCACTTCCAAAGAAAAGGGGCTAAGTAGAAAATATTTATAATAGGATATACCAAGCCAGTAACCCAACCTTCAGAGGAACAATCACCTATCACTGTGTTACCAAGTCAAGTTTTCCTTGTGTGTATTTTCTGTTTGCTCCAAGAATCCTTTGCGTTATTTAATCCGTGCTGGTACAACTTTTGTAAAAAAAGGCAAAGGGCACCTCAGAATCTACTATAGCTTGATAGTTAGGACAATCATCGGATGAAGGTGAATGTTTTAGCCTAAAAGACCTGAGAAGAACATTATGTCTAGTTTTTCTGCTTCCTCTGTGCCACAGCTAACCTTGAGGTAGGATACGAAACCTGGATCCAGCATCTTAGTTTTTGTGTGGCTGTGCTGTGCCTTGCATTTGGTGTTGTAATTTTGTTGTATGTTTTGGCTTTTAAGCGTTCTTGCCCTAATCTTTGAATTCCAAATTCAAAGCTTCTAGTAGGAGCTAAATGTCTAGTTACTCATCTTAGTGAAGACAGTGGTAACTCTGACTATACCAGCAATAGAAATACCTGTTCCTGAGTAACTACTGGCAAAATGAAAGATCTCTGTGGGCCTACACTAGTATATGGATTTTTTTATCAATCACACTCTCTGATTTAGGTTTCTAAATCCTATCTAAATGGCCCTCTAAATGCCTATATTCCCTTGTTCATAAAGTCCAAGCTACAAGTCCCAGAGTATCAGAGATTTTCATAATCTCAAATGTTTTACACTGCTGGGAAGCTGAGAACCACTATATTCTCAGTTTAACAGACGGGAGATTAAGACAGAGGCTTTGACCAGCTTCAACAAAATCATGCAAAGTGCCTGTGGTAGTGCAGTTCTCATACCCAACCTCCAAATGATCCTTCCTTTCTCCTAGAGTGAGTAAGTAAGTGTTTTGAGGGTGAAAACAATTGTGTCTGATACAACAAAAGAGCATGAGAAAGGAGAATGGGTGAAGGAGAATGATTTGATTAAGTGAGTGGGCAGGATAGCTGATACAGGATACCTGCACAGGAACTTGAGGTGGGCTGTGTGTCTGCCTCCTTTGCTTTCAGAAGGCTCCAGTTTAACATGTAAATTGGCTCCAGGGTTGAACAAAACAAGCACCAGTGCCAGTTTTTGTTCAATGTAATGTATTCCATCTGCTTCATAAGAAACTAAACAACTTTCTGGATCACTCCAGGTACACAATCATATAATATATAGTAATAAATCACTCCTAAAGAAAGCAATAAAACGCAGTTGAGCTCAAACTTTTACAGAAAGGCACCATATTGTTACACTACAGATTAGAGGGCTGCTGTCATAGTTTAGCAATCTATGCACCCATGCCTGGATTTTCCCCAGCCACCTGAGAAATGTGTGTGGTCACTCTGGCTCCATAGACTGTCAGTAAAATAAACTCTTAATCCCCAGGTTCAAAGGGTAGCACAAATTAACTGCTTCCAGGAGACACTCATCAAGGTCCATTGATTAGATGTAGCATCTAAGATGGCAATGGTTTAAGCTCGGGTGCACTGGGAAGCTGCCTGAATCTGGATTGAATCTGTTGCCTCTAATGACAGTGCTGCAGGGCTGAGTGCCGGCGGTTTCCTTGGACATTCCCTTGCAATTCCCTGCCCCTCTGGCACACTCCCATTTACTAATAGATGAAATGGAGCAAAGGCAAAATAAAAAACAAGCAACAAGAAAAACCTTCTAGTTCCCAATGGGTGTATTCATACATCAGCTGAGCATGCAGTTCTGAAGTGAATATGGACTTGGGGATCTTTGTATGCAACGTAATGTTGGAATTGGCTTCACTTTGGACCAACCATTTTCCTTGTCAAAAAATTTTGTTCAGAAACTATAACCCTCCACTTAGCTTGATTCTTTTTTTTTTCTCAATTTGGACAGGCTTAAGAGAATAAGGCAAAAAACTGAACCCAAAATTTTAAGCCATTTCCTTCTAAGTACCTCTTCCCAGGTCCATATGCAGATCAGTTCTGAGCTAACTGGTATAACCACCTGCAGATGCTGCCCCAAGATATTTCCTTCAATGGCTTCTCTCAAAACTTGAAAGAATAAAATCCCAGCTGTATGTCATGAGGGTCATGAGGCGGGAAGACACCAGCAAGTCTGTTCTCCATCAAAGAGACTTTCTGAAATGAAGACTCAAATGCTAGATGTGGACCTGATTTATCCATGCTTTGCTCCTTTTTTCCATGAATGGGTGAAGTGGTGAGCTTGGTTGATGCATGCATAGTCAGAACCCCAGTCTTCCTGCTTGCACATCACCATCTTTGCAGATGATATGAGAAACTTGCACTGGTTTATACTAGTACAATGATGAGAGTCATTAATCTCAGCTACCCTGTCTCAAATAGGTGGGAACATTCTCCTTTGTATTGAAGTGCTATTCAAACATTGGAGACGAAAGTAAATCCTTCTTATTCCACATTCTTGACAAAATATCTTTTTATTCTGCCACAACAATATCAATGTGTCTGTGGAAAAATGAAAGTAACTTTAATTTGGGGTTTTTTTTCTGGAAATGTCAAAACCTGAAAAAAAACTAACATAAAATAAAACCTTTTTTTCTCCCCCAAATCCTCAGCCATTAGAGGAAAACAACCATATATATATAGACATCACACAAAAGCATGGATACACGTATTCTTAAGACGCAAACTTAATTTTATTTTGCTTAAGAGTATTGAGAACATTCTTCCTGACTCTTGAAGCCAGAAGCAGTACCCTGAAGAAAAGACAGATCCTAAATGGAGAACAGCAATCTTCTTTTTCTGTTGAGTAGGTAAAGGTGGATGCAGTTACCATCTGTTTGGTAGCATAGTAGCTCTTTCCTCACATAACTTGCAGCACATGTTATGTAACCACCCACTTGTGGAAAGGAAGGGGTCCTCATCCAGCATTTGAGTCTTTATTTTGAGACACTCTCTCTGACGGAAAACAGACTGGCTGAGGTCTTCATGCCCCTTGCAAAGAGGTGGGATTTTTTCCTTTAACTCTGAGAAGTAATCTTGAAGTAGGTGGGTATTAAAGTTCTCTCCTATAAATCTGTCCCACAAATTTATGACATAGGATGTCATTACTCCTCTAATATTTTTTTACGTGAGGATACTGGTAGTGACAGACTTGCCGTGTTGAGACTAACAGCACAGCAGCAGCTTGGTAGGAAAAGTATTTTTTCATCCTGTTTCCACCATTTTCCTGGTCCAAGTATAAAATGGAGTCCTTTCAAATGCTTACATAAAATCTAGCTACTCCCTGAAAGACACCTACACTGCCTCAAAGATCTAAGTAGACTTGCAGTTCAGGTCTTTGTGCTGCTGTTTTCCTACATCTTACAGGCTGTTACTGTGCTACTGACTTTTCAAATGAGGGAAAGTATTAGTGTCGTTCTTACATCTACCTGATATTCCTTCCGTAACCATTTTCGCACCATTTTTAATTGCTATATTTCTGTAAAATGTTTAAGCCCTAATAAGTGACTGCTTTCTAAAAATAACAAAATTATATTGCCAGCAAATTCCTAAGGTAACATCTCTCAAATAGTTTTAGCAGGGCAGAAGCCAAATTTAGTTTACTAATTCTAATGTACTCTCCCTGCTCCAGTAGCCTGAATATTTTAGCGAGCAAGGTCAATAATCAGAGACTAGATGACATTGGCTGAAATATGAGAGCTTTTATAGAATCATTTAGGTTGGAAAAGGTCTTTAAGATCATCAAGTCCAATGATTAACCCAGCACTGCCAAGTTCACCACTACACCATGTCTCCAAGCGCCCCAGGCATGGTGATGTAGCCAATTCCCTGGGTACTCTCTTCTAAAGCTTCACAAACCTTTCAGTGAAGAAATTTATCCTAAAATCCAGTCTCAATCTCCCATGGTGCAACTTGAGGCCACTTCCTATTGTCCAGTTGCTTGTTACCTGGGAGAAGAGGCCCATCCCCACCTGGCTGCAAGCTGCTTTCAGGGACTTGTAGAAAGCAATAAGGCAAACCATGAGCCTTCTTTTCTCCAGGCTAAACACACCCAGCTCCCTCAGCCGCTCCTCATCAAACTTGTGCTCCAGACCCTTCACCAGCTTTGTTGCCCTTCTCTGGACATGCTTCAACACCTCAATGTCTTTCTTGAAGTGAGGGTCCCAGAGCTGGACTCAAGGTGTGGCCTCACCAGTGCTGAGCACAAAGAGATGATCACTGCCCTGGTCCTGCTGGTCACACTATTGCTGATACAGGCCAGGGTACCATTGGCCGTCGTGGCCACCTGGGCACTCTTGGCTCATGTTCAGCTGCTCTTGACCAGCACCTCGTCTGGGTCCTTCTCGTCTTGGCTGCTTTCCAGCCAGTCTTCCCCAGCCTTTGCTACTGCAGGGGTTGTTGTGACCCAAGTGCAGAATTTGTCTTGTTGAACTTCAATTGGCCTCAGCCCATCCATCCAGCCTGTACAGATCCCTCTGCAGAGCCTTTCTGCCCTCCAGCAGATCAACAATCCTGCCCAGCTTGGTGTAGTCCTCAAATTGACTGAGAGTGCACTTGGTCCCCTCACCCAGATCACTGATAAAGACATTAAACAGGACTGGCCCCAACTCGGAGCACTGGGAAGCACCACTAATGTCTGGCTGCCAACTGGGTGTAACTTCATTCACCACCACCCTCTGGGCTGGGCCATCCAGCCTGTTTTCTACCCAGTGCACAGTGCACACAGCAGCCAGTTTTCCAGGAGGTTGCTGTGGCTCTTCATTCATGTCTTGCCATGAAACCCATCAGCTGAAACATTGTCTTCACATGAAAACCTCATCTTATGGTATTATTGAAGTTAAAAACTGACATTTAGCATCTTTCCCATGTAAACATTGGGAAATTTAATCAGTATTTGCACTGTGTACTGCAGTGAAATAATATCCAGTTTTAAAGATGTCTGCCTGTTTACACACTGCAGTTCATGTTTTAAATGAACCTGTCTGCCTAACTTCTTCATAAGGTGGCAGGAACATTCTGTGAGAATGTGGAGGGGGGTCATAGAATGGGGAACTGCACATTTTTCCGTCTAAATCCATCCTTGTAAGTGAGTGTAAAATGATACCATTATGATCTGGTTAAATTTAATTCTGCAATTTGCCAGTCACCACATTTTGTATTTGCTTCTGTGCCTCGTCTACAGGGTATACACATTAAAGCCTTATTAATGCTGTAGGCATAGCATGTTATTTAATCTGGTGAGGTATATTTGATCCATGCTTTTAGTTCTGGTAGCGGTAGTCCAAAATTTGAATGGTCTGAGAGGTTTTGAAGAATTACATTTTTGTGGGGAAAAGTTTTCAAATAACATATGCCCAGGCCTTGTGTTTAAGTGTGTACTAGGTATTTTCAAGCCCTGTGGCTGGATGAAAACAATGGGCACAAATCTTCTAAACCACTGCAGCGTTTTTCAAAGATTCTAGTGTATCCCTGAATTTCACTGCAAGATCAGGAATGAGATGTCTATTTAGATTAGATCTCTAACCACCTTTATGTATCTTCCACACTCATAGACTGATAAGTTTTCTCTTAATGCAATGTAAGACTCTTTCTGCAGGTCAGCAAACCTCTTACCAATGAGTCCATTTTTGGGATCCAGGCAGCTTCTGTGAGTATAACTAGTCTTACTTATTTAGGCAAAGAAGGCCTTAAGTGCCTTTTCCTCAGTCTTAGTCACTATGTTCCCCCTGCATCCAGTAAAGGAGGGAGATTCTCTTTAGTCCACCTTTTGTTGTTAATATATTTATAGGAGCATATTACTCAAAAAAAAAAAACAAAACACCAAAAGACAGAAGCAAAAGCAGCAACCCCCTCACCCCCAAACACACAAAATTTTAAAATCAAAGAATAAAAGACTTTTCAGAATGCTAAAAGCCTCTTGCCATTGGTGAGTGTTGCTCACTGAAGCAACCCAGCTGAGGCCACCACACTTACCTCTGTGAGTAACAGTGGATTCATACTCCCACTGGCAAGTGATTGACCTACTTTCTTTCCTTTAACGACTGCCCTGTGCTCACCACGGGGAAACAGCTTATCACAAGAATGGCAGAAATTTTGCAAGTTGGATGATGTTTTTGTTTCCCATCACTGTCAGCTCAAAAAAAAAAAAAAAAAAAGAAAGAAAAATAATGAAAACATAGCACCATTTCATTCTATTCATATACTGGGGAATAAAACTTCAGTTCATGTAAAGTAGTAAAATCAGTGGAGTTTTGTTGACTTGCCCCAGCTGAGAATTTTTTCCAGTGCATTTATATGTAAAATCACACAAACATGTTATGTGGATGGGGTTATATATGAAAATCAATATTAAATTCATCATCTTTAGCTGCTACAGACCACAGTGAACACTTGCTCTCTAATGGTTAAATGCCCTTTGGATCTGAAGCCCTTTGATTTATTGGAAGAAACCTGCTGGGCAGAACATACTGTGGAGCTGATTAATGTCAGCTTCTGTCATCGGTTTCCACTTAGATTCTTGGCCAGCTCTGACATCTCCTCCCTTAAGGATCCAGAAGAATTTGAGGACTGATCCAAGAGCTTTACTGGCATGGGATTTGCAGAATGTGGTGCTTGCAAAATAAGGAAGATGAATGGAAGTAAAATTCCATGTTCTCTACTGGACTTGTTTCTTTAACTCATTTCTCTGGAGAAAGAGACCAATGCCAGGACCACACCAGCAAGGGAAACAAATCAATAGCATGTTCACTGGTTTTGTTACAGATGTCTTGCATTTCCTTTGCTGCTTTATATGCTCCCTTGTAGCCCGTCAAACTGGAAAATGACTGCAGTGAGAATGCAGAGCTACCATAGCTGTCTAGATTTACACTCACCAGCGTACAAGGAAACTTATGAACTCCAAACCAGTTGGTAGTGCTTACCATTTTAGAGAGGATAAGCCCTTATCTGAACAGGGCTAATGAAAAGTGGCAACCACTGTGATTTGCAGGTTGATCACTCATGAGTAGCATGAGCTTTTTTAGCAGTAGAACATGAACATCCCCGTCCTTTCTGCTGACCGTCCCTTGGGAATGATGACTGCTTATGGCAGATAATTTTCTTGTGTTCATTTTGACACATTTCCCTGGCAGTTTCTCATTTGGAGAAAATGACTCTAACATTTCTTCTGAGCATAGAATTCTCCTAGTGCTCATCACACATATGGTTACTTCTGCTATAGGAATCCCACATTGCTGTAAAAATCCTATGGTGCTGTACCCATTGCTGAACACATTCTCACTGGCAAGAGGGAAGTATGAGTGAACAGTTAAACGATGAAATATTAAAAAGAAAGTATTATGAGATTGTGGAAAACTTAGGAAAATGAGCTGTCTTAGAAGTCACATTTCAACTTCTAAGAAACCAAAGTACAATCCTAATAACTTAAAGATAGGATTTCCTGTCCTGCACCTCCGATGACAACCTGATTTTTCAGAAATGCTATAACTGGATCAAGAATATTACACTTCTGCCCTTCAATATTGTTTTGGTAGCAATCTGCATTGATAAAACCAATCTAACCTGTTCAGTCCCTTTTCCTTCTCCACCCTCCATGGTGAATTTGATGCTTTCCAAGACGAGCTGTAGAAGAACAATTGCACAGTGCTGGAAGCTTTTATTTACTTCCTTGCTTTCATTTAAACTCCATTCCCCATCTCTCTTTCGTATTCCTTCTCCACTACTTGTGCACTTGGGTGCAAAGGGAAAGTTACAAAGAGAAGGAAGTGAGGCTTTTTTCTTAGGAATAAGCCAAAGAAGTTTATAGGTTTATATAATGCTACACAATTAAGCAGATCATTTTTAAATGTAGCTGTGGGATTTTGCTGATGATCTACTTTTTTTTTTTTAATAAAGAATTTTTCAGCAAGGAAGAAACTACATGTCTATAAAAAAAAAAAAAAAAACAAACCCAAACACTACACAAAAAAGACCTTTCCAATGGCAAATTAAGTCCATACATAGATTCCCACTGACTTAAATGGACTTTGAATCGGTCCCAAAGTTATCTCAACTCTCCAAAGTAACCAAACTTTTAACAAACAGTGTTTATTACTCAGTTTTCTGGGATAGTGATTTAAATCCATAAAAGCTAGCCTTTTTCAGGGTCCTCAGTCTCAGGGAAAACCTGCTGGGAAAAGTTCGTTGAACCCAGGATGTTTAGACATATATAGTTTAGATTCATGAACCAGAATTTTTCATGAAATATTGCTGAACTGAAACATTTCTGACCAACACTACTATGAATAAAATTAGCAGATGGCAAAGGGATTGGCAGAGTAATAATTAATGGCAGAATGTTCTGGACCAATTAATAAACTGTACCAATTTAAACAAAATATTTAAATAAAATATTCAGTATACCCAAATATGAAGCTATGCATTGAGGAACAAGGAATGGCAGATTTGCCTTCGCTATCCTGGAAAGAAATTAGTCCAATAAGATTGTTTGTCCTGGTGGAAAACTTACAAAGTATAAACTTCCACATGGCTAATGTGGCTGTTACATTTCTACAGCATAAAGTACTTCTACTTTTCTATGCAGCTCAGGTGACTCAATGCAGAGATTAAAAGAATTGGGTTTTCCTGGCTATCAGTAAGATAAGAAGTTAACTTGATTACAGTGCAAGATTGGGAAAGAAATGTCAAATAATAATTACCAGGAAAACTGGCTTATTAACTGCAAGACCAGGCTTGTCGATGGAGCCAGATCAGCCTAATTTAGAAACAGGGGGGACACATGTTTGCAATGAGGTAATAAATGAATGAAAAGAAACATCAAGGAAGGTGGCAGCTTTGCCATCTCTGGATGGCCTCAGAGCACAAAACTCTAAAGCATACTTTAGTTGAAGACTCATCCTTTAGCTCAGTATCAGCAGAAGGTCGAATAGCTGCCTACATACAGGAAGTGAAGTTGGATAGATCCATCTTGCCTTATTTATGAAATCTGTGAAGTAAAAACTGACAGTCATAGCTAAAAAATAGCTAGATAGAGTTCTGTCAGTATGGTTAAAACAGTTCAAAAGGCAGTAGAGAAAATTCGTGTTGAACTATGAAAAGATATGATCCTTCTACTTCGTGTACTACATCAATGAAAAGGACCAAGTGCTCCTTCTTGCTTCCATTGACTCTAACACAGCATCTACTATTGGTTTTGTTGTGTGTAGTAATGTCCCCTTAATCATTACCAGAAAAAACTCCAAATCTGATTTTCTCTGTACAGTTTTTCTTCAGTCAATTATTAACAGCTGGATCCTGGGCCTTTAATTAGGCTGAAGCTAACCACTACCTAATGAAAGCACTAATATCCAGCACTGCCCAACTGATGAGACAGAGACAAAGTGCCCGTTCTCTTTACGAGGTGTTATTTGCTTGACATGTTTGCATGACTGGGTCTGGTGTTCACAGCTGATCTTACAGGGTGCTGCATAATTGAGGTTTTAAATTATTTTAAATTATTAGAATACCCCTGAGAGTTCACACCCAAGCCATTCATCTAGCCAAATGCAGAATTCTCCAGAAGAATCCTGTCAAAATGGCATCTTCATCATGCACAGAAAATACACTACACCCATACATTTTAAACTCCTAATTGTAATAATGACTCTGGCACCAACCTTTCCAGAGGATTGATGGCTAGCTAAGGCTAATGGCTCTCAGCTGAATTTCAAGCCACAGCTCCTCCTAAACACTCATTAATCTTCAGGAAATGTCCTGTGCTTCCATCAGGAATGTTTAAATGTCTCTGTATTTTTAACTGGATTATCCACAGCATGTTTCTCAAATCAGCTGGATAGAAAAGTGAATTTTTCTGAACAACCTTAAATGTTGTCATTAATTAATTTTCAAAGGTGGTTTTCTTAAAGTCTTGCCCCAATGGTCCTTCACCTCACCAAGGTTCTCAGTGACCTGGCCTTTACCTAAAGTCTAAATATCAAACCTGATAAAAATATAAAGCAGGATTTTCTGTTTTACTCAGCATTGTCCTAGCCTAATTCTCATGGAGGTTGCTGATCTGTCTAAATTATCACTTAGTTTAGTACCCAGCTAACTCATTGATCCTTGTCTCCTGGAGATCCATATTGTGTTGTTAATTTGCTCACAAGCTGTCCTCTGAAGTGAATCAATCTTCCTGGGGAAACAAAACCTCACGCAGTTTTTGGGATGGTTAGCTCTGGGAACCATGTCCAGAAGATCATGCTGAGGAAGTCAGATTGGGTTTGGCTCTGCTAATCTTGCATAGTCCTATAACACCTTGTACCAGGTTTTACATCCTCATATGTGCCCTTGCCCCACCATTCAGTTCACACAGTTCACGCTTTCCATTTCATGCTAAGAAAACACAATTCTGTCAGGCTGTAACACAGTCCTCACTACTCCTGACACTGTGAACTGAACTAAGAACCATACACAAAAAAGATTGTTATGATTTGAGGTCACTGGGGAATCGCATGGGGCCCAGCAGAGGTCCTGGACCATGTACTACGTAGCATTGATGCAGACAATCTGAGCTGACTCTGAGCAGCAGAGACACAAAGCACCCTTCACCACTTGGACTGGGGGCCAGAAATCAGTCCTGGTATTGAACGCACTTAGCAGAGCAGCCAATAATAACATTTCCTGGGAATAAAGTGAGACCATTGCTGAACTGTTTGCATAAATTGTCCTATCACCATTTTCACCATAAATCATAGACTGTCACACCAAACCTTCAACGGTCAGAGAGTTATGCAGGGCTCTTGCTGGAATGATCCTTTTAAAGACAGTTCAGAAAAGCCACCAAGTTTTTTCTTCATTCTGCCTTAAAAAGCCAAGGTTGTGCCTTATTTGTCATGGTCTTCAGGAGCACTTAGGTAAGGGATTTAAGAGGTCTAAAAGGCCACAAAGCAGTAAATTTTCAAACTGAAATGCTCATGACAAGCAAGTTTGAACATGTAAAAGAATCAGACACAACAATAACCTAGGAGAGGTTTTGAATAAAAATAAACCTGAACAAATGTAAATGTTAGACATTTGCTGAGAGTTTCCAAAATAGCATTTGTTTGCACAGCTTTCAAGAAAAGAGATTTGATAACAGTGGAAAATTGACTAACCTTTCCAAATACTTGCACAGGCTTGGTTGTTGGTCTTTGTTGCAAGATTCTTTGCTATGAAAATGTGTAGAGGATTTACTTAAATAAGAACAGGTATGAGTCTTATGTATACAAAATGTGGCAGAAATAAGCATCACATTTGAGTTTATCGATGTACTCTTGAGCCCAGATACCATCCTACTGCCTACCATTTCCCACCGGGAATATGACATGTGCAAAGAGCAATAAACCATAGACTCCCATCAGTTGTACTAGCATAGAATTTCCCTTAGCAGTTAAATTATGAAAGCATATGGGAGACCTGAGAAATTTTCTGAAACCAGATCCCAGGAAACCTGATAGTGTACTTTCTTACCCATACATTAGTTCACTCTTCAAAAAGTTTAGAGCCAAGAACAATCTCAAAGACCAATTCTTACTCAACAACCAGTGAGTGCTGTTAGAACTAGATAGGGTCACCCTGCCATTAGGGAATTTTATGGAAAAAATAAGTAAATAAATACCCTCCTTTCACTGTGAGATAAATGTAAACCTTCTGAGATGATGTTTTCCACAGAACTGTTACATAGGAAGGAGGAGTCACACAAGCATTGTTCTGGGTAGCCCAGCAGTGACGACTCTATATTGATTCATGTGACAACCAGCTTTGAGGTCCTGCCCCTGTGAGTGGAGACTTATTGAGCTCAGGATACTCAGGTGAGTCCTGCAATCACAGGACAGATTGTCAGAGTTGAGGATGTTTTCAGCAGAATTTTTAACCTTGGTTCCTCTCACTGTCCCCGTGGAAGGATTCTGTTTTGACAAACCAGCACTTTCCAACACAAAACATTTTACTGAACAATTCCCACTTAGCTTTACTAAATGACTAATTTGCCTCTGTAAAACACTGTAGCATGGGAAAACTAATATTCCCATTGGTGACAAGGCTTTAAAATACAAATGGGGGGACTTTTCTGCAGTTGTTAATGCGTGATTCCTTACAGAGTTAATGTGAAGGACAGAATATGCTGGCATATGCCTTTAACCCTCAAACGTCCAAACTGTATTATTATGGCTAAGGAAAACTACTTGCAGGTATCTTCATTTTTTCAAAATTTCTTAATCCTTTGTCTGAAATTATAGGTGTGTTATGGACATTTAACCATATGGTTCTGAGCTCAAAACACATTGAAAGAAAGATAAATTCGTTAAACTTACAGAATGGTCAATTTTAAGAGGATTACCTGTATCAGAAAGAGTAATCCATGGTTTACAACAGCAATATTATTTTTTAAAGCTGGTGGATGGAGCAGCTGCTTTGTAAGGTTATTAATTTCCTGAAAAGAATACTGAATGCTTAGCGATCAGAATGCAAGGCAGGATGTAATTATACAATTGTGTATGTGCATCTTTTATACATTAATACTCCACAACACTCCCCCGCCTTTCAAAATGATCAGTATTGCTTTCTGCTTTGTGGACCCAAACCAAAATCCACAGACTTTGTATCTGTTAGAAAGGGGCCCAATAACAGCTGATTTTAAGGACAGGCTGATTCTTAGAGTAATCGCAAGTACAGGGGGCGGCCACCACACCTGAGGATGCAAATCTTCTCCCAGGTTTTTGAATGGGAGACACCTGGATGTCTCAGGAAACAAAGTTGTTCTCACGGCTGTCTGAATGGCAGACTCAGGCCTTGTTTTTCCCTCAGACCATGGACTGGTTGCTCTCATTTATTCCTTCAGGCTCTCATTTACTGCCTTTATTATTGATGCTGGTATGTTTTTGTTCTTGGAGCTCCTATGTGTGCAGGCATTACTGTATACCTGGATTCCCCTAGAGGCATCTAACTTTTCTTCTGCTCAAAAAATTCATCTGAGAGATATTTCAAGGTTCTGAGACTTGCTAGAATCCTCCTGCTAATCAAATCTCCTGAACCAGTAGACTTCAATCCCAGATCGCATGCAAGACATTCGGATGTGTGCATTTCTTGGTGTGTGTGTAGTAAACCCAATACATTCCCAATACATCAGATTTCGTGCATATCCACACATGGACTGAGCACCACATGGGCATTATTTCTGGGCAGAAAATGCTGGAGATAAATTTGGTAACCCTGCCTAACCACTGTAATCCACAGCTAAGGAAGGAAACAAAAGTCTCCAATCTATTTGGAACAGGAAAGAAATCTGCCCCACACTTTCTGTTGAGATCTGCCCTTCAACCTGGTGACCAACAGTTTTAGTGAAGTTAACTCACCTTGCTTTACCTTCTGATCTGTTAATGTTCATGGCTCTCCTTTTCACAAGCTGTGCATTTGGAGGAAACTGGAGATGGAAAACAGGAGAAAGAATAGAAACTGGCTCAGTAATTTCAGGATCAAAAGACATAAAGACCCCAAAACTCCTTATTGCCAGTGCTGCTTAAAAACGTAAGAGGTCTATACTTTCCTGCAGAGAAGGAGCAATGAGAGCCATTGAGACTCCTTTGGGGCAAAAGGCCAAATGGAGAAGAAGAGACTTTTGACAAGGGCCTGTAGTGATAAGACAATGAGAAATGGCTTTAAACAGAAAGAGGGCAGTTTCAGATTAGATGCTAGAAGGAAATTATTTACTGTGAGGGTGATTGGAACAGGTTACCCAAAGAAGTTATGGATCCACAATCCTGGAAGTGTTCAAGGCCAGGTTGGATGGAGCTCTGAGCAACTTGGTCTAGTGAAAGGTGTCCCTGCCCATGGAAAAGGAGTTGGAACTAGATAATCTTTAAGGTCCATTCCAACACTGGCCATTCTGTGATATGATTCTATAACTTAGAGGTAGACACAGAAAGTGTTGTGTTCACATACAAGAGCCTCGAGGTCTTTGTTCAGAACAAAACCTCACATTCTAGAGGAACTGGAATATTGTTTAAGGCATGAAGAGATTTATAGATTGTTTCATGTATGTTTTTCTGATTGCAGTATCAACTTAGGCTAAGGAGCATATGTAGGCTAACTGGCGAAAAAGTTTTTAAGGTTTGTATGGTGTAGACTTCTGTTTACATAGAGGGGGAAAAGTATTAATTGAAGCTCTATTTCTGTTAAAATTGATAGTTTTGAATAAGGCAATTGGTTAGAGCAAGCACTCACTCCCTAGCCCAATTTAGCCCATTCAACCACAAACCCTGAGCAGCTTTGGCCGGATTCCCCAGTGTGTTCCAAGTCCTGTGAGTTACTGGAACCATTCAAAGCAGCTGGGATTCAGCCAGATGAGTCCAACTGAGAGCTCCTCACAGTGTGGCAGCCTTCAGTGCACACAAAAGCAGCACAGATGCTTCCTTGGTTCCTGCTCTGTCACCCCGTGCTCCTACCTCGTTTTGTCCTGGCACAGGGACAATGTCACAGGGAGGGAGAGAATGCTGCTGGCTGTGCTCATCTGACATGCAAGCCTGCAAAATTCAAAATAGCAGGAGGAAACCAGAGCAACCCATGAATCCCAATACAAAACCAAATAGTAAGGAGCTCTGCTTGACAGCCCTATGGCAGCCTTCATTCACCAAAATCATGCCGAGCTGAAGCACAGGAAAACAATGCCCTTATATTTCAGTCCACATTACTCCAGCCACCAAGGAAACTAAAATTTTGTGTACTTGCACGGATTTTTATCTTAGTTCCTACAACCACATTGCAATAAATTACTTTCAGAGACAAATTCAAGACTGGCTGCAGAAGAAACGAGGTAGGCAAAATTCAGCTCATAGTCTGAGACATCTCAGTGTAAACATCTCCATGGGCACCTACTTGATATCATCAATGGAGACACTTGAGATTCAGGGAAAGGTTCAGTTCCTTGCATGTAGGTGTCTAGTACCTTTTCATATGCCCTGACATTTCCCACTGGCTTCCAGCTGCAGTTGGTGAATATGTAGGTCCCTTGTATGTCCCACATCATATCTGCCAGACCTGTAAGACTTTCTTGGATTTCCTCAAATGGCAGTTATATTTATGCAACTGAAGAGATCGATGGGGCTCTTTAATTGGAACTGGACCCTAATGATATATTTAAGTGTCTAAAATTGAATCTTGCCTGAGATGACCAAATGGATTTCTCCTGTATTTTAATGGGATGGTTTCAGAGGAAACATTGGACATTGCTTTACCCAAGTATTTTTGAATGTCCTTGGGTTCCCCAGAGAACATCTGACAATGCCCACTCACATATCTTAGCATCTTCTGATGGATATGACAGTTGTAGCTGTGACACAGTCACTCCAAAGCACTTTATGTCAGAGCAAAGACCCCTGTGCCTACGTCTGCAGTAATATCACTCATTTTTCAGGACAAATTATTTCATGCTACAGGAGTGTTGAAGCACTTCAGAAGCTCACAAAAAAGGCCCTGTGTGAAAGAACTGAGCATATCTACTGCAGTTCAGAATGAAAAGAATGAATTGCAAGAGCAAAACACTTTTCTTATGAGAAAGCAGGCTGAGATGGAAAATCCTTATTATATTCGTATCAATTGAATGAAACAAATAGGGGCATCTTCCTTTGGCACTTCTGTTTCCAATTTCTCCTTGAAAAACAGAATGTGTATCTCTCCCCAAAATTCATAAGGCCAATAAATGTTCTATAACACCATGTCCATAGCTATCATTGGAAAAATGCCTGGATCAGAGGGACATTTCTAAAATGAGAATGGAATTTATTGTAGCTTTGGCAGTAAAACGTCTCTGCTAATCTAACTTGTCAGCCTCCTAGGGCTGCAACACTCAAGTCCACTTAGATGAAAAGATACATGAAAAGTCTTTGCATGTAAAATGAGATTGGAAATGTGAAAGAATATTCAGCATAATAAGTAGAGTAAATGAAGGAAATATTTGAAGGGGAAAAGTTTTTGATGGGAAAAACTGTTGCTAAAAGAATAAGGAACATCTTCAAAATGTTGCCATTCCTCTCATTAATGCCTTAGGAAATGTTGTTGCTAACCATTCCGAGGATTTTTCTCTAATGCGGTATTAATTTTGGGGTTTTTTGTTGTAAAAATGGAGCTATTCAAGAATTCTTTGCAGGTCTAAGAATCAAATTTTACTTGAAATTTAAGCAAAATCGGATTTGCTTATGCCAGTTTTTATGCCTTTGTTTACCTCTGAAAGGAAGCTACTGGGACTGCAGTAGGAACTTTTGATTCTTTTAGAACCTTGAACCTCTTCATACAGAAGATGAGTTTCTCAGAACTGGGAGATGTGGCTGACTGTGGATCTGAGCCACCAGACTGAAGGGAGGTACAGGGTGTGCCTGTGATTTTTCAGATGCATGGTCTGAAGAGTGTGTGCACATTCGCATACAGAGGGTTCCACAGTTCTTATGTTCCCAATACTCTCAAGGCATCAGTGTTTAAAACATACAGTTTCATACATTGTCCAAAGACAGGACTATAATGAATTAATAAATAATTAATTGAATAAATCCTTGTCTCCTTGTCCTCCTCGTTCCAGAAGGATAAAAGTATTTTCTTAACTTATACTGCCAGTGATCATCTGTGATATGGTCCCCTCACCAGGTCCTCCTCCCGCCATTCCCACACCTCAGGTCCCCATTTCATCCTCCTTGGGGTCCTCAGCCCCTATCCCAGCAAAGCTGGAGAAGCACTGCATGTCTCCAGCTACCACCAGTCACAGTGACCCCAGCTGCCCTGCTTCTGGATGGAGGGTGGGCTGGGCTGGGCTGGGCTGGGCTGGGCTGGG